>JBBHKE010001209.1:0-62072 GCA_037447655.1 Zygnema cylindricum
TTTTATTTATATTTTACAAGTATTTATCGTTATTATATCTAGTATCTATTTCTCTTTTTTTTTTTTTTTTAATTTGTTCTTCAGATTTTTTTTCAAATTAATCTGAAAAAATTGTGTTTTTTTCAGCAGTCAAGTGTGTTAGGAATCAGTTTTTTTTAAGACATTTCTTTTCATAAATGTGATAATTATTTCCACAAAATAACGGGTTATTGACGTAAATTTAAATCTGAGCACGTTTTTTACATATCCGTTTAAATGTTTAAAAAACTGCTTTTTTATTAAGTTTGACTAAAAAATGTATTCTATTTGCCGCAGTTCAAATCATTTCAAAAAAGAAAAATAAATAAATAAATAAAATAATCAGTTCAAGTGTGCTGGTATTATGTATATATTATATATCTTATATTGTTATTCATTTACTTTTTTCGTGGGGGGGTATGGTAAAATAGGAAAAATATTAAGACGGTGACGTTTTTTTTTATTTTTTTAATGGGTAATTGCAGGGAAAATGTTGCGTCGCATTTGCAAAAATATCGTCTTTATTTGAAACGAATGCAGGTTTGTGTTTTTTTCCTTTCTTTCTAAACCTTTTCACCAAATTTCCTAAATCTTGAATTTGTTCAGAATTTTTGGAAACGTTTTGATCCCGCTTCTCTTTTCGGTTCCTTTTTCTTTTTTTCCTTCCTCATAAGCTTTTTTTTTTTTGGGCTTTAAATTTGTCTTTTTTTTTTTTTTTTTTTCAAATGTCATTAACTGGATGCCGGAAAAAACCCCGAGGTTGTTTTTGTTCCTTGAATGGAATTTTTTTAAATTCTTCAGTATTTTCTGAATTTTTTTGAGAATACCATATGCTATAAAGGTGTAAAAAAAATTATTTTTATACTATTTTCTACTTCTGTATTATTATAATTTTCTAATGTCCATTATAATTTTAAATAATAACTTGTACAAGAATTAGTGTATATATATATTTTTGGTATAATATCGTATTTAATACCACGATATCGGTCTAACATCGCTACAATGATAAATTGATATTTATCGAATTTGCCGATAAATATTAATATTGTGAAAACCAAAAATAATAAACCGGGTAGTATTGATTAACTGATTGATAATTGTACCTCACTAAATACGTATATCCACAACAAACAGAAAATGTATCTCGACCAAATCTTGACCGGGCAATTTGATTGGCCCGGAATTCTGCGTAAAAACTCTGAAAATAAAAAAATCATAACTACAAAAGTCAAACATTTAGTGCCAGCGAATTTTTTCGTACAACAATTCAGTACGGAAAAGTGCAGTTTAATGTGCCGTACTGATTTTTTTTCTCTCGACGACTTCGAAACCAAATTGTTTTACTACGATGTTTCGCTATCACTATTAGTGTGGATGTTTTTATTTTTTTGCCACTTCAATGAACAAGAAAAGTCCACAGAAAAAAAAAAACAAATAAAAAAAACTGATATTTGTTTGGGGACGTTGAACCTTCGGATTATTTTCGGATTATTTTCGGATTATTGACAATAACACACGGAAAAAAAATGAGTTTAAAAGCCGAAAAAATCTTTAATTAATGTTAATAGTCATACAAGGTGTACCAAGGGAATAATGCTTGCCTAACTTCTTATCACTTTTCCCTCTCCCTCTCCCTCTCTCTCCTTTTTTTTAACAGGGCCTCTCCAACGACGGTCCCTCTGCCTCCGACCAGCTTTTTGCCTCGACTCCTCTCCCTCCCTCCCTCTCCTCCTCCCACGCCCTCGCCCTCTATATGCCCTCCCATCCCGCGAACCACTCCCCCAATTTAAACCCTAATCTTAACCCCAATTTAAACCCCAATTTAAATCCTAATATGAACCCTAATATGAACCCTAACCTTAACCCTAATATGAACCCTAATATGGTTCCCAACATGGGTTCGAACCACGGGTTAAACCACGGTCATAGAGAGGATTTAAATTCGAGTTCGATGATTCCTTACGGAGGTTTTGAAAATTCGCATTATGGGGGAGGAGGAGGGGGAGGGAGAGGGGGGTCTGTACCTGGACGTGATTTCGGACCAGATTCACATTCGGAAAGACCGGGATCTCCGCCACAGCAGATTTTGAGTTTGTTTCCGAGTTCGGGGAAGTGAGAGGGAGAGGGAGGAGCAGGAGAAAGAGAGGGAGAGGGAGGAGGAGAGGGAGAAGGAGAGGGAGAGGGAGAGGGAGAGGGAGAGGGAGTAGGAAGGGAGGAAGAGGGAGAAGGAAAGGGAGAGGGAGGAGAGGGAAGAGGGAGATGGATTGGGAGGGGAGGAGGGGAAAGGAGGAGAAGAGGGAAGGGAGGAGGGCGAGGGAGTTGGAGAGGGAGGAGCAGGTGGAGAGGGAGTCGGAAGCGAGGGGGAGGAAGGAGGAGGTAAGGGAAGAGACAGGAAGGATTGGGGATCGGGAGAGAGAGGGTCGAGGAGGAGGAGAAGGAGAGAGGAGAGGGAGGTAGTGGAAGTTTTTTCGGAGACATTTTTTGAGGGATTTTTGGACGTTTCTAGGAAAGTTTTAACAGGTTTTTGTTCCTCAAAAGTTTTTTTCGGCTTTTCCCTGTCTCTCTTTAATCTTTTCCTTTTCTTTTTTTTTCCCTATCTCTCTCCTCCCCTCATTTTTTATGAAGGTTTCTGCTAGATTTATCCAAACTTTTTTTTTTTTGGGTTTTTTTTAAAAAGTGTCGGTTTAAGAGGTGGGATGGAAAATATCGGCTCGGAAATGTGGGTCTTGTTTTCCCACTCTATATTCTCTCCCCTTTTTTTTTCTTCCCTTTTTTTTTGTGACCCTTAGACACATTTTTTTTTCTCTTTTTTGGATATTTTTTTTTTTGGCGCCCAAATAAGAAAAGTGCATAAAGTAGAAAGGCTATGATATCTGGGAGTAAATACCTGAAAAAAACTGAGAAACTGCCCTGAAAAGAATTGTATTTGCCCGAAAAAAAAACTAACTGCCCGAAACAATGAATTGCAACTGCACGAAAAAAAGGAACTGCCCGGAAAAAAAGAACTGCCCGGTAAAATAACTGCTTGAAAAAAAAAACTTTCCGAAAAGAAAAGAAAAGCTACTAAGAAAAATTAAATCTTAGCCTGTTTCCATTTATGTAATTTTTCGCAATGCTCGAATTGCGGAGGCATTTGGGTAAATAGAAGTAAAAAGTTTAAATTTGAAATTTGTACTGATTTTTTGTTGTTTATTTTTTATTTGATTTTTTTTACCCTTTGAAAGTGGTTATTGATGGGAACAAAAGTTGGACTTTATTTTTTTATGACTTCTTATTTTGTTACTTTTATTTCTTTAGTTTATTTAAGTTTTATTTTTTCATATATTTTTTCTAGTGACGTTTTTCATCCACTAGGGTTAAGGAGAAATTGCAATATCTATCAATTAAACGCTTTTTGATATATTTGAGTAAAACCGTTTTTATGTGTATAATAAACATTAAAATATTGGAATGTATAATGTATCAAAAATTTAGTTTTTTCTGTTCGGTAAGATTAAAATAATCATGAAAAACTAATAATAATTTAGTTTTTTCAAGTTCAATGTGACAACGATAATAGCTAAAAAAACTGTAAACCACACTTGAATACTAATATAATTAGGGCTTGATTGGTATGTAGTACAAATCGCTTCAAAAACAAAAAATGGAAAGGATATGTTTGAAATCTCCAATGGGTTGTATCAAAAAGATAAATTCTAAATTTGAAATTTTATTTTGATGGTTAAATTTCCAACGTCATTTGTTCTTTTTGTTTTCTTTCTAAACATTGGAAAAATTAATTAACTTCTCAACTTTAATTGTTTTTTGATTTTCCTGCCTTTTAAATATTGGAAAAAAATATTAGAAAAAACATAATATTTTCTAATGGTTAGTTCAGTATAGCATCCAGTTTCTATGCTAGGGGGAGCTGGTTTTGGAGCTTGGTATTGGCTCCACCTATTTTTTCACACCGCCCTCAGGTTCAAGCTTTGCCTCCCAATCCACTTTCACTCTGCTCTCCATGCATGATGGTGGGATTCGCCCTATTGCCGTGGGAGAGGTTTTATATAGATTGGTGGCTTGTGCGATATGTCTCCAGCTCCAACCAGCTTTCCATGATTATTTCTCTCCTCATCAGTTTGGAGTGGCCACGAGAGGAGGTTGTGAGGCCGTGGTCCACGGGATTAGGCTTTGTTGGATGTGCATCCGGATTGGTTGGTCCTTAAGGTCGACATTTCCAATGCCTTTCAATACGGTGGATCGTAACATGATTTTTTCGGAGCATATGGCGGCTCCATCCAATTGTCCAATTATTCCCCTTTGTAAGAGCTTTCTATTCTCTGACAAGCATCCTTTCTTTCTCGGCCGACGGTGATCTCATTCCTCTCTCCTCTGCGACTGGCACTCGCCAGGGAGACCCTCTTTGCGGATCTTTGTTCGCCCTCGCCCATTACCGAGCCCTTCGTGCTTCCGCAGCCACCTTCCGTTCTTGCCTTTTCCCTTCGGTTGTAGATGATACGCACATTATTGGGCCTAGAGAACAAGTCTTGTAGGCATATGATTTTTTCAATGAACGTTTAGCAGAACTCAACCTTTCAGTCCAACCTTCGAAGTGTGTTATTTGGTCTCCTCGGGATATTCCACCTTCCTTTACTCCCCCTCCTGGTTTTCAAACCCCTTCTCCCTCTGATGGCATTCGTGTGCTTGGTTGCCCCCTTGGTTCGGATACTTTCGTTTCCCAATTCCTTCATGATGCTTTACAATCAGATTTGGCCCAAGTGGATGACCTTCCTCTCCTTCCCGATCCCCAAGTGGCATTTGCTATGTTAACCAAGTGCTTTCCCCACCGCCCTTCTTACCTTACTCGTACTTCCCCTGCCACCTTGACGTTTGCTCCTCTCTCTCGGCTTTTGACGATCGCCTCATGGATGTCCTCCACACTCTGTTGGGTCGTGAAGCGTTCGATCGCGAGTCTAGGCCCACGGCCCGTATTCAGGCGTCCCTCCCTGTCTCTACTGAGGGGTTGGGTCTATTATCGACAGCTCGTGTTGCTCCAACTGCCCATTTGGGGAGTTGGCGCCTTATTGCCTCTACTCTTGTTTCCCATTTCTTGGCTGGGGACACCCCCGTTCTAGCTCTCGTTGTCCCTCGGGTTTCGGACGGTGTGTTCGCCTTCCAGTCTTTATTGAACGCATCACGTTCTCTTCCTCCCCATGCCCTGTTGGATGTGCCGATTCTCTCCACCCTAGTTACAAAATCCGTTGAGCGTGTCCAAGAATCGATTTCCAATCGGGTTGTCGCCGCCATAAAATCTAAGCTTCTCGAGGCGCTTCCCCCTGATTCTTCGTGTGCCCGTCTTCTGTCTTGTGGTGGACCTGATTATGGGTCTTGACTTTTCGCTACACCAATTTTGTCCACTCTCCGATTCTCACCAACTCTGTTCACCACCGCCCTCCGGTTTCGCCTTGGCCTCCCCCATCCTCTTTTATTTGGCTCTCTTGTTCGTGCATGTGGGCGCGTCCTTGGCCCCGATGGTGTCCATTTGCTTCATTGCTCATATGGGGGGGATTTGATCCAAGCCCACGACACTATTCGCGATGCCGTTGCGACTATCGCTTCAAAGGGGAGCTTTTCTGTGCGTCGGGAGGTTTCTCGTATTATTCCCAAGCGTCGGATCAATGTTGTTTTGCTTGATGGTGCCCGTCGCATCTTCGGTGATATTGTTTTGGCTAACCCTACTTCAGTTACAGTTGTTGGTTAGGCGGCTCGACATGTTGGGGTGGCGGCTTGTGATGTCGCTAAGGCGAAGGAGCCTGATTATGCCTACCGGGACCCTATGGATGACTTTATTCCGATGGCGGTCGAGATCTTTAGTTATCTAGGTGTTACAATGGACGAGTTCCTCCGTACTTGCGCTCGACGTGCTTTCGAGCGATGAGGACCAGGGAGCCCTCCTCCTTCGCTCCTTAATTCTTTTTATCGTCAACGCTTATCTATGGCTTTACAACGAGTGCAAGCTTATATTCTCCTCCGATCGGCTGTTGCGGCTATGGATCGTCGCCGGGTTCCAGAACTCCCTAAACGTGCTCCCCCGGGATGGGGGGGCTTACGTGGTTGCTTTTCGTAGTTATTTAACTGGGTTGGGGTTGTAGTTTTTTTTTTGTCAGTTGCCGTGCCTTTCATTTTGAGTTTGGTTGATTTTATTTTCCTTGTTGTTGTTTTCTTTTTGTTTTTGTTTTGCTGTTATTTTATTCCCCTGTTGGTAGTTTATTCCCCTTTTGGTAGTTTATGCCACCGGTTTTGTACCCCTAGACTCAGATGGTTTACCATCGTGCTTTTGAATTTAACTTGTTGAGAAATAGCGATACAAGGTGTAGCGATACAAGATGTAGTACACATCGCTATAAGTGTTCAAAACATCTTTTCTCCGTACACGCCTGTCAAATTTTTAAATCTGACGGTTGTGATTGAAAGCCAAGATTCTCACCTTACCATTGGCGTTCTCCATGTGAAAATCTGAAATGTGTGTACGGAGAAAATATGTTTTAATTGGCCAAAAAAATATGAACACTAATAGCGATACAGTGTACCATCACACCAAAAACCATCTGCGATATACCGATTCCAGCTTAAAACGTCAAAAATGCGCGTCGAAAACTTAGGACTTGGGAGTTGCCGATCGGACATAATACGGCGGCGTCAATAATATGAGTGCCGATTGGACGGTCAGGATGAACTCGAACCTGTCGCGCTCTAAACTGACCGTTAACGCTTATTAAGTGAAAATCGAGGCCAAAACCTTTCGGCGCCAAACCTATAAAAAGGTGCAAGGCGGCCTTCGATGTTTTTATTTTGTTTAGTTGTCAAATGCTTTTCTTCCTATGTTTCGACTGTTCCAAGGGTCTTGCATGCATAGATCGCCACGTCAAAAAGTTTTAGAGGAACAAGAGGTCGCCACGTGTATAGATGTAGAGTAACAAGAGGTCGCCACGTGTACAGTTGTAACGGAACATTTTGGAGGTTTTGGCATGGAGATTGTAAGGTGCGACGTCAGCATGATTTTCTTGAAGAATTGTGGAAAAATTCATGCGTTATTTTTGTTGTTTTTTTTCCATGTGACATTATTGTAATTTTTATTTTTATTTTGATTGCAAGTTGTTATCTAATTGAAGTTATAAGGCTTAAAGCTCTTCAGTTTTCGGCTAATTTGTGAATTTTCAATAAGGTTTTTGTTTTTTAGGAGAAAAATATAAGCGGAGATTGATCATTTTTTACAATTTTATGTCACTAACTTGAGGAATCGTCTATTTATTTACTTGTTGGGGCTTATTTTTTGTTTACATATTATTCTCTGGTCGAATGCATTCAAACTTATACACCTAATTTAGTGTGGGGAACCAATGTTCAGCTATTTGTGTTTCTTTTTTCTTATTTTTTAGGCAGTTTTTGTGTTTGTAACCTTTGCTACAATAATGATGTCAATTCATGTTATGTCAATTTATAGAATAGGCTTAGCATATAATGAAACGGAAAATGCAAGCAACTCTTTTGAAATTTAAGAAGATACTCTTCCTGTTGTTGCATTTATGGTTTGACATACATAGAAAAAAAATTGAAAAAAAACCCCTTAAAAACCCTTAAAAACCCAAAAAACCCTAAAAAACCCTAAACACCAAAGAAACCCAATTCTGCTTTACGCAACAACAGGAGTATTTGTATATGCAGGAGTATCTGCTCTGCTTTTTTATTATTATTATTATAAAAAATGCTCATGAAACCAAAAGTGGTGTTGGGTTCTTAAAGAAGTTTAATCTTCCTCTTGATATTTTGACAGTAATCTAAACCATTTACTATGCGCTTCGGTAGACTTTTAAGGACAAATATACTCTTATAAAGACAAATATACTCTTTACAATTCGAAGTAATACTTGGTAGATTCTACTGAATGTATGCTCCAGGAGGCAATGATATAATAACAGTATTCATTGTTGCAATAAAAAACCAGAAATGTATACAAATAAATAAATGAAAACCAAAAACTAGGTTTTTTCAGAAAATGAAAAAAAATAACAATTTCACGCAATGAATAAATACACGAATACCAAAAATTAGGTTTTTCAGATTTTTTGTCTAATATCAAAGAGAAAATATAGTAGAAAAACAAACAAAAAATTAAAATAAATTGAAAAAAATGAAATAAAATTACGTTAAAGAAAAAAAAGTAAAAAAAAAAACAAAAAAGTAGATGAATAAATGAACGAAAACCAAAAACTATAAAAAATGAGAAAATAATAAAAAAAGACACAAATAAACGATAAATTATCGTTTCAATGGTATTTTTTTCAATTTTTTCGATTTCTTCGAAAATTAACTTTTTTCGTCTTCACAGATAAACCTACCTGTCATAACTCTTTCTTGCGGTAGAGATTAATCCTGACAGGCTTTCAAGTGCCTCCATGGCACCATTTTCTAGCTTTCGAGCCTCTCGTTTTACTGGGAGGGAGAGAGGCATCTCCACTAATTTTCCAGTCTTAGTACCCTTTTTTCTTGAGTACTCCAACGAAGGCTCAAAAGCTTTGTTGAAGGGACCCTCTTTTTTTCTTGGGTCGGAAAGAATGACCAGAGAATTAGGGCAGAAAAAAAAAGTAAGCCAATGAAGGCGTCGGTTTCGACTGGTCCGAGGGATTCGACCAATGAAGAAGATAAACAGGCGATCGAGTCTGTTTTTTAGAAGATAAAAAAATGGAATTTAATTGAAGATGAAAATGTGGTTCAGATTCTAGAATCTTCGATGGAATCTGTGCTTATAAGATGGCCTCGTGAAATAAATGAGGTGACCTTTGTGCTATCCTTAAGAATATTAGAGATGTGAATCTGGCATTAAAGGTTCTTCATTGGGCCGCCGGCTGGTTTAACCTTATTATAGCAAATTTAACACACTACAGCATTTTGTTACGAAAATGTAGGGAAAATGGTGATATGGAAAATGCAAGTCGTATTTGGAGGGAGAGGAAAGAGTACGGTAGTAAACTGGATATGGGGACATACAACAACATTGCACTAGTCATGTATAATTCAGGTAGGGTTGACTTAGCTCTGAATGTCTTTCAGAAAATGAAACAAGCTGGTTTTAATCCCAATGGGGTCACATACAGCATCTTGATAGAGGCATTGGGAAACTAAGGCAAGGAGAAAGAGGCATTATCAATATTTTAGGTGATGAAACTCGCTGGGATAAAGCCAAAGAAAAATACTTTCAGTTCATTCAGTACATTTATAGATGTGTTGGAGAAAAAAGGCAGGAGGGAGGAGGTATTTTATGTGTTTAAATAAATGACTCAAGCAGGGGTGAACCCGGGGAAGGCGACATTTGTCATGGTTATAAAGATGTAGGAAGGGCTGGTATAGTTGATGAGGCTTGGTGTTGTTTTGGGAAATTAAAGAAAAGTGAATTAAATGCAGATGTAAGCGACTACGTTGATATGATTGACATTCTAGGAAGAAATGGGAAAGTTCAAGAAGCCTATAGCCTTTTTAAAGAGATGAGGAAATTTGGGTTGTCACCGGATGCGAGGAAATGTCACAACTTAGTAAAAGTCATGTGCGAGTCAGGTAGGGTTGACTTGGGAGTGACTTTGCTCAAAAAAATGGACCAATCAGGGAGCAAGCCTGATGTTGTGATGTACAAAATTATTGTGGACAAGACGGTAAAGGAAAACAAGGTGGAGGCAGGTTTACGTATTTTAAATGAGATGGAACATAATGGGCTACCAGCCCGCGAGCTTACCTACAACACACTTATGGATGTGTTGGGAAAGGCTGGTACGGTTAATGAGGTTTTACTTATGCTGGATAAGATGAAACAAGCCGGTTTTAAGACCAAGAAAGAGGTATATCACGTAGTGTTAGAAAAGTTAAAAATGGCAGGAAGGGCTTCAGAAGTTTTGATGATATTTGAGAAGATGGAATATGATGGTGTGAAAATAGACGAGTCCAGTTACCATTCAGTTATCAATATGTTGGTAATGATGGGTAGAGTTGAGGAGGTTGTTCAAAACTTTGAGAAGATGAAACAAGCTGGTTTCAAGCCAAACAAGGTGACCTACAATGTGTTGTTGAATGTTTTAGAAAATGCAGGCGAGTTAAAAGAGGCTTTATCGACATTCAAAGAGATGAAACTTGTGGGGCTGGATCCAAGTACAAAAACATTTAACAAATTGATAAAGCTATTGGGGAATGCTGGATTGGTCGAAGAGGCTTTGAATGTCTTTAGGCATAGAGAGTATTTTGATGTAAGTGTTGACACAATGACCTTTAATGTCATAATTCGAGGTTTGGGAAAGGCAGGACGAGTTGAAAGAGCCCTGAACCTCTTCAAACAGATGAAAAAGGTGGGATTGTCACCAAATGTTAAAACCTTCGATGTTGTTATCGATATGTTGACGAAGGCCAAAAAAGTGGATGAAGCTTTGGTAATTTTTCAACAAATAAAAAAAAATGGAGAGGGAAGTGAGGGGAGAGCTGGTATAAAAGCCTTCAACTTTATGATAAATGAGTCAGCCAAGCACGGGCGGCTTGACGAGGCTCTTCATATGTTGGAAAAAATTGTTGAAGCTGGAGTGCAACCTGACCATACAACATTAAATGTGGTTAAAAATGCTTTGTTAAAAAAAAGGAAGTGGGGTAAAGTGTCTTCACTCCTTAGAGCTGTGAATAATTCTGCATCATCAGCGTAGTGTCGATTTTGAATTCAATGTACAAATGAATATTGCCAAGAAAATTCTAAATTGATACCGTTAACGATTGCGTAGTGTCGATTTTGAATTCAATGTACAAATGAATATTGCCAAGAAAATTCTAAATTGATACCGTTAACGATTAGTTACCGTCTGTTTGTTAAGTTGGGAACTGATAAACAAATAAATTCCTAACCGTTTTTGTAACCATTTTCAGTACTTTGAATAAAGTGATACATTTCTCAAATGCGTAAATAGACCATCTACATCTGAGTATATGCTTAAAAAAAGGGATGCTACCTGTCAAATTTCCACAGATAGATTAAATTTCTTTATAGCTACACATTTTGGGATACAAACTGTTTCTTACTAGATTTTGGTACTAGAAAGTATTTAGATCTTCTTCCAAAAACATCTTCTTGCAAAAACTGTTAGGATATGAAAATTTGTTGTTGTATTTTTGCGCTCTTTGTTTAGTATAAATCAAAAGCAAGATGCATTTTTTGGAGTTTGCCTCCACACTATATTGCCCATCGTTATGAGAGTTGGTAAATTCCTAGAGTTAGCACTTTATTAGAAATAACCGTATTAAATCATCTTTTGCCACGTGGCTCATAGTGCGCCGCTTGAATAAATAGTTTTATCACCACTCATCTATAATTTTGGGTCACAATAACACTACCTCAAATTAGAATGATGAGCTATGATGAGCTTTTCATGGAGTATCTAAGACCATTTTGGTTTGTATTTGATTTGGACAATACACTGTATCGCTATACCTGTTAACATTTTCAGGTTTTCTTGGCCACTTAAAATATTTTTTCTCCGTACACACTTGTCGGATTGTGTAACCGACGATTGCGATTGAAAGAAAAAATTCACCTTTCGATTGGCGGTCTCCAATTGAAAATCGGACAAGTGTGTACGAAGGCAAAGTAAACAAATGAAAAATTCAATGTTAACTTGAGCATCAAAAACCTAAAGAAATCTAACAATAATGACTACCCTCAAAGGGAGAACCTGCGGCAGCAAAGTACATGGATCATTTTGGCAAAGAGCGACAATAATTATGTTGAGAGGGGATGTGTGTCGTTTATGATTAAATGGATCAATAATCACAAAAGATGACATAACTTATTTTTATAAGTCTTGAAAGTGGGCTAAAGTAAATGCTTAAAAGGTGCCTTTAAACCATCATTTAGGTGGGTGCCAACCGTGGGTTATAAGGTGGCAACCTCACTCAAGGGACCTCGACGAGGAAATATGAGAGAGGTCTATTTGGAATAAAAGCAAATGCGAATTAGAATTGTTGGTTTCTAAGTGACGGCGGTGTCTGAGCCTCGAAAATAACATTTCGGTTTACTCCATTGGATTAGCCATATCTAACTATAACATCACTCAACCAAGGTGTAGATCCAAATGAGCTCACACACTATTACCAATTGCCTCCTAACCCTCATTAGTAGCAACTAGAAACAAGTGCGTGGAAAATGAGGTAATAAATAAGGCTTTACTACTAAATTAGCTTCATAATGTAAAATAGTGAATGTGTCTAAGTGGCTCGTGAAAATCTTCCTTTAGAATTTTTTGTTTTGGAAAATCTTCAAATGTTGACCAAAATTTTACATAAACAATCAGCTTGTGACACGATTCCATGGACATGTGTCACAGACATTTTAAAATACTAGGAAAAACGAAATCACTACCTAACCGTGAATCTGAAACTCTGAGACCTCCATTGGCCCTCAGAGTATGCAGATCCAAAAGAAGCTAATCTAGGTAGTGCCGACTCCAACTTGATATAAACCCAAATGACTGACCCTTTGACAGTCAAAAACCCAATACAACTTCACCCCTGTGAAATAAAAACTTTATGTGTGCTCAGTTCCACCACAGAATGCAAAGTTAGAATATGAGATTTGGACACATTCACCCACTTTGACTTTCCCTTAGAAATGCAGCCACCCTGGCAAACAAAAACTCTGACCGACTACACCCCTGTGTAGCGTGGACTCCCTTGAGTTTGGAGCAAAAAGAATCACTGAAAATGGTCAAGTAAATTGATAGTTATGGCTGGCCAAAGTTTGCCATTTATACAAGGTGCTCTTTGGGAGAGGCAGCTACTTACCCAAAATTTTCTAAGTCTTATTTCCCCTCTATAACTCTATCTACTGAAGTACAACACCAATCAAATAACTGTGTCGTACAGAAAAGTTCAGGAGCCGATGTACTTTCTATACGACCATTGTACAACATGGCCAAATTGTCGACACGTGTCATAGCCGGATTTGTTCCGGCATACTCCGTACTATATTAAACGGTATCTTTGTACTAAGAATCTATTTCCCGTTAAACGATTTAATCTACGTGTAACAATTTATATTGTAATTAAACCTAATGTAATGTAACACTAGTTCTAAACTTAACGGTTAAAGGTAACGGCTACGCGGACTTGGCGGACGGCAGGCTCTAGGTTCAATACCTGGGTCCGTCAAGTACATTTTGTTAAATCTACCTAATTCACTTCCTGTCTTCTCTAGAGAGTTTAGGTAGCCATGGCTCTAGCTCCCTTTCCAGCCTTTAGTGACTACAGCAAGTGTGGGGGCTTGGAGAAGGGGAGTTAGAGGCAGACCGCCTCAACTCTTTTTCTATCCTAATACAAACCTAGAAAATACTCAAATATCAACACTCCCCTTATTTTCTAGTCTATTTTTCTTTCAACTTCCACAAACAAGTAAACAAACACCCCCTCCCCTTTTTTCTTTTCTTTTTTCTTTTTCCTTTTCCTTTCATAAAACTTAAGTATTTAACACAGTGCATTAAATGAACTGAAATAATAATTGCATCACACATTTTATTTAACATCCCACTTTTCATAAATCCGAGCAAAGATTTTATCCACTTGATCACTCTTTCATCCACACACAAACCGATTTCCCTCTTGCGATCCAAACAGCCAGCCCCATCTCCAATCTGCAACATACACCCAGATGCTAACCCTTTTACAGGCACACCTTCATAAATACCATCACTCCCTTTAGCGATGTCAAACCCATTACCCGCAAAAATTGAACTTTCCTCACTCTCTCCCGTGGATTTCTTTCCACTCTCTCTTTCTAAATTTATTCCAAATAAGTATTTCTCCTCCCCTAAACCTTTCATTAAATATTCCTCTTCTCCCTTATCTTTAAAAACCCCTTCTAGTTTCACTTCTCCCCTTTCCTCGGAATCCGTTGAGGTCTCCCTTTCCGACCAGTTTTCTAATTCCAAAATACTTATAAAATTATCCTCATTAATTTTATCTTTCCCGTTTTCACTTATGGATCCTAGATCTGACTTTCTCATTTCTAAGTCATACACTCTACACTCCTCGTCATCCTCAAGTACCTCCTCTCTCTTTATTTCCCTTATACCTCCAAAAGCACACTGTTGCCTTCGAGCAATTTCTGTGTACTTTTCTCTCTTCCCCATTCTACCGATGTGAAGAAGCTCCAATTTTTCTTCATCCTCTTTCTCCTCTTCCTCTTCGTCCTCCTCATCCACATTCCAACTTCTAAGTTTTTCCAAACAAGGGCATTCCTCCATATAATGACCCGGTTTCCTACAAAAGAAGCAAACCCCTTTTTTCAAAGCTTCCGTGTCTTTTCCTCTCCCTCTTTTTCCACCAAAGTTCCGATAAGGTTTACCTTTGTCTTTCTTCCTCTCATCACGCTTCCGCTCGTCACCACCGTTCCTCTCATCACGCTTCCGCTCGTCACCGCCGTTCCTCTCATCACGCTTCCGCCAATCACCACCAGCTGAAAATGCATTGACCCTGTCCCTTCCCCTACGAAGCTCCAAAGTGCTTTCCCTTACAAGAATTATCCCCATGGTAAAGCTCCAAGTCCATGAGGAGCCATCCAATGCCTGCATACGACAAATGATGTTTTCGTACTCATCTGGGAGTTTCATAAGTCGTGTATTAATCTTACTCTCCTCAGATTCTACATATCCCGCACAAGTAAGCTCAACATATCACGCAGCAATATCATTGCAAAACTCTATCATGCTATCGCCTTTATAAACGTAGGCCTCTATTTCCTGTTTTACTAATTGCTGCCTCTGAATAGTCTCACTCTTATAAATCTGAATTAGTGCTTCCCATATCTCTGAAGACTTGGTTAGACTTAAAAGAGTGATGGCTATCGACTTAGACACATATCTAAGTATGAGATGTTTTGCTATAGTGTTTTTGTATTCCTATATTTTTCTGTCATTTTCTTCAGTTTTAATCCCTACATGTGGTACCATAGCTGAGAGCCTAGCTCCCCTCACCATAGGTATCCCTTTTTTCTTCTCCCCTATTTCCCCATCCACGGAAAGATTTTTCCCTTCACCTTCCGTTGCATCTGAACTCCGGTTGATATTTTGGGCAGCCTCAGATGAATCTCCATAGTAAGCTCCTCCAAAGCCAGGTGGCGGACATCTCACTTGTCCCGCAACAATTCCCCATAAGTGCTTCTCGAAAAGCAATCCCTCCATTGTAAACGCCCAATAAGTGAAGCATACCCAACACTACTAATAACGATTCACGGTTTAGCATGACTTCGCAATGTCACAAAACCCTAAACATCTACAATGTCACAAAATACTCGACGTCTACAACCGTCGCCGTTTTTGTAGACGTCACTAATTTTAGGACGTTTCGTAGTCGTCTACATTTTGTTTCGTACTATCGTAGGCTGTCGCATATTTTGTAGACGTCTACACCAATCACATATTTGAAGTAATGAAGGCGTAAGTAATGATTGACATAGTCACATAGGAACACTTTGAAAAGTACACCTTAACGTTTCAAATTTCGGTTATATGGGAACACGCCCTTATTCGCCTCATGCTAAAATTTTGCATCAACTGTTCAGAAAAGCTCCCAATGGGACTGTGGGCTAATTAGTTTTCAACATTTTTTTTTTACTTGTGGACGGACTAATAGCGTACGTGACAATTCCAAACTTTTGATAGCCCGGCTCCACAGTACACTGTATATCTCTATTGGAGTTAATAATATTTTCCCCACTTAAAACATCTTTTCGCCGTACACACTTGTCACATTTTCATTTTGAGACTGTCAATCGGATTGTGAGAATCTTACTTTTCCATCCCCACCGTCTGATCCACAAACCGACATATGTGTACGGAGGAAAGTTGTTTTATGAGACGAAAAAAACATTTAGGGTACGTCCCCATGTGTTAAAGTATCGACTTTAATCTGTCGTTTTCGCACAAAACGCAGGTTTGTACAGAAGAACTTTAGACGTACAAAAAAATTAATTCTTTAAAAGTACAGCAAACATCAAGTCTATACTTTGAATGTACTTCATATTTGTCGTCATCTTAACAATTTTTGGCGTTTTCCTTTTTTCGACCCTCAGGCAAGAGATTCCAGCCCGTCAAAAAACTTCATCAAAAATCACCTCGCGAGGTGATTTTAGGGAAAGTACCGCCCAAAACAACGAATGCAAAACGGCCCACGCACGCGACACACTAGCGGGAAAATTTTAGGAAGACTCGCTATTTTTCTCCCTGCCCGTCACGCGCATGTACGGAAAATACGAGGATGTACGGAAAAAAACTGAAAGGGTCGCGGACCTCCACTTTCATTCATGGGTCCTCGGTAGAATTTTGCGTCGTTGTCGCCTCTCCCCTCTCCCTCTCGCACTATCACTTTTATCTCACACTTTTTAGAATGAGGCACGACAAAACTGGTATGAAATTAAAGATATTTGAAAAATTATTTTTTTGGCTACCCTTCATGCATATTTTTATGGCAAGTAGAGCAAAAAAAGTAGAGAAAACGAAATTGGGTATCCATGGCCGAAAGTCCTTGAATCTGTGACGTCGACGCTGTCACAAGTGTGTGTGACGTCATGATGTTACAAAACCCTAAACATCTGCCATGTCACAAAATTACAAAAATCTAGACGTCTACAACCGTCGCTGTTTTTGTTGGCGTCACTAATTTCGTAGTCGTCGTCAACCGTCACAAAGTTGTACATACGTCTACAACCGTCACATTTCAAAGTTTCGATTTCATTTTCGCACATAGGGACGCTTTTCAAAGTAGTACGGAACACTTCACTACACCGCGAATCGTAATTAGAGTAATGAAAAAATTAGAGTACAAAAACTGAAAAAAACAATTAGAGTAGTTAACGCTAATTTATGTGATAGAGCCTTTTCAACTATGAAGTTTACTCTAATTTATTTAAGTACTCTAATTTGGCACGCTAATATCCTCTACTGTAATAAGGTATTCATACAGAATTTGGCAAAAGGTACAGTTTATCGTCACTATGACGTTTGCACTACGCGGTTTGTTATAACGCAAATACATGATAATGGCCTGTATTTAATCATTATTTGTACTTTTTTTCTTAAAAAAGTACAATTTTGCACGGTCTGACACCGTCCGTACTCCATACTATTTAAAACAAACCTATAGTAGAATTAAAAACGCTAATTAAACTTTACCTTAAATAGAATAATGAAAAAATTAGAATCGTTTACTCTATTTCATGTGATAGAGTCGAAATTTCGAGCGACCGAATTAGAGTAATTTACTCTAATTACGATGCGCGGTGTACAGTCCAAAATACTTTTTCAAAGTATCGATTACATGGGGACGTACCCTAACACTAATAGCGATAGACGGTGCACTCTACCACTGTAGAGAACCTTTTTTTCAATCGCAATATCTGCATTCTGCAATAAAGTTCAAGAGTGGACTGTAGAGTGATGAGTTAGTTTCCAAAGCCTCTAAGTTGAAACCCTAAGCTGAAACCCTAAGCTGAAAGTTGTTCTAGGGACAGCAACGGTCATTCTTGTTCGTTAAACCTCTTCAAAATTCTAACTTGTAAAAGAAGCCAGCAATGGTCGAAAGTCTTGCTGGAAAAAATAATTTTCCTTAAACTTACTTACTAAAAAGCGTTGACTGGCAAAAATAAGTCGGCGACTACATGATGTCCTCTTCATTTCAAATGTTCGTTTGTTAAGTCAATCTTTGTAAGCATCCAACAAAACGTCAATTGCCAGTATCCTTAAAGAAAAGAAGCGTACACAAAATTCCAAAACCCTGCTAATCCCTGCGTCCTTTATCCAGCATTGAAACCAGCAACTTCAAAGGATCTATGCATGGTGCAAACCAGTTTTGCTGTTATAACACTTTTTTTGCTGCATTGTTGTTCATATTTAATAAAGTGAGCAGCGATTCTTGATTCTGTGCCCTCTCTTGCCGTCTCGGGATAGTCTTGAGGCATGAAGGCAGTAAGGCCTTTACTGTGTGTGGCAGTAAACCAAGGCAAGCCATGGCTGTTACAGTCGGCAGGTGTCAGATGTTGTTCTCAAATTTTTTCCAGGCCTTCAGATCTGCAGTTGCTGAGTAAGACCAATCAAATTTCAGAAATCTTGCCTTCATACCAAGGCTGTCAAAATGTTCTAAGTGCGTGTAATTCCTGCAAATCTGTGAAAGACAGTTTTTACTTTAGTAGAAGCAGTTTTTTGAAGAAGGATAGGGTTCGTCAGGAGGAATACATGCAGAAAGGACGAACAAAGTCAGCCCAAAAACGTTCAAGTTTGCCTAAAAAGAAGTATGGAATAAACATTGAAGTTGTCAACAACCTCGTTGAGACACCTATTGATGTAGGTTTTAACTTGGAGAAAAAAGGTTGTGTATCTAAACTGTCTCTTGTTTCTCCCTTGCATTTTCGAAACCAAAGAACTTGCACAGCGTTGATTCCAGCTGCTGGTTCTTCTAGGACTGAGTCTTTATCGGAAGTTGACGAGAGGGAGATTGTCAAGGACAGTGTCAAGCAAAGCAGTCTGTTGTCACTGATTAATCCTACAGTTGCAAGCACACACATGATAAGTGAGGAAAATGTACAGACTATTCTCTGTGAAGTTGAAAAAAAACCTAAAAGAACTCTGCGGAGGCTAGAAGATATTGTCCAGCAGCATGCTTTGACGCTATGTAAAGATTTTCTGGCAGCGGCTGGCACAGAGGAAGACATACATTTCATTTTTGCAGAGGCACGACAGAGACCTCCACCTAAAGCTGCTGAATATTCATGCATCTATTTCCTCGAGTTGCCGGGTGGATACTTCTACGTAGGACAGGTATTACACGTGCTTTCTTTTTCCTGTTGATGTCAGCAGGTTTGTATTTATGGTTTATTCGGCCTCTAACATAGATGTGTATCAGACTGGCATAGACTATGTTGATCTTTTTGCAGCAGAGAATACTCGCCTCATACCGTAAGTACACCCCAATTGAGCTGAAATTCCGATGGCTCAAGTTCAAACAACAAAGAATACAACACGGAGTCCAAAATGTTGTTATTTGAAGTACTCTGGTTCAAATTCTAGTGAAATAGAATGCCGTATTGAATTTTACTACAGATTCGTTATGAGGGGCAGGACCATACATGAAATGAAAAAATGTCCTCAAGGGCTCGTATTGGCAGATTGTGCACTTGTCATTGGCCGATACCAATAAGTTGCAAACAAGTGTTTTTCATATTTTAAATGTATTGCGCGCAAACTAAAATCGCTAGACCTATGCCTTACGTCTTTGCAACCTTTGAAATGCGATTTTGATTCAGCAAAGTAATTACCTTTTAACATGAAACAACATTTTTTTAAACAATTATCTTACTATGTCTATTTTATTATTTTTCTTTTAATGACTCTTTTATTAAATTTTTGAATTTAGGAACATTGTTTTCCAGACTTTCAATACCTCCCAGTGTATTCTATGCAGTTGCAAGTTTAAATGTACATAAATTTTGAAGAATCCAGCTGTCTAATTTGCTGGACACAAATAAATAAGCACGAAGACCAGTTCAGTTGGTTTTCTGTTACGGTAAATGCACTGCATATGGATAGTTTTCCATTGGTGAGCACTGCTGATACTCTCTCGATATATATGATTAGAACCTCCTGATCTGCCATCCTCATCCACCCACTTGCAACCTTCTTTAGAGTAAATGGCACGTGACTGATTTCCTGCTAATGCTGTTACATTAGCAATTAGCCACGACTCTTCTGTTTCTCCTACTTAAGGTTGTTTACTTCATGTTTCTCATTTTGCAGAGTGATAACATCACTGCACGGATAAAAAGTCATCGGAGAAGGCTGAAGGCACCGGTCCGGTTTGCCTTCGCAATGTTGCCGTTTGGCCGAAGCCATGCACAAAAGCTCGAGAAGATGCTTATTGATAAACTGCTGCTTTGCAGAGTCCCTGTGAAGAACAAGGAGATCAGCATCGTAAGCATTTTGGGTCTGCAACCAAAATCCTTTAGTTCGTTTTTTCTTTGGTTGGTAGGTTTGTGCCTGCTTCCGTGTTAATATGTAATATAGCTCTGTAGTTAGACTGAGGGCTAGGACGTGTTGACAAGCAACATTTGGAAGTTACTTTTCTCACTGTACTCCCCCTCTCAACTTGATTGAGGTTTTTAGAATATAATCATGTGAATTATGTGAAATACTTTTGCCGATAGTTATCGTGAAACTGTCCAAAGTAAAGCCGGTGCGAATGTTATTACAAGTATTGTATGATTTTGATCCCAGGAGCTAGAAGGATCACTGGCCTAGTATTATCATTGGTTGATCATTTGTAAGTTGATAGTCCACCTGGGAGTTGTCTTTTGTTGGCGTGATCTTCAAAATTGTGATATGTATTCATCCAGCAATGTTATCGAATGACATAAATAAAGTTAATTTTTGTAAAAGAATGAAATAGCTTTTGCTTCACGACTGGAATGTGTGAGAGATTCTTGAGAGGTGGCCAGATCATAATACCTTGCAGTATTACTAATTGCAAGAAATTGATGCGAGATATCGCCTGTGATGGTAAAATAAGTCATTTTTGTCCTGTGCATGTTTCATGTAGTCCAGGATTTGAAGTATGGTGATTGATCACTACAAAAAGGATATCTACAGATATCAACATTATTGACGGATAGTGGAAACATGTAACATCTCTATTTGCAAGAATCATTGCACGTTTGACATCGATGAAAACCGTATGGTGATTGATGGGGTTGTAGTTTTGGTTTTGTCAGTTGCCGTGCTTTTCATTTTGAGCTTAGGTGCTTTTATTTTCCTTGTTGTTGTTTTCTTTTTGTTTTTGTTGTGCTGTTATTTTATTCCCCGCTGGTAGTTTTTCAGTTTCGGCCATGCCACCCCTTTTGTACCCCCGGACTCAGATGGTTTACCATCAAGCTTTTTAATTTATCTTGCCCCTATTGACAAAAAGGATATCTACAGATATCAACATTATTAATGGATAGTTGAAACATGAAACATCTCTATTTGCAAGAATCATTGCACGTTTGACATCGATGAGAACCTTTCCAATGCTATCCAAACAACGAGGCAAAAGGTATATTGGCTTGGAAAGCCCGCATGGACATTTTCATCATTATAAATACTTTTTTTTTTCCAATGAGCAATATTTGTATCAAAATTGTATTCATGACTCGAATTATCATGACGCAAATTGTACTTTAACCTTTTCACTTCTTCTTACTGTTGTCACTTAAACGGTACGGCGCTAAGTTTTTGAGGAAAACGACAAAAAAACCCTTACTTTGGCACACGGGGACACACCTTAAGTAAGACCAGCATTAAGTCCAATTGTTCTTTGTGTTCTTTTCGTACATTCTGTACATTATGAAAGCTACGTACTTTTTGTGCATCTGAAATACCTTAGTTTTTAAAATATCAGTCGATTATTGGCAATTATTACGATATCGATATCAATTGCAAGGGCGATAATTATCAATTGTGTCGATATTACAATGCACCGGTTTCGCGATATAGCTTTTTCGATTTTTCAATCGATATGCAGAACTACAGTACACCGCGAATCGCTATTAGGGTTAATCACGCTAATTCGGCGCCCCTTAATTTGTACCCAAATTCTTAAATAGAGTGATTAAAAAAACCCTAAAACCAAATTAGAGGACCGATTCCTTGAAAATCCCCAAATTCCCAATTAGCTTAATCACAATCGATTGTTTTAACACTAAATATAGTGTTATCGCTAATAGCTTCGCGGTAAATGTGCAACCGGGATCGTTATTAGACTAAAGAAATTATTAGTATCAATACCAAAATAGTGTCATTGATGCTAATTTGTGTATCCATCCCATCGTCAAAAAAATGTTTAATTGTAATTTCTCCTTAACGCTGATTTAGGTATACAGGATCCGCCGTCATTACATATACGTTAAAATAGGTAAAAGTACAAAACCTGACAATCCGTACCACGAGGTGTCATAACTCTAATTTGTGTTTGTTGCTAAACAATCATTACTCCATGCAGATTTATACACTAAAATAGGTACATGTAAATTGGGTTGAATGGTACGGTTGTTGTCCTTTCGTTCAATAGTAAATACAATTGTAGTAATGGTTTTTTTCGCACGCGTGAATATTACTACAGTAAAAGATGTGCGAGTACAACATAAGACAAACTGTACACTTATCGATTCCATGTTTCGACCTGTAAAACGCAGTGACCGTATGACTTTAGTACGTTCGTTCGTTCAGTTTATTATCGTGTATGAACGAAACTATGACGACATGTATTCTATGTATTGTTTCGTTTCATTTAGCTTGCACTGAATTATGTGAACGATTTTAGTTTTCCTTGTCATTCGCGTGGATATCGAGCGTTGTATGACATTAAATATGGAACATTAAATTTAATAAGGTGCCAGTTGGGTTGCTTTATTAGAATTCATATATTGTATTTCAGGCACTTCATTCTAATGTGAATGCGTTTAGTCGCGTCAAACGTGTAACGATCCTCTTTTTAGTATCATGGTTAATTGTAATTGAGGGTCCACATATAACAAACCTCATTTAGGATACATTTTAATTCTAATTGGAGGTAAAATGCCGACAACAGCTGGTCAACCGCCGTCGGAAGATAATCATTGGCTGTTGCCGAAAAACGTGGCATGTTTAATGTCCACGTGTTTGTAAAGTTGGTCAGTGATCGAAGACGACGATGGAAAAACCGTGTATCAGTGTTACAACCATCGAATGTCATCTAATCTAATATTAGACGAACAACATGTAATCTGGAGGTGTTCCATGGCGTTGTCAATTTTTTCGGCGACGACGTGATTTTTGAAATATTTTGCCAAATTGCTCCAAATTATATGTGTTCCCGCTTTTATTCTCTCGTTTTTTATTATTTTCAATAGTGAGGATTCAAAAAACGTTCAAATTTTGAATTTTTGAAAGTGATGGCGTTTCCCTCCATTCTTTCCGCGCAAATTCAATTTTGCATGCATCTCTTCTACAATATAAGTGCATCTGTGAAAATGAGAAGCACACTACCAACTCTCTGTCTACATTTTCTTTGGTTGCCATTCTTTACTTTTATGGCTGCTCTTTCAACTTGTTCATTTAGTGATATTCAGAGTTTGGAAGTATGTGGACTCTCACTCGGATTTGGGGTGCCAACTCTGGCAATAGCATCACTGATCCTCGTAATCCACAAATTGAACACGATGCGGAAGACGAGAGGATCAACGAGGAAAACGAGTTTCCAAACGAGGAATACGGTGAGAAGAACGACGACGGGAGCGAGCCGGAAGTGGAAACGTCGGTTAATCCGACGGCGATCGTGGATGGGTTCTTTCCGTCCTCAAGCAATGCGAGAGGACGTGTTGCCCACCGAAAAATTCAACACGTGTCGACCAAGGTTACTCGATTGCGAGTAATAAACTGGATGTTGAAAGACTGCGAGAAGAACGGGTCGAAGGAACTCATTCCAAGGACCATGAGGAAGTTTCCGGAACATTTTACCGGAGTGTACGGTACAAGTAAGCAATATCGTCATACCTAACCCTATGTATTAAATGGTTTTATTGCACCTCTTAAAACGATTTTTAAATTAAGTTTCATTGTGACTTTGAAGTAATTGTGTGTTTTAATGTTGGACCATCGTCATACCCTCTCAATGTTTGTCCTAATCGCAGTTTTCCTCCACATTAGTGCGTGTTTTTTTATTGTTGATGGATGTTCAGTATTGTGTTTGGCATTTTGTGGTCTTTCTCCTCCACGTGTTGTACGGTTTCATTTTAGGTTCATCGTTTAATCGACAATATTGACTTGTATCATAGTAGACGACGACATCATGTCGTCGGTTCAATGATGGGCGAGACGAAATTACGGTATGTACAATAACACCTCGTTTGGACAAAAGTTCGAATGACTGCCAACAATGGTTCGGCGTCATCGATGAACCGAGGTTAGAAACCCCTACGTTGGTATTCGTGAATGAAATTCGACAGCGACGACATTGTTTCGACGAGTCTCTGATGGGATACCCGAATACAACTGAACAGGCGACGACATTTCTTTGTCGCTTGAACTTCCCTTCGTAGGTCGCAAGGTCAACGTTTAAATAGGTTGGGAGTGAATAGTAAAGCAACACAAATTCCAAACTGTTTTAGTAAATGCGTTGAGTAAAGTTAGTCACTTAAGCTGTTTTTGTCACATCCTAACTGTGTCTCTGCTTAGTTTCCCGGTAAGGAGTAATTTTCCTTCTTCATGGAGGGCATCCGACCACCATGGAAACGTCTTCGCTTTGCCATTCAGCAACGACTTCTTCCACCGCCAACGGAAACCGAGGTGGGGGGTCATATACTTAGAGGGGAAAACTTTGCGAGGGAAGTAGCGGGGGAAGAAGAAAGAAGAATGTTGGTTGAGGAGGTGGCAGAAGAGGATAGAATCCCAAGAGAGGGCTTAAATCGAGAAAGCGAGGAGTTTGTTAGGGTAGGGGATGTGGTAGAAGATGTTGGTGGAAGAGAAAGGGTTGGATTGGAGCTTGTAATGAGGGAGGAGGAGGAAGCGAATCATGAGGAGGAATCGGATGAGGTGGGAAGGGAAAAAACTGGGACGGATAGGGTGGAAACCGGTAGTGAGTTGGAGGGGGAGTTAAAGGATGAAGGGGTTGTAGCGGATGAGGTAGGTGTACGCGAAGTAGAGGGGGGTAAGGACGTCGATGCAGATTACCACCCATCGGGAACCGATACCAATGAGTCTATATTGGATGGGGATGAGCCTACCGAAGAGGAGCAAGTGCTAAAAGAAACCCTACCGTCGGATATTCCAGTGACCAAATACGAAGACGACCCCACAACCTCGGACGAAAAATCTTTGGAGAGCTCGAAAAGGCGTATGGAAGGAGAGTATGTGGACGAAGACGAGGTAGTGGGTTTTCCTCCTTCACCAGACTGCGAGAGGGCTCTCGTGGCGGTACAACCGGCCCGAAATCCACTGAACCGTGAAGTTCTCATCCGAGAGGAGGAACCGGACTGGTTTTTTCCGCCCCCAATCGGAGATGAGGCCATGGATGGCTTTCGACCAACGGCGACGCATTACATCCCGGTGGAGGAATGGCCTGAGTATTGGCGTTATGGGGAGCCTTGACCCATAGACCGTTGGGTTGAACCCCGTCCCGGAAATCCTCGACATCCCTCCGGAAGTCCCCGCCCACCCAACATGGTTGTACATTACATCTTACAACCATGCTTTGAATTTTCCATACATAAGGCATTTTCAGCCTAATGATGCTCGGTTCACTTGGGTTGTCCGTAGAGTGAACGGATTCGAGATTGATGTGCCGGAATTATTACGCCATTATCATCCTTGGGACCCACGGTTATTCACTATCCTTTGTCGTGCAATTCGTACTCCGGACTTAAATGCATTTTTAGATGCGCGAAGTGCCGTTTTGCACCACTTTCGGAATGTACAAGTGCGACGAACTTATCTTTGGGAAATTCCGAGGGTTCCACATGTCAATGAGCCCCCTCCACCACCGGAGGTAGAACAATTGAGGAATGAGGTCGAAATTCTCAATCGTCGATGGCGGCTCAAGAAGTAGCGATGATAGGGGTTCGTCGATTGATTGAAAATTTGACTCAAGAGCTTGCAGAGGTTAGGCGACGTTGATGGGAGATGATGAGGGTCATATTAATGGCCTTCATTCGACGGGGAGGTATCCCGATTTCTCCTTCACCCTCCATCGTGTTCCCATTGTTTTTTTTTTTATTATTTGTCTATACGTGTATTAACTTCGTGCTTCAATTCCCTTTATTCATCGTATGTACGTTTAATAATTGTTAACCATTTTTATGGTTTTCCTGGCCGTCACGTTTATGTCAGACACTCGTAATTACCGATTTAACGACGAGACTGTGTCGTCGTTGCATGGATTGTGAACTCTCAAAAAACCATGGGTAGTCCACAGACGAGTATATGTCAAGGGATACACTGAAAAATAAATATGACATGACATAATTAGCGACGACAATTAGTCGTCGTTAATTATGTTACGTCAACATTTAATAGTTAATTTTTGTTGTTCATCATAATTTTTTTGGTAATGTAGCTACATTCATGTTGAAACTTATTCTTTATATATTGTTTGTTTTATCTTTATTGTGTTCAGAGTATCAAAAAGCCAAGCGATGGTGGGTACAAAGGATGTCCATGCTCGATGGGATAAGAGAGTCAACGCGTACCTTTTCGACTTCGAGTTTTGGGAGGAGATAGGTGGCGGTTACCAAGGCATTACCGAGACGAGGAGGCAAGGAAGCCACTTGGGTCACGGTTATACACGAGGAGTTACTTGAGGATTTTGAACGGTTTAAAAAAGAGAGAATGAAGATGTCCACTGCAACTCTCAGACCTCCATAGGTCCTCAGAATGGACAGCTTGCAAAAAGCCTCTAGAATAACCCTGAACCCTTCGTGTTTCAGCAAGAATAACTTCCACCCTTGAAGACAAAAACTCTGACCTCCTTCACCTCGTGAAGGCAAGACTCCCCTGAGTCGATAGCAAAAAGAATCTCTGAATTTTCTCCCTTGAGCAATTAGTTATGGAGGGTCAAAGTTGACCTTTTGTACAGAAGCTCTCTGGGAGAGAGGGTCCTATTTACCAAATTTTTCTAAGTCCTATCTCTCTCTAAAACTCTATCTACTGATGTACATCACCAATCATATTACACTACCGTACACAAAAGTACAGCTGTTTGTATACTTTTTGTACGGATATTGTAAAACATGGCTTTAATGTCGACACATGTCATATTTGGATTCGGTCCCGTAATCCTCGGAGATGCCGCGCTCCAACGTAATCCGATGTGGTGATGACCAAAAACCGCCGAGATTCTCTTGTGCGATCTCGGCTTTCTTTGCGGCCGTCTGATTGAATACAGATTTCAATCGTAGCCGTCATAAATACTTGCGCGGTATTTGTTTCGTAAAAGAAACAAAATAAGCGATTTCTTATCCATATTGTAATCCGTACTTTTACATAACTTGATCTATGTATCCTTAAACATCCGTCGTTAAATGCATTATCCTACGTGACAACATTTTAATAAATATCTAACCCCATAGTATGTATCACTAGTCCTAGACTTAACGGATAAGTCTACCGGCTACCGGCGTCCTAACGGACGGCAGGTACCAGGATCAAATCCTGGATCCGACATCTTCCCTTTTAGCAAATAATCTTACCTATCCGTAAATCAGCTAATCTATTTCCCGTAAACCTCTGGATAGCCTAGGTAGCCATGGCTCTAGCTTCCTTTCCAACTTCTCAGTGATTGGAACAAGTGTGGGAGTTGGAGAGAGAAGTTAGAGGCAGACTGCCTCAGCTTTTTTCTGTATTCCAATTTAGACCTAGAAAGTACTAAAAATCACCATCAATTTCTAAACTCCCTTTATTTTCTAGTCAATCTTTAATTTCAAACCACACTTCTCACTGCAGAAAATTAGCTTAAAAGAAGACACAGGTTTGGTCATCATATCTGCTACCATCTCGCTATCTAGTCGGTACACTTAACTGATTATTTTGTTTTCTACTTTCACTCTAACAAAGCTATGCCTAATGTACATGTGTTTAGCTTTAAAATGATGTTTAGGATTGGCAGAAATAACGATTGTTGCCTGATTATCACAAACAAATTTCTACAAACCACTCTTAAGGTGACCGAGCTCACCAAACATAGACTTGACCCACATCAATTCTTTTACAGCAGAGCAAGAGGCCATATACTTAGCCTCTATGATGGACTGAGCAATAACCTTTTGTTGTTTGCTACTCCAACAGCAAGCCCCATCACCCATATATAATACATATCCAGAAGTACATCTCCTCATCGGAGCATCACCATAACTGGCATCACTGCAAGTAGTGATGTCAGTATTCTCCCTACCCAAATGCAACCATAGATCCCTAGTTCCTATCAAATATCTAAAGACTCTCTTAGCTGCCTCTTAATCCTTCTTAGTGGGACCATTTAAACTTGTACTCAGCACTCCTACAGCCACAGCTAAATCCGGCCAGGTATAATTCATAAAATAGATTAGGCTTCCCACTACTTAGCACTCCTACAGCCACAGCTAAATCCGGCCAGGTATAATTCATAAAATAGATTAGGCTTCCCACTACTTGCCTGTAAGGAATAGTCTGCATGAACCTCTGTTATTCAAGACTTAATTCCTCCTCAAAGACTATGACTCTTTCTTCCTCACTCCCCTCACTTCCCTTCTGTAACTCCATTGGAGTTGTACAACTATTAGCTTTATCCATCTGAAATTTTTCCAACATGTTCCCTATTGCTTCTTTTTGAGTCAATCTTATAATCTTTCTTTCTCGATCTATTTCTACTTGAATTCCCAAAATATATTTTGCTTCCCCCATATCTTTCATTTCAATTCTCCCCTTAAGATCGGTTTTCAGTTTATTATTTTTTTCCATTGACTTACTTTAAACAATCAAATTATCAACATAAATTGCAATAAATATAACACCTTCCTCATCTTCAAAAACATAGATTGAGTAATCTGAGCTGAACCGGATATATCCCAGACCGGTGAGAAGCTTATCAAGCTTCTTATTCCACTGTCTAGGCGCCGGTTTCAAACCATAATGAGATTTAATCAGCCGGCATACCTTACTCTTCTCTCCTTCCTCCACAAATCCTTCGGGTTGTCGCATGAAGATCTCCTTTTCCAATTCTCCATGCAAAAAAGTTGTCTTGATGTCCATCTGGTGCATCTCGATGTCTTGCGTTGTTGCCAGACTAAGAAGTATGCGGACGGAGGGAAATCTGACGACCGAGGCAAAGGTTTCCTCGTTGTTGATTCCTTCTTTCTGTGTAAATCCTTTTGCCACTAATCGGGCTTTGTAACGCTCAATGGTGTTATCCGGGTTCAATTTTAATTTGAAAACCCACTTACAACCGATTCGTTTTCGAGAAGGTGGACAGTCACCAGCTCCCAAGTATCGGTTGCCATAATTGAGGCCATCTCCTCATTGATGGCTGTCTTCCACCGGTTCCTTTCTGGACAAGTCATCGCCTCTCCATAAGTTTGAGGTTCATCTTGATGAGATAGTTTTGTTACCTTGCTAATAACCTATTTTTCTTAAAATCTTTTGCTACTTCTCCTTCCCCTTTCAAAATTTGTGGCCGGAATAGATGGTTCTCGTGGGTTCTTTCGAAAAATCTCGGCTTCTCCCCTATCCCTTGACTCCGCATCAATTTCCACCACGTCTTCCGCTTTGGGTAGAGTTGTCACTTGAGTTTTCTGCAGCCGAGTCCCTTTCGGTCTGATTTGTACCTGCAAGAATGTCATCTTCTCTAAAACCTGGATAGTTAGGAAGTTCAAAGTCATCGGAATTTTTGACTCAAATCTGATTTTTACTAACTTTGTATACTTGAAGGGATCCACAGACTTTCCTTCATCCATAACTACTAGATGCTTTACTAAAACTATATCTTCCCTTTTTAGATCATAAACTCTATATCTTTAAGATCCTCATCATATCCTAATAAGTATCTCGGTTTTCCTTTAGGATCTAGCTTCTAATTAGACCGATCTGTATCTAGACTGAATACTTGACTACCAAAAACCTTTAAGTGAGATATGTCTGATTTCCGGCCGGTCCATCTCTCATAAGGCGTTTGATCTTTTATAGCTGAAGTAAAAACTCTATTTTTGAGGTAATTAGCACAGTTCATTGCTTCTGCCCAAAACCTTTTTCCTATCTTCTTATCCGACAGCATACTTCTAGCACTATCACGTAGTGTCCTATTTAATCTTTTAGCTACCCCATTCTGTTCCGGGTTTTTTAGAACTGTCTTTTGGTGTTGGACTCCATCTTCCCTCATAAAATGTTCAAACTGGTTAGAAGTATACTCTCCCCCATTGTCATTCTTTACTCTCTTGATTGGAGTTTCACGGAGTTTTTCGCTCCATGCTTTATATTGTCTAAAAAAATCCTGAGCTTCCGACTTGTTTTTCAAAAAACATACCCTGGAATATCAAGACAAATCATCAGTGATAGTCATCATAAATCTCTTCCCCCTGGTGAGGGCACTTTGGCCGGTCCCCAAATATATGTGTGTACTAAATCTATAATTTTTTCTCCCTTATAGGTGGTTTTTTTGGGAAAGGGCAATCTGTGTACTTTATCTTGAGCACAACAATCACTTAGATTCTCACTCTCACTGAACTGAATCCCTTCCACCACTCCCATCTTTTTCATCTCTCTTAGCTTATCTAGATTCACATGCCCAAGCCTCTTAAGCCACATCATTATACAATAAACACCAACATAATAAAGTTTCTTCTTTTCATTGCTGAAAATCAGCCTAAACATCCATTGGCTACCTTTTTCAGCAGTGAAATAAACTTCCTCCTCAAAACTAGCAGTAAAGACTCTTTTCCTAATGCTAGTATCAAAACCCTTATCATCTAATACAGACGTAGAGATGAGGTTTTAGTTCAGCTCCGGAATAAACAATACATCGGAGAATGTAACTATGGATTTCTTTCCTTCTACTAATACTTTCAGATCTACCGAACCTACAAGAGTAGTAGTGACTATCCTCCCATCCCCGTACTCTATCTCTACGATGGGAATCTTTCTTATCTTAGTGAACAGGTGTTTATCATTACACATGTGCATGGAGGCACCTGAATCTACAATCCAGCCTGCTTCACCTTTCAATTCACTGAAAGCACATTTCTGCTTTCGTGGAATTTCTACCTCGTTTGTCGCTTCCAACTCCTCATCCAATAGGAGCTCATCGTCCTCGTCTTCGGTATCCACCTCATGTACCTGTGTCACAAGAGCCAATTTCTTTCCTCTCGGGGTTTCACCAGTCTGCCTCTCCTTTAATCGAAGCTCGGTTAGCTTAGTGCACTCCGCTATAAAGTTCCCCGGTTTCTTACAAAAATGACATAAACCCTTAAGAGCCCTTAATCCGAACTCGTCAGTCTAATTTTTTTGCTTCCCCCCTCCATAATTTTCGACCGGTCTTCGAGAATCCTTGTTCCTCCAATCGGTCCCAGCTACCAAGGCTTGCCCACTCTTTCTTCCGCTTTGGATCTCAATCCTATTCTCCCGAACGAGAATCATCCCTACCACTGAGTTCCATATCCTCCTTGAGTCCAACAAGTTTTGCACACGGTTGAATATGTTCTCGAACTCATCCGGTAACTTCATCAGTAAACAGTTAACCTTTTGTGTTTCACTAAAGTCTTTTCCAACACTCTCTAGCTCCATAAAAAGTGTAGCAAGCTCATTGCAAAAATCCAACATCTTCCCCCCTTTGTATACATACTCCTTAACTTTCTGATTTGCTAACTGTTGTTGCTGAATCGTACCACTTCGGTACATCTCTATGAGAGCCATCCAAAGATCGGATGCCTTTTCTACCTGCAAATGAGGAGATGGAAGCCCTTGAGTAAGATGGCCGAGGATGAATTGCTTTACCGCCATATTATTCAAGTCCCAGGTATCAGTATCATTCTCCTCGTTCCTCGGAATAGGTGACATGAATGCCGAACGGGTTGCTATTGGTGTGATTGTCTCCTTCTCCGTTCTTTTGTCCACCACCTCTCCTTCCTTTGTCTCCTCCGTTGAAGATGGATCTGCTTTCCTTGTGAATATGCTTCCTCTAAACCATAGAGGGATTCCAAGACTTGATGGACGCCCCACTCGTCCACTAACTATCCCCCAAAACATTTTCTCGCATAGAGCTCCTGTCATCATACTTTCCCAATATATGAAGCCAATTTCATTAAAGATTGGTACCTTAGAGGGTGGGCCCATAACCTGAAACTTTGAGACCTCCATAGGTCCTCAAAATGGACAGCTTACAAGAAGCCTCTAAGATATCCTTGACACCTTCGTGTTTCAGCAAGAATAACTTCCACCCTGGAAGACAAAAACTTTGACCTCCTTCACCTCGTGAAGGCAAGACTCTCGTTAGTCGATAGCAAAAAGAATCTCTGAATTTTCTCCCCTGAGCAATTAGTTATGGAGGGTCAAAGTTGACCTTTTGTACAGAAGCTCTTTGGGAGAGAGGGTCCTATCTACCAAATTTTTCTAAGTCCTATCTCTCTCTAAAACTCTATCTACTGATGTACAACACTAATCATATTACACTGCCGTACACAAAAGTACAGCTGTCTGTTTACTTTCTGTACGGATATTTAACGACATGGCCTTAATGTCGACACATGTCATATCTGGATTCGGTCCCGTAATCCCCGGAGATGCCGCGATCCAACGTAATCGTGCCACGTGTCATCCGATGTGGCAATGACCAGGAACCGCCGAAATTCTCTTTTGCGATCTCGGCTTTCTTCGCGGCCGTCCGATTGAATGCAAATTTCAATCGTAGCCGTCATAAATACTTGCGCGGTATTTTTTTCGTAAAAGAAACAAAATGCGCAGTACTCGTTTCTTATCCATACCGTAATCCGTACTTTTACATAACTGGATTTATGTATCCATAAACATCCGTTGTTAAATGCATTATCCTACGTGGCAACATTTAAATAAATATCAAACCCCATAGTATGTATCACTAGTCCTAGACTTAACGGATAAGTCTACCGGCTACTTGCGTCCTAACGCACGGCAGGTATAAGGATCGAATCCTGGATCGGACATCTCCCCTTTTAACAAATAAACGTACCTATCCGTAAATCAACTAATTTATTTCCCGTAAACCTCTGGATAACCTAGGTAGCCATGGCTCTAGCTTCCTCTCCATTTTCTCAGTGACTGCAACAAGTGTGGGAGTTGGAGAGAGAAGTTAGAGGCAAACTTCCTCGTCTTCTTTTTGTATTCCAATTCAAACCTAGAAATTACTAAAAGAACCATCGATTTCTACATCCACTGGAATTCTCGGGGACATGGCACGGGATATAAGACGAAGGAGAGAAGAGTATGGCCCAGAATTGTTCAATAATGATGGGTCCGAAACACACCAAATAATCAATAAAAGGTGGGTGCAAAGGTGCCAAGAAAAGCGCAACATTGTCGTGCGTGCACAAAAGGGGAAACTACAATGTAGTCCTGAGAAAGAGGACTACATCGAGCGAGCTGTAGCCTTCCACATGGGCGAACTAAAACGAGGTTTTTAATCTGGTAAGCCACGCTTGATTTTGGAGTTATTATGGTAATGTTTTAATTATTTTTATTGATTTTTCATTTTATATTATTTCCTACTTAATGACATATACTCACCAAATATTAACTTGTTTTTTTTCGGTTTGTTGTTGCATGTATACCAGAAATTTTCAATGAAAATCTCGTGGAAAACATGGACGAAACACAAGTGATAGTCAATCAAGACAATGGAAAGACATAGGGGTTTCGAAGGGATGACGTGGTGAAATATGCCGACGTTGCCGGAGGAGGTGAATCCATGACTCTCATGGTTCGAATAACAGGTGGGGTTAACGCACGGATCGAGAGCCCGATGATCATTTTTGCAAATCGTGCACGAAGTTACCCGATACAAGGTTTACTGGACAACGTCCCCGATGAGTATTCTTCTCTATACTCAATTTTCAATTTCATTCTGTTGCACGATTTTCCTTTCACAAAGATTTATGTATGTCTTAATCCCGCTGGGAAAAATGTATGCAAGCGGTATGAAGTTATAATTATTTTCTAATTGTGGTCCATTATATATGTTTTCATGTGTTTGTTACCAGTCCGGTCCGAAAGGTTGGAACGACAAAACCGTATTCCCACAATGGTTCCGAGAGAAGAGGGCTTATCAAGGGGACCGGTTGGTACGGCAAAAAATCATGTTATTTGACAACTGTGGTGGACATAATATATCGGAGGATCTGGAGCGAGCTCTAGAAGCGAAAAACACAATTCTCCACTTCTTCCCCCCTAATGCAACGCATCTTGTTCAACCGACCGTCTTGTTTGTCATTTCTAAAATCAAGGACGTTTGGACTCGCATATGAGACAGTTGGAAAGCTAAAGGTATCGAAATCGGGGAATAGGCTAAACCTTCGAGCCACGGGAGGTTCGAAAAATTGGTTGGACCCGATAAGGCATTTTTTTTGAAATTGGCAAGGGACTCCATCCGAGAGGTCAATGCGATGAGGGACAGAAACGGAATGAGTTATGCTCAAAAAGCCATGATTCAATGTGGTTTGTCCTTATGCAACAGACTGTGGGAAGAAGACATGCTCGTACAGCAATTGCAAGCAATAATCGCCAAACGCCGCAACCACTTCAAAGGCGGGGTAGTAGAACCCCCTTGCCCAAAGGCAAGAGAAATCCTCCAAAATATTGAAGATGCCGACTGTCAACAAGACAGTATTTACACCGATGGGGCGATGAGCGGCCGCAAGGTCTTAAGATTATATATAATTACATTTTTTGTTTTTTTTTTTTAACTCGTAGTTTGGGAGTGGTTGTTGAATTATAGAGTAGGAATATAAGTGATAATCATAGCACCATGATGTAGGCAGTTATTAATGTTTAGTATCTATTCACTTCATAGGAGAAACATGATTTGATGTATTTGTACAAATTTTTCTGGGATAATACATTGTTATTTTCTAAAAAACTTACATGTTTATAATGGCGTATCATTTCACTTAAATATAATCGTGTGTTTATCGTACTATGTTGTTGAAGTGGTATACAGAAAATGGAGTATACGTGAACACTGGATGTATGGACTTTTATGCATTGTATATGTGAAATTCTGTGGTCTCCATTGACCCACAGAATGAGCAGCCTATGTAAAGCCTCTAGGATAATATTTGCCCCTTCTACTTTCCCGCTGAATAAGCGCCGCCCAGGCACACAAATATTCAGACCACTCTCACCCTTGTGAGGACAAGACTCCCCTGAGTCAAACGCAAAAAGAATCACTGAATTTGCTCACCCGAGCAGTAAGTTATGGCTGGTCAAAGATGACCTTTATAGTTACAAGCTCTCTTAGAGAGAGAAGTACCTAAATATTACTAAGTCTCGGTCTGCCTACTCACGACTACCTACTATTAAACCCTAGTCCAATAGGAACACTATAAAGTACAAGAAGGTACAATGGGCGATGTACTTATTGTACAACTATTGTACGACAAGGTCTACAAGGTGACACCTGTCATATCGGAAGCCATGGTTCCTCCTCCCATCTTCTCCGGTATCAAATAATGTGGCGCCACGTGGCACCGCGTGACGCTATATCCGTATGCCGCCAAAAAGCTCACTTCGCGTGGCGGCTATAATGCCGGCCGTCCGATCAAAACATATTTTACACGGTTCAGATTCGCGTACATGCAGAAATTGCTCCTTTTGGTTAGTCTGCTGTTAATTAGCTGTTTTGTTAATGTTTATATATTTATAAAACCCGTCACGTGTGTCGTTTCGTAACGCCTTAATGGTTAAGGCGTTAGGCTACAAAGAATCTAGAGGTCACGGGTTCAAACCTAGACCTAGGCATCATTTTAGCCAAAATACCCTTAACTGCAAAAACTGCCACTTTCTAAATATGGGGCAGCCATGGCGTGCCTTTGATCCTCACTCTCTTTCTTTAAAGTAAAACTAAAATAGAGAAGTGAACTATTAATTACCTCTTTTCAACACTCCCCTTAATTCCTAGTCACTTTTTAATTTTAATCCACAGTTTTCTCTGCAATAAATCAACTTAGGGGAAGGCACTGGTTTTGTCATCATGTTTGCTATCATTTCTCTATCAGTTTTATGAACCAGTTTAATAATTTTATTTTCAACCTTCTCTCTGACAAAGCTCAGTCTAATATCCATATACTTAGCTTTGAAGTGATGTTTCGGATTAGCTGCAATAGAGATAGCAGCTTGATTATCACAAAAAACATTTTGAGTTCCAGACTTCATGAACCCAAGTTCTTCAAGAAGAGATTTAACCCACATTAATTCTTTGGTGGCAGCACAGGAAGCCATGTATTCAGCCTCCATAGTGGACTGAGCAATTACTTTTTGTTGCTTGCTACTCCAACAACATGCACCGGATCTAATTTGCAACACATATCCAGTCGTACACCGCCTTAAAGGCACATCTCCATAACTGACATCACTCCAGTTGGTGATGTCAGTGTGCTCCCCTCCCAAATGCAACCATAATTCCCTTGTCCTCACCAGATACCTCATCACCCTTTTGGTAGCCTCCCAGTCTCTCTTTCTTGGTTCATTTAGACTTCTACTAAGGACACCTACAGCTGCAGCTATATCCGGACGGGTACAGTTCATTAAATAAATTAAACTGCCTACAATCTGCCGATAAAGGATATTTTCTATAAATTTTCTTTGTATCTCATCGATCTCATCATTAATGATCAATATTCCTCTCTCTTCACTCCCCTCAAACACATTCTTCAAATCCATACGAGTAGTACATCCGTTTGCTTTTTCCATCTGAAAACTTTCTAGCATATTACTGATTGCTCTTATTGAGTGAGTCTTATAATTCTATTCCCTCTATCTCTCTCCATTTGAATTCCCAAAATATACTTTGCTTCGCCGAGATCTTTCATATCAAAACTGCTTCTAAGATCTCGTTTTAGTTTGTTAATTTTATCTAAGACTTGCTTAAGACCAACAAATCATCTACATAAATAGCAATAAATATCACTCCATTCTCATCCTCAAATAAATATATAGAGTGATGTGAACTAATTCTGATATACCCAAAACCGGTCAGAAATTCGTCTAGCTTTATATTCCATTGTCGTGGGGCTTGCTTAAGCCCATAGAGTGATTTTATTAGTTTACAAACCTTGCTTTCTTCCCCGCTTTCCACGAATCCTTCCGGTTGCCTTATGTAAATTTCTTCTTCCAACTCTCCGTGCAAAAAGGCCGTTTTAATATCCATCTGGTGTATTTCCATATCCTCCGCTGCGGCTATACTTAAAAGGATTCTAACTGAAGGAAATCTGACTACAGGTGCAAAGGTTTCTTCGTAGTCTATCCCCTCTTTCTGAGTATAACCTTTTGCAACTAACCTAGCTTTGTACCTCTCAATGGTATTATCGGGGTTTAATTTAAGTTTAAACACCCACTTACATCCGATCGGTTTTCGGTCCGGTGGACAATCTACCAACTCCCATGTATTGGCTTCCATGATAGAGGCCATTTCTTCATTTATAGCTGTGATCCACCGGCTACTTTCTGGAGTGTTTATGGCCTCTAAGTATGTTTGAGGTTCATCTGGGTGAGACATCTTTGTGAGTTGGTTATTTACTTGTCTTTCTTGAAGTCGTTTACTACTTCTTCTTCCCCCTTCAAAATCGGACGCCGGTATGGAAGGCATCCTTGGGTTTCGTTTTGGGAGATTTTCAGCTTCCCTATCTTCCAATTCCGGTGTCTCATCAAATTCCTCATCGGTTTCCACTTCGTATTGTGGCGTTGCCTCGGATGTTGTCCTTTCCTCCTTCTCCTTTGTTAAATCTGCAGATTTTTCTTTTTCTCCCTCTTCCTTCTCTTCATTTTCAAAGTCAAAGTCAGAAAACTGATCCGTTTCAAATCTGATTTTGACTTCCTTATTATATTTGAATGGATCATGGACTTCTCTTCATTCATCACCACTATGTGTTTTTCCAGAATTATATCTCTCTTTTTCAAGTCGTTCACTCGGTATCCTTTTGTGCTCTCATCATATCCTACAAGATATCCTGGTTTCCCTCTTCCCTCTAACTTCCATTTAGTCTTATCGGAATCTAAACTATAAACTTGACTTCCGAACACTCAAACTAGACAAATCAGGCTTTCTTCCTGTCCACCTCTCATACGGAGTTTCCTATTTATTTGCTGAAGTTAGGACTCTATTTTTGATGAAGTTGGCATAGTTCATAGACTCAGCCCAAAACTGCAGCCCTATCCTCTTGTCACTTAACATACTTCTGGATATATCTTCTAAATTCTATTCACTTTTTCTGCTACTCCATTTTGTTCCGGATTATAGGGAATTGTTTTCTCATGATGAATTCCTTCTTCTTTAAGATATTCTTCAAATTCCCTTGAGGTGTATTCTTTCCCATTATCACTTCTTATCTCTTTTATTGAGGTTTCATGTAGCTTTCACTCCATACTTTATACTCTTTGAAACATCTTAATACCTCTGACTTATGTTTGAGAAAGTATACCTTCGTGTATCGAGACCAATCATCTGTGATAGTTAACATCCATCTCTTCCCCCCATGTGAAGCATACCTAGCATGTCCCCAAACATCAGTGTGAACTATATCTAATACTTTCTCTCTCCTATATGTGGTTGCCTTTGGAAATGGAAGTCTATGAATCTTCCCTTGGGCACATACACTATAATCATCAAAGGTCTCATCATCTTCAAAAGTAATACCCTACACTATTCCCTTTTTCTTCATTTTCTTTAATCTATCTAGATGCACATGCCCCAACCTTTTATGCCAAAGCATCATCTCACTTGCACACGAGTATAGAACACTCTTTTCATTGCAAAGTACAATTCTAAACATTCCTTGAATGCCCTTCTCAGCTATGAAATAAACCTCATTATCAAAGCTTGCTGTGAAGATTCCTTTCCTAGTTCCTGTTTCAAACTCCTTTTCATCTAAGACAGCTGTTGAGACTAGGTTCTTGCTAAGCTGTGGAATGTAAAGAACGTCTGAGAGTGATACAATTGAGGCCTTTCCATCAACTAAAACCTTCAAGTCAACAGTTCCAACAAGACTTGTGGTTTCTACTCTACCATCTCCGTACTCTATCTCAACTGTTGGGATTTTTCTCAGTTTAGTGAACCACCGCTTATCTTTGCACATATGCATTGAAGCCCTTGAGTCTATGATCCATCCATCCTCGGGTGGATACCTTTTACCTCCAAAATCACACTTTTGTCTCCGTGGAATGTCGACATGCTTTTCAGTGTTTTTTAGATTAAGAAGAAGCTCCTCAAGCTCCTCTTCTGGTTCGGTTTTTTCTTCCACTTCCTCATCATAAACTTGAGTGAAGAAAGCCTTTCCTCCATCCCTTGAGGTTCCTTGACCATCTTTGAGTCGAAGATCTGCAAGTTTGACACAATCTGCCATATAGTATCCCGGTTTCTTGAAGAAGTGACATAATCCTCCTCGAGAAGCTCCTCTCCCTTGTCTATCAAATCTGCCACCTCCTTGTCCTCTTCCACCAAAGTTTCGATAGGGATCTTTCCCTCTCTCCTCATCACGCTTCCGCCAATCAGCTCCTGCATACAATGCTTGAACACTTGGACTCCCTCTCCTAAGCTCTATGGTGCTTTCTTTCACTAAAATCATTCCCACTGTGTCATCCCAATTCCAATTGCTATCTCCTATGTCCTGCAATCGGTTAATGATATTCTCATACTCTTCAGGTAGTTTCATTATTAGTGTGTTCACTCTTTGTCTCTCAGACCATGAGTTACCTGCACTCTCTAACTCTCCAAACAATGCTCCTAAATCATTGCAATAATTATCCATACTTCCTCCCTTATAAGTATAAGCTGCAATCTTATTTTCTGCCAACTGTTGCTGCTGCAATGATCCACTCTTATATTTGTTAACTAGTGATATCCAAATCTGAGATGAAGATTGACATGCATAAGGGGAATGGCAATGCCCTTTGCTACACTTTTAAGAATTAAGAGCTTAGCAACCTTGTCTTTGTAGTTCCACTTTTCATACTCCGATCTTTCGATCTGAACCCTTGTCGCCGTTTTTGGTGGTGCTGCTGCCGGTATCGCCTTCGGCAATGGTGTCACTTGAGTTGCAACTCCTCCCTTTTCTCCTTCCATGACAATATCCTCTCTTTCCTCATCTTCATCCTCGGTGATGGTGACAGCTGTTCAACCAACTGTAGAGGCGGAGGTGCCAGAAAAACGTGTCCCTCCAAACCCAGGTGGAGGTGGGCATCGAATTTGTCCAGACACTATGCCCCATAGATGCTTCTCCAATAGTTCTCCCTCCATCATCATTTCCCAATAAAGAAAGTCTGATCCATCAAATATGGGCACCCCAGAGGGTGGGCCCATAACTTGAAATTCTCTGGTCTCCATTGACCCACAGAATGAGCAGCCTATGTAAATCCTCTAGGATAATATTTGCCTTTTCTAATTTCCCGCTGAATAAGCGCCGCCCAGGCACACAAATATTTTGACCACTCTCACCCCTATGAGGACAAGACTCCCCTGAGTCAAACGCAAAAAGAATTACTGAATTTGCTCCCCTGAGCAGTAAGTTATGGTTGGTCAAAGATGACCTTTATAGTTACAAGCTCTCTTAGAGAGAGAGGTACCTAAATATTACTAATTCTCGGTCTGCTTTTTCACGCCTACCTACTACTAAACCCTAGTCCAATAGGAACACTATATAGTACAAGAAGGTACAACGGGCGATGTACTTATTGTACGACCATTGTACGACAAGGTCTACATGGTAACACCTGTCAAATCGGAAGCCATGGTTCCTCCTCCCATCTTCTCGGGTATCAAATAATGTGGCGCCACGTGGCACCGCGTGACGCTATCTCTGTATGCCGCCAACAAACTCACTTCGCGTGGCGGCTATAATGCCGGCCGTCCAATCAAAACATATTTTACACGGTTCAGATTCGCGTACATGCAGAAATTGCTCCTTTTGGTTAGTCTGCTGTTAATTAGCTGTTGCGTTAATGTTTATATATTTATGAAACCCGTCTCGTGTATCGTTTCGTAATGCCTTAATGGTTAAGGCGTTAGGCTATAGAGGATCTAGAGGTCAAATGTTAAAATATGACTTAGGCATTATTTTAGTAAAATACCCTTTACTTCAAAAACTGCCACTTTCTAAATATGGCGGCAGCCATGGCGTGCTTTTGATCCTCACTCTCTTTCTTTAAAGCAAAACCAAAATAGGGAAGTGAACTATTAATTACCTCTTTTCAACAATATGTTAAACTAATCACCGACGAGTACGCTTTGTCGCCTTCATAGTCATCCATCGACGAATTTTAATTGTTGTCACATGAAAAACTAATCAGCGACGATTAAGCTTCGTCGCCTTGCTAGTCATCCATCGACGAATTTTAATTATTGTCACTATATGAACGGGCAGTTTCAAGATATTTTGTTTTCCTTATCAGCGGCGATACTGCCTCGTCGCTGTACTGAAATCCGAAACAATCTTCCACTTTGTCGTTATCTCCGACAAAAAAAAAGTCTGTCCTCTTCATTTTCTACAAATGTAATGACGACCCTTCGTCATCGCACGGACTTACAGCGTCGACACTGATTCGTCGCTAGTCCATGGGGAGCGAGTTTAAACAATAAATGAATGAGATTCTGACTATCAAGAAAGACGCCCGCTTTTACTGTGCATCATTTTCATATTATTACAGCGAGAAAAAACAATCAAATGGAATGAATAAAAAACCATATCTTCCATGTAATATAAGTACAATACAATCAAGGTAAAGGGAGAGCAGTGAGATACAAGAAGTTATAATGTTGGCATGTAAGAATGATACACAAAAGAGTACATGGCGATCACATTAGATACAATTCAATATTAAAAAGGTATGAGGATATACACACGAATCAAAATGAAAAAAGACAAAATTATACAAAGAAACAGTGTAAATTCACAGTAAAATAATCATTTATAACAACAGCGGAAGCTAAAAAAAAACAATTTTATATTTCACGGTGATATCCTTTACAACGTTATACTCCACAAAGGATGTGTTGAATCCATCTAATCTACAACATGATACAAAGTCGTATGTCCTACAATACTCTAAAAAACCCGTTGTAAAAATGGAAACCCCGTACTAAAAATAAAAGTAAACTTGGGAAATACTACACACAATAGCTAAGTGGTCACCGCCATCCGTCACGGCGAAGATAGGTCCTAGCAAAGTACTCCACGAGTTGCTCCAAACGATGTCTTCTGACCAACACCTCGTATATCAACCTAAATTCTTCTCGGAATTCATATGTTGCCGTGGGGTGCGGATATATACATCGACCGTCGAATAGGTTTCACCGGAAAAAAAAATGAATGTCGATTTTAATATTGTACACAAAGGATAAATACAAGAAAAAGAACAACAAGGGGATACTTGAGTTAGAAAATAGGGGGGAAATGAAAAAAAGAAAGTGGGCGACGAGAGTGAGAGTGAAGAATAGAGAAAGGGTACGGGACATAACGAGAGAAAGAAAGAGAGAGAGAGTGGAAAGAAGAGAGGGGATAGATTAATAGAGATAGGGTATGGGAAAGTATAGAAGAGAGAGGGAGAGCATGGGAAGAAGAAGGGGACATAGAATATTATAAAAAATGTAAGGAATAGAATAAGAGAGAGAGGGAGAGAATGGGAACAAAAGAATGACAGAGAGTAGTTGGGGATTTGCATGGGATAGAATGAATGAGATAGACAAAGTGGATAGAATACAGTGACAGCCTGTAATAGGTAAATGGTACAGAACAGGACGAGACAAAGGGAGAATTTGGGAAAGAGAGAGTGCGAGAGAGAGTAGAAAAAGGGGACGAGAAGAACGGAAAAGTTTTTACAATGCGAAGAGGGAGAGAGAATGAGAAAGGAAAAGAGAGTGAGAGTGGGACCAAAAACCGGATACATCGGCACACTTACCCATGCCATTCTTCGTACATTGTAGAAGATGACGCGCCCTTATAGGTTGTATTGCCATGTAATCGACAACCCTAATATTATTGTAAAATCTCTAATAATCCATGGCGGACTGAATGTCGTTCCATCACCAGTGGCGGCGGTTCGACGCATCTTCTTCAAAAATTAGAAATTTTTATTGAAAATAGACCTAGGGTATTCGCACATCACTCATCCGTTGACCAGGACGTGGATGGGATTGGTCAGAACAAGAATATTTTTTTTGTGTTCTGTCCGCACTCGTCGCTAATTTGTTATCTTTTCGGGTTTTCAAGGCGTCGCATATTTTTCCAATGTAAATTGTGTAACTTTGTTGTAATACGTACGTATTATGACTCTAAATTGTTGTCATTTTGTGTACCACGCCCCATTTTAGAGTCAAATTTAACTCTAATCAAGGTTTATTTCCTTCACAAGTCTAGTATTACGGTTATGTTTCACTTTGAACATGTAATAGGATACATATGCTCTCTATTAAGTTACACGGACCTCAAATAATGTTAAAACGACAACACATTAGAATGAACTTTTACGGCCATACGACATATGTAAGCACGGGGCCAAATGCTTTCGTAACATACGCATTTTTTCGCATGTGAACATGTCATCCGTTCACATTATCACACAAAAAAACAAGCATCTGAATAAATACGAAAGCCTACGTTGCAAACTCCACTCCACGTTTATTCTAAGCGCAGTTCTATATGCGACCGGCATATATTTATAACACTTTCCGTAAGATTTTCGATAATGAAGTACAATGATGTACGGACAACCACCCTCCGTACACCTTATTATTCATGAAATATGTACGGTGACACCATTGACGCTAATTCACAAGAACCGTAATTAACGTCACGTTAAAAATAGAACCAGTCATTGTATTTCGTAGTGTTGGGTATCGAGGACCGTTTGCCGATATTCGATATATATCGAATTTCAGGTACCCGATAATCGATATATCGCTTCGATATATCGAATTTCAAATTATCGCGATACATCGCCGATATATCGTATCGTCAATATATCGAAGCTAAAAAAAAAAAAAAAAAAAAAAAATCCCACTGGTTTTCAAAGTCTCGTGACTTCAGACAAAGTGACTGTAAAATCTTTGCCGGAAAGAAATACGGCTTTTTCTTGAAAGTCAGCGGAGTGAAGAGATCTCTGAGGTACATTGACGAGGTACACTTGTGAATAGTGTTGGGTATCGGGTAAATTCATATCGCGATAATCTTGATATTCGATATATCGAATATCGATCGAGGAGGATCCTCGATATATCATACCTAGACCAACATAAATTATCGCGACATATATCGCGATATATAGTATTTTTTAAATTTAATATTTTTATTTTTTTATATAATATGTTATTTTAGCGAAAAGGTCAAATTGTCTAATACGCCACGTACGCCGTGATTTTCGTTCCGTTGCTTAAAGGTAGACGCCGCAAAATGTAACCGACAAAAAAGTACTAATTCTGTAATTCTAATGATTGTTTTTTTGAGGTATGGTTACACGAGGAGGTCTCAGTAATAGTACGGACAGCAAAATTTATGTATTACATAGGCATCGGGTACATCGCGTATCGTTTCTAAATACGTTTTACATACGTGTTCTAATATGAATGGTTCCACGTAAGCTGACTATCAAATCTCAAGAATCATCAAACATCTAGAAACCGACCTTTTTCGTATGGATAATCATACTTGCGTTTGACGTACGTGTACTTCACAAGTGTACCTCGTCAATGTACCTCAGAGATCTCTTCACTCCGCTGACTTTCAGGAAAAAACCGTATTTCTTTCCGGCAAAGATTTTACAGTCACTTTGTCCGAAGTCACGAGGCTTTGAAAACCTATGGGATTATTATTATTATATTTTTTTTTAGCTTCGATATATCGACGATACGATATATCGGCGATATATTGGCGATATATCGCGATAATTTGAAATTCGATATATCGAAGCGATATATCGAATATCGGGTACATGAAATTCGATATATATCAAATATCGGCAATGGGTCCTCGATACCCAACACTACTTGTGAAGTACACGTACGTTATACGCAAGTACGATTTTAAAGACGAAAAAGGTTGGTTTCCAAATATTCGATGATTTTTGAGATTTGGTCGTCACCTTACGTGGAACCACTCATATTAGAACACGTATGTAAAACTTGTTTACAAAAGATACGCGATGTACCGGAGGCCTCTGTAATACATAAATTTTGCTGTCCGTACTATTACTGAGACCTCCTCGTGTAACCATACCCCAAATAATTAATCATTAGAATTTCAAAATTAGTACTTTTTTGTCGGTTACATTTTGCGGCGTCTACCTTTAAGTAACGGAACGAAAATCACGGCGTACGTGGCGTATTAGACAATTTGACTTTTTCGCTAAAATAACATATTATATAAAAAATACAAATATTAAATTTAAAAAATACTATATATCGCGATATATGTCGCGATAATTTATGCTGGTCTCGGTACGATATATCGAGGATCCTCCTCGATCGATATTCAATTCGATATATCGAATATCGAGATTATCGCGATATGAATTTACCCGATACCCAACACTACACCGCGAATCGTAATTAGAGTAATGAAAAAATTAGAGTAAAAAAACAAAAAAAAAACAATTAGAGTAATTGACGCTAATTTATGTGATTGAGTTTTTTCAACTACGAAGTTTACTCTAAGGGTGAACTTCCATTAGAGGAAAAGTGGTGTTGTTTACTGGATGCCGTACACTTTCGTACAGATTCGTACAACATTTTTTTTTTTGTCAGACGAAACATTTCGAAACATGTTTACTGGATCGCTCCAACATTATAGGCGTAATAATCGACCGTTGGATTTTTAGCTTTTCTAGATTCGCGAAGCAATTGCGCACGTCGTCCAGTGTGAAGATACTCTCCTCGCCGAGGAGAGTATCTCCACACTGGACGATCGCGCACATCGTCCAGTTTGAAGAGAGTATCTTCAAACTGGACGATGTGCGCGATGTACACCCTGGACGATGTGCGCGATTTTCAAGTGAAGAGTAAACAAAATCGCCAACACGAATAGGCGATGAGAACCGAACACGTCGTACACGCTATCCACTGTCCACAGTTTGTCGCGCTTTCGCTCTATTAACACACGTAAAAATGTGACAAATGTCACATAATACGGCAGAGGCTTTCCTTTGGAGGCAGTCGTCTCTATTAACACACGTAAAAATGTGACAGATGTCACATAATACGTCAGAGGCTTTCCGTTGAAGGCAGGCATTCAAGTAAAAGCCATGGCAGTGAAGAAGTCAGGGTTTGTTACAAACCCAGATGAAGGTACAAATAGTACGTTAGAGCATACTCGTACTATACTTTAAGTACATTACGCTGGATACTTTAAGTACATTACGCTGGTACAAATATTTCGTTGACTTTCCGTTGAAGATATTTTGCAGATTTTCAAAAATTTTAGGTGGTCCACATTTTTCGTTCTGACTTTCCGTTGAAGATATTTGGCAGATTTTCTAAATCTTGACTCTTACCTACGTGGCGCCAATCATAATTTAGAAATGATGTTAACTGGCACGACATAATGGAAGGCAGTGCCAGTAAACATCAAAAATAGACGCATCCGCATGTTTACTGGGACCGCCTAATGGAGAACAAACCTAATTTATTTAGTTATTCTATATTGGGTTATGTCGGCGATAATTATGTGCGCGACAATTATGAACACTTAATTACGTAGACGTACAAAATATGTCAGTCCGGTATAGTATTGACGTCATTATGACGCTAATAATATTTGTCGCATTGAATGTCAGTCAATGTTCACACTGACGACGATGCTGTCGACGGACGAGAGTTATGCGAACGGCTTTTTAGATTGATTTTTTTGTTTAATGCGATTTCACGTGCGAGCGCGATTTTATTAACTCATTTTTTGTACCTTTTTACTTATAAAAGTACAATTTTGCACGGTCAGACGTCGTCCGTACTCCACACTATTTAAAAGAAACCTATATTAGAATTTTTTACGCTAATTAAACCTCACCTAAATTAGAATAATGAAAAAATTAGAATCGATTACTCTATTTGATGTGATAGAGTCGAAATTTCGAGCGACCGAATTAGAGTAATTTACTCCAATTACGATTCGCGGTGTAGTATTTCGGGTATCAATGTCAAAATTTTGGGGCGTCGATATAGAGTACATAAGTCTAATAACGACTCACGGTGTACTGTACAGTAATTTCGACGGGTTTCCGCACTTTATCCCTACTTCTGGGTTGAACTTTGAAGTCTGAAGTTTGGACCGTCACTTTTGGAGTTTGTACTTTTTTGTCTTTTTGCTCTCTCAAAAGTTGGGGAGTTTGCGATACCGTACGGTCTGAGCGTCAGCCCTAGGCCGCCGCTCCGAGCTTCCGGAAGTTGCCCTCATGTTTGGTCCACCATTTTGTCGTCACTTCGGGCTACAAGAATGCAAGCTTGATCGACCAGTCTCATAATGGGATTCAACCAGCCTTGACTTGGTGAACGCGCAAAAGCCGGATTTAACGGTCGTTAGTTCTGAGTCAAACCGCTAAAAAGCAGTATACCTGGCGCACTCGTAATTTTTGCACTTTCGACAATTAGCAATTTTTATGTAGTTCACACGCGCACGCCATAAAGTGTGGCAGAACGAAGATTCGACGCATTTTTATTGGAAGATCATAATGGGACTAAATGGTAATGTCTCGTAAACGTCCGGGGGAAACAAATTTTCGTAGACAGATATTCGTAGATAGCGTGCCGGCTTCACAACGGCCACGCGGAGCTGAAGGCCGTATCCACGCGTGTTGCAATTTCACACGCGTGAAATTTTCGGTTTTAATGACTTGCGTACCAAACGAACGTGACACGACAAAGAAAAAAAAAAGTTGAGAGCCAGCCATGTGTAAAAGCGGGTCCTCCAAGTTTAGCCCTTCAATACTACAGAACCAGCTATACCTGATCAGTACACTACAGTACGGTCATGCACTGTACTTCTGTACTGTACTGTTCTGTCCTACTCTGATGTACAAACTACAAACTTGTCGCCGCATAGCTGGGCATAAATGCACAAAGTTCCGACCGGGTTTCCTCCATCAGCGTCTCAGCGACCCAACACTGGTGTAAGTACAGCAACTCCTGGCCGTCCAGATGTTTATTTGACGGACAAGATGTTGTATCTACTGGCTGGATAGTATAATATAGTCGGCCAGAAGATCTGGCGGTAATTTAAATCCTCAAGATTTTCATACAGAATATTTAGGAACATGAGAGACCGCTTTGACGTTTCTTATTACCTGCCTGATTTGAAATCCAGTAATCTTTTCAAGAAAAATTATAATGCTAAGTTCTGTCTGACGCGGAATTTTCGTCGTCCGCTGTGCCACGTGTCTTTAGTTACCACGCCTTCAGAAAATCCGAGCGCCCTACCTTTCGAAAAACACAACATTTTAAATTTTTGTCGTCGCACATGTCCGTACACTTTTTGTAGCAGACTGTCTGTACGGATAAGCCGCTCATTTTTATCAAGCTTCTGTGCTAAACGTACACGTCCGAGCCTGAGCCTCCCGCAAAAATATTTCTGCTGACCGACGCGCTCTCCGCGAAACAAAGCAACGAACCATCCTCGGGCAGTTTCGAAATTTGTTTGGCTGCCCGATTTTGTTGTAGCTTTTCATGGCTCTGAAACTTTCTGAGCAAGAGTCTTCCCACCGCCTTTGCGTCTTTTCCGCCATGGGCAGCCGTTCCTTCACGTCCTTCGTCCAAAGAAACCTCATTCCCTTCGCCATTCGCTCCTCACTCTTCCTCTTATAAAACCCGCAATGATGAGCAAACCAAAATTCGACATGTCGGCAGCTTTAGAAGATGACCTAGATCTGCCGGACTTGCCGCTCCTCGGACCGTTAGAGACCATAGGCCTAGGTCACATGGGAGTCCTCCATGGTTTCGCTGAGGCCACAGATAATTATTCCGAAAATATGGATTTGTCCACAGGCGGTACAACAACGCCACGTGTCATTGGAGAAGGAAGCAGTGTCTCTGGAAGCTTGAGAGCTCCTTCTTCTACTTCCTTGAACGATAGCAGCTCTCAACACTGGCAAAATTCCTTTGGAGGATCTCCTTCCATGCCTTTTGGACAGCAGGCCTTGCATTCGCTGGTAGGCTTTTGTCTTTTTAGGCTTTTGTCTTTTTCTGTTTGGTTTTCAGTTTCTGCTTAGATTCTAGGTAGAGTTTGGTGAATTGTGGCGTGTTTCAGATTTGACTTTGGTCAACGCTTGGTTGAGATCCCTTCGTTTTATGGTTGTTGAGTTCTGGTTTGTTGTTTTTGGTTCCGGTTCCGGTTCAGTTGTATTTCTTGATTCCCCAGCCTTGATGAAGGCTATTTTTTGTTCTATTCTATTTAATGTTCGTCTGAGTTTGTGCTGGATGTTTTTGTATGATTATTTGTTTGCCTTCATTTCTATTTTGGTGTGATATTTGTTGTTCCAATAATGCTAATAGTTACGGTCACATGTCAGTTTTTCTGGTGAAGGTTTTAGGTTGCTTTTTTGTTTGGGATTCTTGTTTTTTTTCTCTATGGGAAGAGCGAATCAAGCCAATTGCTGCTCCTCTTTTGTCTATCTGTACGGATATAAAAGAGATACTCTTAGGTTTCAGCCAGGAATGAATGCATTGTTTAGCTTTAATATATTTGAGTAGCATGTACAGCTACTCTTGTAGCTGATTGATGGCCGTAGATTCTCCTTTTTTTTCTGTTCAATTATCAAATATAAGCGTCAGTTAATGCTGTATTTCTATGACTTATCACTTCTTCTTGTAGTCTGACCCAAGCTGTTTGGTCTTTCATCAAAACCTTTCTTGTCAATTATTTTCTAAAGCTTCTTTGTCAACTTTGTCCTTGCACTTTTGATACTTGAAGAGCGTTTTAAAGCTTATGGCTTTTGCCAATTTTGTGCAGCAGCTCGCTTTAAACATTGCTCGTACGGAAGAAGTTATTAGCAATATAACTCGTGAACGTAATCAGTTTCAAAAGGAATATTCAAAGGCCCAGCTAGCAGCTCAAAAGCTTATGCAGGAGAAACTTCTTCTGGAGGAGAAAATTCGAAACTATGAGGTCCTTGTGGAACGTATGGGAATGCAAGCATTTCAGGAAGCAATGCAAACACTCAGGGATGCTTTTGATCAGGTAAAGGACTAACTCTAATAGTATTCCAACATTTCAATTTATCTCATAGCAAAAAATACAAATGTGGGGTTGGAGTGAAGTCTGACTTATTTCTGGAAAAGTTGTTTTTGTTTTGTGTCACAGGCTCCTATTCCAAGAGGCATTCGTTTTGCCCCCACTGATGTAGAAGTGTTTGATTATCTATCTCGAAAGCTTCGAGGCGCACAAGAAGATGTCGGATTGGACCGCTTTCTAGTTCGGCGTTTGCGAGGAGTACAAGATTCTGAAGGTCTTATTCCAGAAGTGGAATTATTAAAGTTTCCAAGGCCATGGCATCTACCAGGTGTGTTCTACGTCCTTGAGTTTAGGAGAACTGCTTTTGTATTTCATGGGAGGTTTTAAGTTAAGAGCTCATTTTTTAAAGTTTTTCTCACTGATTTTGTCTTTTTTTGGGTTGGGAAACAGGTCTCGATGTGGCTCCGGATGGAAAAGGGCAAGTGGGATTTTACTTTGTTCGACCAGAATGGCGTCCCAATGAGAGAAGAAGAAGACGAGAGGCAGATATGGCCGCAAGAGACGGGAAACCTCCTTGTTGGAAGGAATCTTGTCAACCTACCACTTTTGACGATCTTCGACCAGGATATGGAGGTCGTCCAGAGAGGAGAATGTTTAGATTTAAGCTTCCCGGTACTCGAGAAGGACCTGCAGGAGAAAAGAAGGAAAAGTGGAAAATGTACGAGTACACTCTAAAAAGTGATGCAGAAATGTATGAGGATCGACGGAACGGTTTACAGGTGTGGGTGGTTTGTAAAGTTGTAAGAGAAGGGCCCATGACTGCAGATGAGATAGAAGAGCAGAATGAGAGGATCTTAGGTGGAGGGGGAGGAGGAGGAGGAGGAGGAGGATTTCCTGGTGCAGGTAATGGAAATTTCTTTGGAGGAGGGTTAGGAAGAGGGCCTGGAATGGGCGGACAAGACGGAACATCATCATCTGGTACCGGCGGCTCAAGTATATCTGGTCTAGGACAGTCCTTCATGGGAGGAGGAGGTCCTTTTGGGGGAGGCGGGATGCAATATTCCTTCAGAACAGCAGCAGGAGCACAATCTGGAGAGGGAAATGCAAAAGGGAGCCCTCCATCTGGTTCTAAAGGGGAGGAAAAGAGCAGTACCACTGCCTCAGGGAACTCGACAAATGGAACGTCTCAAGGTTCTGGAGAAATTAAGAGCTCTACCAGCGCAAGTAGAGGTCTTCTAGACTGGCTTCAGTCTGTACCTCCTCCAATGCCTGTTAAAGACAGAAGAACTGGATTGGCTGTGGTTTTGGAAGATGGGTCTAAAGGGGGACAAGAAGGCGAGCTTATTGTTAATGCTGGGATTTCTTCTTCGAGCAGTGTGAGTTGGATGGCGAGATTTCCAGATGCTCAAAAGGTAGTTGGCTCTCTTCTTGAGGACTTCTTCGTGAGCAAGCTCGTTGTGCAGTTGAGACAGGAGGAAGTTTCTGGGAAGGGAGCCTGTTTGGAACCTCCTAGTTGGAGACGAGCCTTGACCGAAGAAGACTGGAAAACGGAAGAAAGTGAGGAGGATGTAGAGTTACCTGCTTCTGAAGAAGGAGAGGAGGAGGAGGTAGAAGGAGAATATGAAGATGACGATGAACTCTGTAGACCAATGGAAGGAAGTGCTCTGGACGTTCTTGCAAAATCAATGCTAGCGGAAGTGAAGAGTTTGTCGATTGCATTATCGGATTCCTCCGAAAAAGAAATTTCTGGTCGCCTCGAAGGTTTTCTTTCAAAGACATCTGTGGTCCTTAATGAGTTCATCAGTCAGGCAGGACGTGATGAACCGGCGGCTCAACTATGGCTAGAATCTCTTCAAGACAGTTTACAGAAAGTGAGAACCGTCATAGAAAGTCTGGCCGGGAAAGCCCAGTCTCGAATTCTCCTTCTTGTGAAGAGTCCGGAAATGGCTCAAGAGGCTCAAGTGGCTGTGAGACGCTTGGCTCATGTTTTGTCTCTTTTACCTAATGTCCATTTGGACGCCATGTCAGCAGACGTTAGAAGGCAACTCGGAGAATTGAAGGGAGCCATGGTTAAGGAAAATTTTGCACCGATGGCCTCGACTTTGGAGGCCATTTGCAAATTACAACAGGCCTTGGATGCAGGAAAATCTGGGCGAAAAGGTGAAGACGAAAAGAGTTTGAAGAATTGGGGTGTGAAGGAATTGGATTTGAGTTCTGATGATATTGCGGATCTGAAGGCCTTGAACAAATTGAAGGAGGCTCTGCTTGGGTTTCCGAGTAAGACGAAGGCGAGTTCCCAAATGGGTATATCTCCGGTAATGAGCAGTTTGGTGGTGGAAGTTTTCTCCCTTGTGGGTGTTCAATGGGATTCTTCAGCTGTTTCTGTGGAGTTGGAAAGGCTGGGGAAAGTCACAGAGGCTCGAGGAGTTCAGAAAAATGTAGTGAAAAATGTAAAACCTGAAGGAGAGGACGCGGATCTTGCAGAAGGGGTTATTGCTCTCTTAAGGGCTTGTTCCACAGGTGTTGTCACCGATTACAATAGTCTCGACATCTCTCCGGATCCGAAAGTTGCGACTGGTAAATGTAAAGATTCAGTGGATTCGTGGATACCGACTCCTGCTCCTCTGGTTTACAGTTGTAAATTGTTTAACCGACAAGAGATTGACGGTGTTAAAGGGGAAAGGCTACAGGATGTCTTATCCGGAAAGCTGAACAATTTCCCTGTCAGTTTGGTTTTCCTCGACAGAACTAAAGTTCCTGAAATTGCGTTACATCGGGAAGTGGAATCTGTTGCGAATATTCGGCATCCAAATGTCGTCTCTCTTATTGGTTGTTGCCCCGAAGCAGCTTGCCTGGTCTATGAACAACTCCCAGTTGTCAGCCTTGAGGATTATCTACACCAATCAGGAGGGTCGACTCATCGAAATATGGGCCCAGAATTACCTCCTCTTCCATGGAACGCCCGTTTTATGATCTGTTATGAGATTGCTTCCGCCCTCGCTTTCCTACACGATCAGAAACCTGTTCAAGTCTTACATAGAGACGTTCGTCCGGCAAATGTCATGATTGGTTGGGATTCGACCAATTATGTCGCAACGGGGATATGGCCTACTAGCAAAGTCCTTCGAGGTAGTGTTGTGAGTAAACTCGCAGGTGTGGGAGTAGCTGCAATTGGTAGAGAACATGAGCCTGGAAAAACTCCTATGGATGGGGACGGACTGTATTTGGACCCGTCTTTTGCAAGATCGGACTGTTTCTTTGTTCCCTCAGCCGATGTTTATGCTTTGGGAGTTATTATGGCTCAATTGTTGACCGGACGACATCCCCCGAGTGCGATAAGAGCCGTGGCTTCAACTTTCGATGGAGGAAAGAAGACTCTTGTGTCGGTTTTGGATCCAAAGGCTGGGGATTGGCCAATGGGAGCCGCGGAGGTATTTGCGAGAGTCGCGTGGAAATGTTCTATGTTGGAGAGAGCTGCTCGACCAGAGCTGAAGGAAGTGCTCCCTCTACTCGAAAAGGTGGGTCAATATGTGTGTATGTGTTCTTTTTTTGGATGAGTTTTTTTTTACTTTTATTATATTACCATTTTAAGTGGCGAATATGTTGAATTGCTATTTCTTTGCTCTACGAAAGTTAGGATTTTCTGGGTGGGCGGGTGATTTTCTATGGTTGTTGTTGATTATGGGATTTTTTGTTAAATGCAGGCCGTGGGTGAATGCTGAGTACTCGATAAAATAAAGGTGGTGAGGTTAAAGCTATTGGGTAAGTAGGCGAACACCAAGTACTTAGGATGAAGGGCAGGAAGGTTGTGGAATAAACAGATTTGACTGTTTCCTGTAAATGAAAAAGTGGTTCGTTGAAAAAGGGTTCCCTGCATTGATTTCTCGCATTTCTCACAAGTTCTGCTCGATTTTCAAAAGAAATGGTAATATTTGGAAGTAGTTCTACAGCCTGGTTGATCAAAATGATACTCCGTCCAGTTTACAATATTAAAACTTATGCTTCTGCCTATTTTGGCAGTTTCTGTTTGTATTTTTAGCAGTAATTAGAATACCGCCGAGAAATGAGACTTAAAAAGATATAAAGCACTTTCAAAAAATCGACGGGTGCTTGACTGTTTTTACATCTCCCTTAAAATTTTATGTCAAATTTTTGGCATGTAGGTAGTCTTAGTGTATTTATGAATAGTAATAAATTCTGGACAACCTTTTTTTTTACCTTTCCTTTTTTTTTTTAGTTTTAGGCTTTTAATTGCCCATACTGTTTATATTTATAGAATGTTAAAGATGAAAGTCAAGCAGAAAGAGAGGTAATTCTGGTCAAGAATGCTTTAACTGTTAAACCGACGGCCAATTAGGTCTGTGCTTTTTGGTGCACACCTTAAACCATTTTGTTTTTTTTGTTTTTTATTTTTGTTTTTTTTTTTTTTTTACTTCTTTTATATGCCTCCACTCTGGATAACTGGAGAGGGTGGCGAGGAAAACCATTGGGCTTTCTTTGTCCCTTTTATATATATATTTTTTTGTTTCATTGTGGTTTTTGATTCATGTTATTTGTTTTTTGATTGAAGGATGTGAAAAGGTGATTTTGATTTATATATTTGGCATTAGCTTTTTTCTTTATGTTGTCTGTATATTAAATTGTGGGTTTAGAGATTTATAGACTTATGGTTTTGCAATCGAAAATATGTCAAAACTTTTGAAAACTAAATAGTAAAAAGTTGTGAAAGTGAAAGGTTGTATTACATGTGCACAAGTTATGATTTTACCTCGCCTAGTTATGTGAGCCAATAGAGAGTCAACTAATTTTTCAATGAAGAAAATTGAAAACATCTTTTTGCGATGTAAGTGAAGTTGTTCAATTCGCATGGATTTGGACCTTTTCACTATTTTTACGTAGTTTTTGTAAAATTTGTACTCTTCGTAATTTTTGTATAGTTTTCGCTGTATGAAGTAATGGTTGATAATGATGGGTAGTGTCCAATAAATAAACCCTAAAAAAACCTTAAAAATCCTGAAAAACACTGAAAACATACAGAATGTACGTAATTGGAAGGAAAGTGTACCTCAAAAAAGTAAAAGTATGGAAAATGTCAGGCAGTTGTACTGAAATACACAAGATTGTAAGGAAGTGTACTCTAATAACCCAAAATCCGTTAAACAGCCCTAGGAAGAACTGAAACATACACTCTGAACGTTGTAAATGTACGTAAGTGTAAATGCACATTGTATGTAGTACTTGTGCGTTCGATGCATGCATAATGTGCGAATTGAACAACTATGAACATAAGAATGCTGCTTAGTGTTTGTTACTGGAGCTAGTTTAAGCTCAGTTTGGAAATGAAACAAGACGTCTTTTAAAAATAGTTTTTTAGGGCACGACGAATAGGGGAAGAAGTGCGACCAGGGGATTGATTGAGGACCAACCATTGAGAGTTGGAGAAGATCTATACATATGCACGTGTATATAGAGGGCGCAAGATTCTTTGATCTAACGTGTCCACAATCAGAGAAAACTAAAGGATTTCATGAGAAGAGAGGGAATAAACAAAGAAGGAAGGATTTTGGAGATAAGTTGCAAAAATCTCCAAGGGTGGTCATCATGGGTGCAAGATGGACTATGTGGACAAGTTACAGCAACTTGTAACTTGTCCTTGGGGGATAAACCAAAGTGCATCATTAAAACTTTCACAATAACCGTTGTTAAATGCCAATAAGGATGTAGGCGTACTTGATACAACCTTGGAGCTTTCAAGATGACGCCAAAAGTGCAAAAATTAAACTCCGTCGATAACTTTTCAGTCACGCCAAGATTTGATCAACGGTTATTTCGATTGGCTTCAAAGGAAGAAGGATCATTGGTACACCTTGAATTGCTATTAGTGTTATTAACGCAAATTCGGCGCCCCCAAATTTTGACACTAAAACCTTAAATAGAATTAATAACACATTGTTTTTTTTATGTTAATTCAGGTACTGGTCAATTAGCGTTAATAACACAAATTTTTGGTCATCTTGAATAGAATGGTGTGTGGATCGTGTCAGTCCGTACAAAAGTACGAAACATGGATAAAAATAATCGCGAACGCACGTAAAACTGCGCTCAGAATAAAAGGCAAAATGAGATTGTACCTATTTTAGTGTAAAGATATTGATCGCGTATTAATTATACGGGAGAAAACCCAAATTAGAGTTATGAATCAATTAGAGTAAAAGGACGCGATGGTGTACGATTTTGTACCCATACCTATTTTAAGGTAAAGATCTTGATCGCAGATTCACTATAGGCTAACTGTATCCAAATTAGAGTTGTGAAAAAATTGAAGTAAAAAGTTTTTTTCCGGAACGCGAAAAATCCAAATTAGAGTTAATAACACTATTTTTTTTTTTTACCAATTATTTCTTAACGCTAATAGCGATTCACGGTATACCACTCGACAACTTGCAATGACACTTTTTTTTTTTTTTTTTTTTTGGCAAGGGTGGTTGCGTCGGGAAGAGGGTCGAGGAGAACTTTTGAACTTCATAAACGGTGTGACAAGCCAAGGAGTAGCCATGACTGTGGACAACATTTCATTTCGTGAAGCTAACCTGAAGGAACCACGGTAAAACTTACGGTGGACAATAACTTCAATTTATAAAGCTTGTCGAAAGTACACCGTGAATCGTTACTAGCGTTATGAAATAATTAGGGTTAAAAAACAATTAGCGTTATTAACGCTAATTGGGAATTTGGGGATTTTCAAGGAAATCTTTGACTCTAATTGGAAATTTGGGGTTTTCCAAAAAAGAATTAATAATTCTATTTGAGAATTTTGGTCAAAATTTGGAGGCGCCGAAACAGCGTTATGAACGCTAATAGCGATTCATGCTGTAGCTATGTCGAGCATCCGCTCCAAAAGAAAAAATCGAAGTTGTTTAAGGAGAGGAGACAATTTTCTATTTGACATGTCAAGTTTACATAAAATCGTACAATATGGGACCTTGCTGTGATGCGTGGACGAACGTACAAGAGTCGTTGACGATGATAAGGGGAGATTAAGCTTGGACGCGTTCAAGTTAATTACATTCGATTGCCCTTGACGAAAGAGGAGCGACAAGTGTCGAGCTAAGAAGCGATGTTCATCCAAAGATCCTTGTCGCATTAGACAATCTTATCTAGAGTCATGACACAACATTATCTAGTTCCTAGGTCTTTGATTCCACATCTGATTTGGTTGCCTATAACTCAGTCGGTCCGCCGGTCAGTCTCTTAGGCAAGGGGGTTACGACAATCATGCCCATGCAAAAAATTGGGGACCAACCTACTAGGATGGTCGTAGACATCCAGGGCCGATGGGAAATAGAAAAGGGGGTCCCACAGGCAAACATTTAATCCCATGGACAAGTTTGGAGGAGATCACAGGTACACATGGGTAGCGGGGTAGCGGGAGACCATCGTCGAGTCCATCGCCTCCAGGAAAGAGGTACCGTGTAGGAATCGGGGAACATGTCGCCAGGGAATGGGTTATGAGGGAAAAGAAGGTTGAATCAGGAGGATGAACCTAGGGTAACTTGGCACACTCCGCCATGGGCTCGGCAAGGCTTCTTACCGTTCTACGGTCGGTGTCCTCATGTATGAGATACAAGCCACCTGATTGGACATTGCTACTTCTGACACCAAGCTTATTTAGTTCTTACAACACTCCTCTCTTGATCACCTTACAACCGCTAAAGATATCTTTCGTTACCTGCAAGGAACTATATAACTTTGCCTCATCTGCTCATCGTCTGGTCCCACTGCTCTACTTTGCTTTGTCGATTCTGAATGAGCCTAGGATCCACATGCTTCTCCGACATAGATCCAAAGTTGCAAAATTGCCACCCCTTTTTTGGTACCCATGGACTCAAATGGTTGACCATCGGGCTTTTTGATTAAGTCTAGGTTCATTGTATTGATATGTAGGAAGGATTCTACACTGTATAGCACTGTTAAAATTCAAGTTTGTCTATTTGTAAATGATTTCATCCACATGTCGTTTTTCGGTTTTAGCGTTGCCGCCCCTTTTTGTACCTATGGACTCTTCGCTTTTTAATAAAGTCTTGTTGCATTTGAAAGATACTTATCCAAATCCTTTTCTTGTTTCATTATTAACTGGAGGAATATGAGATATGCATTAAACCACAAATTGCAAAATACGATATAAACATAAATGCTTGTCACGGAATCAACTGATGGCACATCTGCTTTAGGGGTCACTAATTTTCAACCCCAACCAAAAATCTTCATTGGTGATTCTAATTTCAACATCTTTTCATTTACTTATTTTTCTCTCATAATTTCTATATATATATATATATATATATATATATACATAAATTCTTGTTTACTTTAATTTCACTGAACAGTGTCAGTTTTCACAAATTTTCAGCAGAAATTCACTCATTTTGACACAGACAAATTTTTTTTTGTTACAAAATTTCCAAAGAATACTGAAAATTCCTTTGCTTTCCTCATTGTTTACGACCCAATTTTTTTTAAAAAGATGGACTAGGTAGGACCGATTGCAAAGAGAGAAGGGAGGCGGATGAGGGAGAGGAGGGAGAGGAGAGAGAGGAAAAAGAGGAGGGAGGGGAGGAGGAAGCAGAGGGGAAGAGGAAGCAGAGGGGAGGAGGAAGAAGAGGGGGGAAAAAATAGAGAAGAGGAAGGAGATGAAGCTTTGTCATGTCCAACAAAGACACATCCTAATTCTCACTTCCTTCGGAAAAGGGTAACGGGGAGTCCGTCGTTTCTATGTTTTTTAGTTATTTGAAAGACCCACAGGAGAGGGAAAAGCTGACAGCAGGAAAGTAGAAAAAAAGAGTCGCTCATAGTAAATAAAAGCATAACTCAGGCCGATATAAAAGAATCTCACAAGAGGGCAAAAAAGCCTCACGGAAGATATAAAAATTACTCTTACATGCAAGTATGTTTTAAACAACAATTATAATTATGAAAAAAACAGTTTCTTGGGGGGAAAGACTTGATAAATATATCCATTTCTTAATGATGGGATCGACACTTAGTTCGAATGCGCACAAAATCGACAAATTTACTCAATAGGATATGTAATTAAACTTATTTCAAACATCAACCAGCTCACATTACAGACATTTAATACGCGCTATGACAAGGTAGAGACAAGATCCGTACTCATAGAAATACATTCACGTAAATTATCTTACATTGCTCACACATTGATTCCCAATTGATGAACTTAATTCTCTCACAAGCTGGCTTTTTAACTTAGCCGCCAGATTGAATCTCGAAAGTTAATTCTAGAGACGTCACATTAAACTTACAAATTTACGAACGACGCAAACTGAAACTACTCAAAACGAAAAAACTAAAATTACTGTACGGGAAACGTTACTAGCAGGAGACGAAATTACAGTACTAAAACTCCTGAACGAAAACTGAAACAAAACAAGCCGGACCGTGCACACTAAACGGACGCGCAAAAAAGTACAATCAACTAAAAGTACAAATGAACCTAAAAGTACAAATGAACCTAAAAGTACAAATGAACCTAAAAGTACAAATGAACCTAAAAGTACAAATGACCTAAAAGTACAAATGAACCTAAAAGTACAAATGAAACTAAAAGTACAGATGAAACTAAACGAAAGACGCACGTCAAAATTAAACCACACTATATACGACGCACCATTGCAACATTGACATTGAAAATATACACCCACATTGCAAATCTCAACATCTAATGTGTTTCAACTGCTTATTTTACATAGAATAACAATTAACGCGTGAGAACTAGCGCTATTTTAGATAGAATAATAAATAAAGTATAAATAGTCACGCTTGAACCGCACAAAACAATACTTGACATATATTGAAAACATGAAAAGAACTGAGGAATCCAGTTAAGAGCTCTCACTTTAAAATAAGTGCTACTTAACTGAAACATTTTTGATTATAGAAAAGGTGCCAAATACACTAAAATAATCAAAGCTACAAATAGGGACCTATAGAGAAGTAAGAGATTCCGATGCGCTATATTTAGTATCATCTTTCTATTCGTCGTCAAAGTCAAGGAATTGTTTGCCTTCATGTCTTCTCCTTCTCCAACAATTTTGTTTCTTCTCTTCCTTTCTAGAGCCAAAATTGATCCAATGAGGAAAAAAGGAGTTGATAGAGTAAATAGAATAGGGGAAATTAGGACAACAATTACAATTTAGGATACAATTGCCATTTGTACGTTGACAAATAGACTAACAAGTAATTTCATGACATTATCTAAAAGTGCCAATTTACTTAAATCCGCGAGAAGGTAAAGACCTCCAATAATGGTCATTAAAGCGAGGGAAAAAATTGGGACTTTGGTAATGATCTTGAAAAAATCGTTTTTCCATTTCTCCGTTTCGCCGAAGCCATCGTTTTTTTGGAATTCCTCAGTTTTGTCGGTTTCCCGCCCTTCGCTTCCTCGCAATCCCGCCTGCTGACGTAAGCGATGACCCAAATGTGCTAGCTGGAAGGAGCTCAAGCTGATGTACGGATTCCCTCTAACCGCGCAGCGACCTGAGGACAGGTGATGTGACGAATGGAAAGAGAGGCGGTAGTGACGTGTCAGCGAAGGGGAAGAAGGGGAGAGGAGAGTAAAAAAAGTTGCACGATGGTGGGAGAGGAGCATGGTTGCCATGAGAAAGAGGACTTAAAAAGAACGAAAAGGGAGAGGGAGAGGGAGAAAAAGAGGGAGAGAGAGGAAAAATTGCAGGTTTAAAATGGACAGGACTCATCATTCGGTCAGCCGTGTCCACATTATATTCCTTTATGTTTCGTTTATTTCGTTTCGACCTTTTAGTGTGATGTTGTACAGATGTACTAAACTTGTACCTTCCGTACACTTGCAGATTGACGCGACGTGGTGTACGGAACGTACTTCGAAGGTTTAAACTTCAAAGAAAAGCCCTTATGAGACCTTAAAAAAGAAAAGCCTCGTTCAAATACTTTTTTGGCGGACAGAAATTACTCAAATTCGGCCGAATAGCCTCGTTCAGTTTCTTTTTTGGCGGAAATAAATCAACCTAAAAAGCCTTTCAAAAATTTTTTGGCGGAAAAACCTAAATAAGCCTCGTTCGAATATTTTTTTTGGCGGAAATAAATTGACCTTCGGCGTCCTCGAATGTAACGACCCTGTCCAGCCTGTCACGTCACGTCCGTAACTTTTATATTTTGGCGGAAACAAATCAACCTAAAAAGCCGCGTTCGGATATTTTTTTGGCGGAAATAAATTGACCTTCGGCGTCCTCGAACACAATTCGACCCGGTCCCAGTCTGTCACGTCACGTCCGAAACTACGAATCAGTGTAGCTCCACGTGGCAGTTGTTGCTCCAATCAAAAGTCTAATGTGCAATCACTATTTACGATGTATACACTGGATAGGACCTTTATTTCTCTCTCTCTCTCTCCCTCTTTCTCATGCGCATGGCGGCCGGGCTCCTCTCCCACCACTGTGCCCCTTTTCTCGGTCTTCTCTCTCCTTCCCCCTCTTCTCCCACACGCCATGGCCGCCTCTCCGTACACTCGTCACGTCCCCTTTCGCCAGGCCACGGCTTTCTCGGAAAGAATCCGTACACCTGCCCCATTCGGTACCAGAAAGTACAGCCACGTCATTGCTTACCTCAGCAGGCAGAATTTGCGTTAGGTTCATTGTTGAATCGCGAGACGTGACACTTTAATGAACCGCAATGTATTTCGCGTTCGCGTACGAAGCGCTCAACTTCGATTCGCGTCTATGTAATTGTATGGAGATATTTCGTGCGATCATTTCGCACGGGTGGATTTGTGACGATTTGAGTTGAACGTCACTTTTATATCGGGTTGGCGATCGAAGCGTTTGACTTTGATTCGCAAGTACACATTTGGAGTACGTTTGGAGTTTGGTACTTTCGGAGTACTGATGTTTGGCGCCGAAACGTACGACTTCGTTTCGCGTCAACATTTGATGAGTAAGCGAACGAAATGTACGATTTCGTTTCGCGTCACTTTTGTTTCGCGTCACTTTGTTTCGCGTGACTTTTGTTTGCGTGCGCAGGTGTTTGAGTTTTCGTG
>JBBHKE010001209.1:62082-92082 GCA_037447655.1 Zygnema cylindricum
AGAGAGAGAGAGAGAGAGAGAGAGAGAGAGAGAGAGAGAGAGAGAGAGAGAGAGAGAGAGAGAGAGAGAGAGACGAGAGAGAGAGAGAGAGAGAGAGAGAGAGAGAGAGAGAGAGAGAGAGAGAGAGAGAGAGAGAGAGAGAGAGAGAGGGAGAGAGAAATCCTCCGGAAATGTAGGGAGCCTGAGTGAGGCTCCGTGTCAAGGTTTAACACGAGAGGGAGGGAGAGAGAGGGAGAGGTTTATACAAAAAAAAAGAGCGAGAGGGAGGCGGGAAGTTTGAGTGTGGCGGGGAGAGCCAGCGGGACCGTACACACAGTCCGTACATTACTTTCTTTGTCCGTACGTAGCTTCTTTGTTTGTACACTTTTTCGGTACAGGGAAAGGTACAGGAGATTCGCAAAAGGTTAAAGTACGAAATTGACAGAAATTCTCATCACAAACGGACAAAATAGTCGTACAGTACCTTGCAAATGGTTTTAAATTCGGCCAATAAAGATGCGAAATGTGCGGATTATCCGCCAGAAGATCCGGATAGTGCACCAACGAAATTGGAGGAAATTCTGCGCTCCCATTCGTTGGATCACTGTACGGAAGAAACTCCACATGCCGTACGATCTGTACAAAAAGGTTGAAATTCGGCCTGACGTCAAGATTGCGTGTATAATACGACAAATCAAGATACACGAGGGTCGGTTGTGTCCGAATTCTGGCGCGCGATTGGACGAAATAGGGAACGAGTAGTGCCACAGCGGAAACGACAAAATTTGCAGAATATCTGTTGCGAATCTCGAGGAAGAAGAGTTGCTTTCTGTGACGACGAGAGCTGTACGGACAGCTTGCAGTCTGAACTCTGAAGGACGTGCGTATGATTAAGAAGTGCGAATAGGACAAAAATGTACAATTTGACTACAGTAAAGTGGTGGACGGAACGGAGTAAGAAGTTGGAGGCAGAATCTTTTTTTCTTTTGTTTTAATCTGGCGACAGGAAAATTTGCTGACTTTTTTTTTGTGCGCTATCTTTTAAAATTTTCAGAAAAAGCATTTTTATCGCATCGCCATTTTCATCCGTACGATTCTGTCCTTTTACGATCGGACGGTCGTGAGTGGCTGGAATTCTCCACTTTGACTCGATGCGCCTTTTTAATGCTTTGAAAAAATTGAAAACCTGAAAATTTTCCAGCGGGTTATGCTGGCGGACAGGTGTCAGCTTCTGACACATCGTAGCACGGGTCGTAATCTCATATTGTATTACTGAACTGTACTATACGAATCGATTGATTTAGTGCGGTCTTTAGGATTCACCGCGCGAATCAATTCCGTCTTTCTATGTTCAAACCTCTAAACAGAATGCATGTACGGTACATCAGTACGGCTGGAAACCAATCTTGTTTTGGATTTTTGTGGATCGAATCTTTCAGTCTGTTGGACGTTGCCAGCTCGGTGCCAAACGTCCCAGAGGACCAAAATTGTACTTTTCAGATCGACAGTTGTACCTTTTAAACGTACGGGGAAGCTGGTCCTGCAGTGAATGCTGAGATTAAGACACGACGACACGAAAGGCGGGAAACGCTCGACCAATGAAAAGCGGAAAAGTATTTCCAGCTACAGTGAAAAAGTAACGCGGATGAGACAAGGTGACGATTGGATCCGTACACAATGTAACTGTGAGAAACGGGGAAGTTACCGCCGACGTTTTTGTCGACGGCAATGATTTCCTGTTGAGTAGCCGCCAAAAGTCGCCAGTGGCAATGGAAGAATCACGACAAAATCGGTGTCTGGATATCTTCCCAGATCAGTGGATATCTGCAATCACGCGTGCGCACGTGTGGGAAACAGATCTGTCATTGGTCGTCTGAGAGACTTCAGAATTTGTGTCAGGCTCCAGATTTCGGAAATCCGACAAGAAAAGTCAGAATCTTGGCCGTACGTCCGCCGCGTGATTGGCGCAATCAGCGATGTACAACTTGACGCTAGCAAAACAGTGACGGTGACGGTGACGGTGACGGTGATGGCCACTGTTACGTGGACAACCAAACTGTGCTCGCCGAAGTCGACAAAATACAATTTACAGTTGCTGAACTTCCGAAGCAGTTTGACGGTGGTCTGTTAAAGGGCGGAGACCAAGCGATTGCCGTACAGGCTATATCGTCAATTCGCTATGCTAGGTAGGGTAGTTGCCGTCGTAGCATAATTGAACATGGTACGCTGTCGTTTATATCAACTTTCAGTAAAGCGTAAGAAACAACGCTCACCTTTTCGCTGAAGACGCTCAACTGTCATCGTCCAGAAAGCGTAACACATTGGAATATGTTTTGATGGGAGTTTTGCCCCGAGTGAATAAATTTTCCCCTAAGTAATTCCCCCCTTGTTTTTCTAGCTTTCACTTTTATGCTTTTAGTGTTGCTTAGCTTTTATAGTGTTTTTTAGTATTGGGTATCGAGGACCATTTGCCGATATTCGATGTATATCGAATTTCAGGTACCCGATAATCGATATATCGCTTCGATATATCGAAAGCTAAACATCGCGATATATTGCCGCCGATATATCGAGGACTTTTAAAACAAAAAATTATAACTATTTTTGCTACTGCTGCTAGTACTAATGCTGCTGCAGCTGGTAGTAAATATCCCGAATGAAAGGATCGATAACAAACTCTGAGCTCACTTACAAACACTTATAGCAGCAGAAGCATTCAGATTACAAAACATTACATCAACATTGAAGAAACATTTCGGAAATTTCTCATATTAATAGAAATCCAAAATTACAAGTTTTGCTTCTCTATCTCTTCTATTAATCCATATAATCCTCTAATTTCTCATTCATTAATTAACACACAGTCATGGTGTCCCTTAAATACAATACCAGCCATGGCGTGACACGTGTGAGCGTGCGCCGCCAAGAAGCCTCCAGAAATCTGCCACCTGTCCGCAGATTAAGCTAGAATACTCTAAATTTCATTAAGGACTGAAGCATTGCAAAACGACAAGTGAAAACGAAAGTACTAGACAAAACTAGAAGTACTATCGTACTAAACTAGACGTACGAAAATCTAGACGCGAAACGAAAGGACAAATATATTTCGCGAAACCTATAGAACTTACACGTAACTGTACTTTCGGTACATTCTAGAAAGTACAGTTTTTCTTTCGCGAAATCAAACTGATTCCGCGTGCGTACGATTCTTTCAATGAATCGTAACATTCCCCCTCTTCATTGAAGAATCGTCTACGTCACAATAATCCTAGTTTTGGTTTTCCACTTAAAAGCACATCAAACGTCGCCGCCTTAGTAAGCATATCGGCAGCTTCCTCAAGTGTCGATACATACAAAAATTCCACTTCTTTGGCCGCAACCAAATCTCGTACGAAATGCCATTGAATCCGTATATGCTTAGTGCCTTTATGAAAAACGGGATTTTTCACAAGTGCCATTGAACTCATACTATCCGTAAAAAATTTTAAGCATCCAATTGAAAATCCAAGTTCGCTTAACATTTCCTTTATCCATATTGATGCCTTGCTTGCGTGGCACGCCGCCATATACTCGGCCTCCGTTGAACTTAGTGCCACGGTTGGTTGCTAACGCGAACTCCACAAAATCGCCGCTCCACCAAACACAAATGCATATCCGGACGTTGATTTTCCCGAATCGAAATCTCCGCCCCAATCGGCGTCGCAATATCCGACGCATTCCAAGGATTCGCTTTTAGATTTAAAACAAGACCGATATCGATAGTTCCCGCCAAGTATCGAAATATACGCTTGACGGCTTCCCAATGCGATTTCTTAGGTGCTTGACAATATCGACTTACAATTGAAACGGCGGCCGAAATATCTAGCCGCGTACCAACACTTAGGTACATTAAACTTCCAATCGCTTCGCGGTAGGGTACATCTACCGTCGCTTCTTCCTCGAACTTTCGCAATTGACTTTTCGCGTCCATAGGCGTCGAAATTGGTTTTGCGTCAAGCATAGAAAACCGAGTTAATACCTCTTTACAATATTGTGCTTGACTTAACTTTATATCCCCGTTCTTATTACGAATAACTTCAATTCCCAAAATATATTTTACTTCGCCAAGATCTGTGACTTTGAAATGTTGTCGTAAGTACGCTTTCAATTCGCGTATACGTTCCAAACTATCCGACGTCATCAAGAAATCATCGACATAAACCGAAAATATAATTTGATCTTTTCCTTGTCCTTTCACGTACACTCCAGAATCCGAGATCGTACGTGTGAAACCAAAATCCAAAAGTACTTTGTGTAGTCGTAAATACCAAGTGCGAGGCGCTTGCTTCAACCCGTAAAGCGATTTGCGAAGACGCCATACCATGCCTACTTGTGATGTCACGCCTTCGAGTACCTTCATATAAACCTCTTCTTCTAAGTCTCCATTTAAGAACGCGGTCTCCACATCCATTTGATGAACGTGTTTCTTCTTTGCAGCGGCAATTGCCATAATCATCCATAGAGAGTCGAATTTCACAACGGGGGCATACGTCTCCGTGTAATCTACCCCCTCTCTTTGCTGAAATCCTTTGTATACAAGTCTCGCCTTATATTTTACCACTTCACCCGATGCACCAGTTTTAGTTTTGAAGACCCATTTCGCGTCAATCGCTTTCTTTCCTTCCGGTAATTTTACTTCCTCAAATGTCCGATTTTCCACAATTGATTTATACTCCTTCTCCCATGCCAGCTTCCACTTCGTTTCCCAATCACACGAGTTTCTCGCCTCCGCGTATGATTGAGGATCACCGGCCAAATTCTCGCACATTAATTGCTATAAAAGGAATTCCGTCTCCTTCGCATGGGAGACGAAATAATGGGAATTGGAATTCTCTCCACCAGTTTTGTCATAAGAAAGCCGTTTCTTTCCTCGATTCTCTCAAGTACTCCGTCTAAAGATCGGAACTTGTTCCACAATCTTCTCCTCCTCGTCCACATTCGATTTGGAACTCGAAGATTTTTGACTTTCCGTCGACATTTTGGAATTTCGGCTCACATTACTCCGAACATCAATGTCAATGTCCAATTTCTCTGAACTCGAATCAACATTTGATTTTCCCTTCTTGATGTTAACAATGGATTCCGCCTCCTCATCTGAATCCGAATCCTCAATGTGCGGGAAATTGGTAACATCGTCTACCTCATAAAAATCAAGATTCTTCTTCAATTCCGCCGATTTTTCAATAACCGATTTTAAGTCTTCATGAAAATTAACATTTCGGGATTCTTCCACAATGCGACGAACAGGATCAAATACACGATAAAGATTTCCTTTCGTGCTATAGCCCACGAAAATTCCGGGCCAACTTCTCGCCGCAAATTTCCCTTTCCTTTTCACTTGATCCACATACACCGTAGCACGACATCCCCAAATTCGGAGATGATGGAGAGCCGGTTTTCGCCCATAAAGTAATTCGAATGGTGTTTTGTCACCGGAAACCGAAGTAAGTCTCCGATTACAAATGTAATTGGCCGTGAGGATGGCATCTCCCCATAATGAGATGCTTTGACCGGCCGAATGCACCATCGCCCTCACCATTTCTTGTAAGGTCCTATTCTTCCTTTCGGCTACTCTATTTGATTCCGGAGAATAAGGTGAAGTAAATTGTTGGGTAATACCTTTCTCCTTACAATACCCCTCAAATGCGATAAATTCTCCTCCATTATCCGAACGAATGGCTTTCAATTTCCGTTCGTATTGTCTTTTGGCAAATGCATGCCACTCAATAAAAGTTTGAAGAGCATCCGATTTTCTCTTCAATAATCGAACCCACGAAAATCTTGAATAATCATCAACGATGACCATAATATATCGATTTCCTCCAAGACACTCCGGCTTAATTTGTCCACATAGATCAACGTGGACAAGCTCCAAAGGATGTTGAGCCCGAAACTTCACATCTTTCGTAGGATGTGATTTCCGAATTTGTCGTCCTTGACTACATCCATCGCATCCATTTACTTTTTCGCCGGTAGCAAGATCTAATCCTCTCACACATGCCGTTTTTATCATTCTCCTCAAATTCCCTTCGGATGTATGACACATCCGATGGTGCCATAACGTTAAATCTCCCTTTAATTCCGAGATTTCATTTAGAATGCCCGTGGAAGAAGCATTCTTCCTTGGTCGCTTCCATAAAAGTTGACTATGCATCGAATTGGTGACTTCGCCTTCGCCGATTAATTTGCAGTCGGCGCGATATATGCGAATCGCCGAATCACCTCTAGCGACTACGCTTCCACCAACACGCTGAATTTGAGGTACGCTTAATAGATTCACTGAACCATCTAGAATATATAGGACATTCAATAGACGCGCCTCCGAAATAGTTTCATTTCCAAAACGGTCCCATGTAGGTAAATTCAATCGAACGGTACCCACTTTACCAACCGTAATCGTTTGTCCACTTGCGACCGTAATTAATTTTGGTACGGTAAGTGAACGCATGTCGTCAAAAAGTGTAGCGTCCGTACACACGTGGTGAGACGCTCCCGTGTCAATAATCCATTCCTTTTCGTGTGAGTCACTTGGTTCACTTAATGAATCAATAGAGAGGTGAAGACAAGTGAACGTTTGTCCTCCTTCGTCTCCTTCAAAATTTCCCAAGTCAACAAAATTTCCATGACTTCCACCATGACCGCCATAACGTCCACGACCACGACCATTATCACGTCCGCGACCGCGACCTCCAAAACTGCGACCGCCTCTTACTCCTCCGCCACTAAATTTAGAGCAGCATTGTTGGCTCGTATGACCTAGTTTCCCACAATTGAAGCATTCTCTCTCTTTATCCGGACACGAAGCCGAAAAATGACCGGGCCAGTTGCAACGGAAACAAAAGGCGTTGCTATTATCATTCTGGACGGACCGAGGTCTCGAATTTCTGCCCCTATCAAGCCATTTTCCACGACCTCTCGGACCTCCTCCTTTTCCACCCCCTCTTCCACGGAAATAATGTAAGTCCGTGAATCTGGGAGCAGTCACATTCAAGGATCCCGTGCCCAAAGAGCCCTTTGAAGAGCTAACACGATTACTCTCCGCCATCTTTAAATAATTCACAATAAACTCGTAGGTGTTATTTTCCCTCACGAGTAAAATCTCCTTGAGGTGGATCCACTTATCCGGTAACGCATTCAAAAATCCGGTTACTTTGTCCTCCTCCGTGATCATTCTCCCATTGTTAAGAAGTTGCTCCACAATAATATTGAATCTCTTCACGACATCGTCAAAAGATTCATTGGATTTCATCTTGAATTGCATAAAATCGGAAAACATATATTGGCCCTTGTTTTGGATTCCCCTCTCAAATTGGGATTCCAACGCCTTCCAACATCCATGTGCGGTTCTATGCGTGAGGAAATGATCATGCACGGATATCGAACAAGTTTGCATTAATCCGGTGATGGCCGCAAGATTCTTTCGCTTCCACAAATAACGAGCTTTAGCATCTCCAACCGACATTTTCTCCTCTCCATTGACGACCTTCCAAAGGCCTCTCAAAATCAATTGAGCTCGAATATATTTCTTCCACGAAGGGTAATTCGATCCATTGAATACGACGGTCTTTCCGGGCATCTGAAACATTTCCACTCCTCCTTGACTATCCTCTTCTAAATCGGAATCATCATCAAGCTTAAGTTTCCCCCTCTTATCTTTCACTTTCTTTGCCTCCTCATCACTATCATCGGAATCATCTCCATCCGGATCGGGATCCGGATCACCATGAGTTAATTCATCGAACCTCCTATCCACGGCCGAGAACTTCTCATCAATCCGACGCATGAAATTCTCCAAATACTCTCGCATTTGATTGTCGGACATCGAACCTCCAACACCTCTATTTTGGTCAACCGAATCTGTGGGGAATGATGACTCAAATGCGGCTCCGGTAAAACTGAACTCTTTCTCTTCTTTAGGAGGATCCTCGGGAGTCGGCAAATTTTCCCAAAAATTAGAAACGGGGGTAGCTGAAGAGGAGGGAGTGAAAGGGGACTTTTTTTTGTTCCTTCCCCCCATACACTACAATGGAGCTCTACCCGCTCCGATACCAAACGAAAGGATCGATAATAAACTCTGAGCTCACTTACAAACACTTATAGCAGCAGAAGCATTCAGATTACAAAACATTACATCAACATTGAAGAAACATTTCGGAAATTTCTCATATTAATAGAAATCCGAAATTACAAGTTTTGCTTCTCTATCTCTTCTATTAATCCATATAATCCTCTAATTTCTCATTGATTAATTAACACACAGTCATGGTGTCCCTTAAATACAATACCAGCCATGGCGTGACACGTGTGAGCGTGCGCCGCCAAGAAGCCTCCAGAAATCTGCCACCTGTCCGCAGATTAAGCTAGAATACTCTAAATTTCACTAAGGACTGAAGCATTGCAAAACGACAAGTGAAAACGAAAGTACTAGACAAAACTAGAAGTACTATCGTACTAAACTAGACGTACGAAAATCTAGACGCGAAACGAAAGGACAAGCTAGACAAAACTAGAAGTACTATCGTACTAAACTAGACGTACGAAAATCTAGACGCGAAACGAAAGGACAAATATATTTCGCGAAACCTATAGAACTTACACGTAACTGTACTTTCGGTACATTCTAGAAAGTACAATTTTTCTTTCGCGAAATCATAACTATTTTTGCTACTGCTGCTAGTACTAATGCTGCTGCAGCTGGTAGTAAATATCCGGAAGCATTTCAGTGTCATTATCCTCTTCACCTCCCATGCTACCTCCCATCCCTTGGGAATCCATGGAGAAAACTAAAAATGTAACCTTTCTATAATATTAGCCGCTGGAAATGGATAAGCCGTAATGAATACCAATCTGCACATTGGTAGATGCCTGCAAAAATGCCTGCAAATTGGTAGGTATTCCTGCCTGAAAGCATGAAAAGAACATCTGCAATTTTTTTTTTCAGATTATACTTTGACTTAATTAGTGTGACCGTTTCGTATGTGAAATATCTACGTACTAAATAATTAATAATATGAATTACGGTGTTATAACTTTTTTGTCAGTTACATTTTGCGGCGTCTACCTTTAAGTCACTTAACGAAAATCACGTCATACGTGGCATATCAAACAATTTGTCTTCATCGCTAAAATAACATATTATATATATATATTAAGTTTTAAAAATACTATATATCGCGATGTACATCGCGATAATTTTTGTTGGTCTCGGTACGATATATCGAGAAGTTTGCTCGATCGATATTCGATATATCGAATATCGAAATTATCGCGATATGAAATTACCCGATACCCAGCACTAGTGTTTTTAGTCTTTTCGGGTTTATCATCTCTTACCTTTTCAATCGTGTTTTGTTTTATGGTTTCACCATTTCATTTTTTATGATAAAATATTATTTTTTGGGGAAATAACAGTACTGAAGCAATGCGTATCGAGTTGATATGCAATCGATTATACGAGGCTCTGTATCATTGCAATGCTCGACGATTGGTAAGTACAAATTTTGGCACGTATTTATATCGCATTGACAGTGGTTTAAAAAAATCGATGTTAAAGTTATGTCAACGCTTATAAAGTTTATATAAATAGTTGTTATTTTTGTTTCGCGCGCACCAGATAAACTATCCTGCTAAGTATTTGTAAGATTGTGCAATGTTACAACAATCTTATCCAAACTTGAACAACTTTGACAAGGGCCACAACCAGGTGGGGGTGGCCTACTAAATATCAAGATGCCTTTGGAGGAGTTGAGTGGAATCTTACTCGTACTCCAACCCTCGTTTGTGGTGACTCATAAAAATTGAATGAATGCGTTGAGGATGATTCAAGGTATAGGTTTGGTGCAATGTTGTTGTAAGGAGGCCAATCAGTTTCTTTCAACCTAAGACTCGTGAACTCGGTCGAACGTAACTAAAAGTTATTAGTGATTGTTACTGCTCTTCGAGTATGGGTATGCAACTTGGAAAGTTGTCAAGCTTTGGTGGTCAAGATTGATCATAAAGCCTAATGCCTTTGTCCCCTTGGAGAGAATGGCTTTTTACATCCTTATGCCAAAATTTAGTGCATTTTTCAAGTAGACTTTGGGCGTTATCATCTATGAAAAACTAGCATTACAAATTTTTTTATTCAAGAACGGTTTTTAAATATGCACGAGGGTAACAATATATTTGCTTATTAAAAGGGGTCAAAGACAAAATCGGTGTCATGTGTTTACTTTACTCTTCGACAAGCCTCTATGATACGGACACTTGGGCCATACGAATGCTAGTCGTTGATGCCATTTCCATTGGAAGCGGAAAGGAGTCATAGGCATGAATGCCGAACACGTCAAAAGCTTGGCTTGGGTATAAGTATGGATCAAAGAGATATTGATACATACAAAATCAAACAGCATTCAATAAGGTCCCATAAGCATGCTATCGAAGGTGACAAGAAGGTAGTCAACGTCGAAATGAGCTTGATTCTTATACGATTAACGACCTAATCTGGAAAAAATTACGAGAAATTTAAGTTGTTTTGGTGTAAGAACGCATGCCATCAAATTATTAACTGATGAGGAGATCGATGCACGACTTCGTTTTTCAAAATGATTTGAAGGTCAAAAATTTAATATCTCGAAAGTGTTAAAGAGACACATATCTAGAGCAAAATATTTGGACCCAAAATATTACGTTGAGACCATATCGTATAATTATGTAGTTATTGAACAACAGTGTGAACAATTAAATAAACATTTAACCAATTAGTATTTATTTTTTCAAAATGATTTAAATTTTACTTGTTACATTTTATAAAAGATGTTTAAAACATAACACCACATAAGACCAACAGCTACGCGAAAGAAAAGGGAATTAAAAACTACAAACAAGTGGAAAAACATGTTTTAAGTTATTGTTGTACACGATGTTTCATTGTAGTATTTTGTATGTGGTACAATTACCAAAAAAAAGTAATTCAAAAGCATTAAAATCTTGCCTATGCGTATCAACAATAATCCTTTCCCTATATAATTTAACGATCACTTGGAAGACATTCCGTAAACTATTGTTGTTGATGGCTTTCACCAATAAAATAAAAATTATACCATGTATCATACTAAAAGACGAACTCGACAATATTGAAAAGATGTTTATGCCCATCTACATGAATCTATTCCCTATTTAGTTTAATAGATTAAAGAAAAAAAAATAGTCAATTAACGGAAAAAAGCAGTGGGGGAACACTTCGTGCCAAGAGCCGTTAGCCACATGTCAAAACGGACGTTCCATCCGTATTTTACGGAATGTACTTCGACCGCCAAAGTGTTAACTCCATTTATAAGACTAATGCTGGATGTATTTAAAGTTGCCTCGGTGTATTCGGGAATTTCCCAATTGTGGCCGGATGACGCCTTCAAAAGACAAAAAAAAAATAATGAGCCAAACCTTCTAAAGCATTTTCGAGAGCTCGTTTTATGTAGAGTTTGTTGAACATTTTTATTTATTAAATAAATCGATGTTACATGGTCAAACATGTCCAAGTTTCAATTATGGACATACAAGAGTTTAAACTGAGTTATAGAATGTTTGGGATTTAATTGTTCGAGATTCAACTCCTGATGTTATGGTTCCAATTTTAAATGTTTGAGGTTCGACATTTCAATACTTCATGCTCAATTTTCAATGTTTATTGTAGATTTTCGTGATAACAAATAATGAAGTAGATAACATTATTTTCTTGTAATGTTGAAAGTATCATGATGAAATATTTTGTTTTCATAATTTCCACTAGCTGAGGTACATTTTTTTTCCGAAACGAAATGGCGGATTTATTTATTTTTTGTTCAAATGTTAAACCAAAAGCTACAAAATGAAACAATGTTGGGCTCCGTCACGAAATCAGGCCCTTGCAAATTGGTATTGAGTATATAAAATATATCAGGAAAAATTTGAAACAGTAAAAAAACTTACCTCTGTGGCATAAGTAATAGGTCCACCTGGCAAATTGTTTCTATAAATCTCGCGTCCATTAACGTACACCAAAACACCGTCGTTTACCATTATACCCAGTTTTAGTTTGGACACACAAGATAATTTTTTAAATCCAAAGGTGGTTTTGAAATACCATACAACCTGCAAAAACAAAATTGGGACCAAAATTGTTAGGCAAAGAAACTCAAGTAACAAGGGTAATACCACGTTAATAAAAGTATACTCGAAGGATTAGACCCCATAAGACACGATCACACAAGAAAACATTTTTCCAAACAAGCACATTTGAAGTGACATCGATATGTTTCAAAACAAAAACCAGTCGCGTCTGACGTTTCGTGCGTAAAATGGTTCGATAAAATATTCGCACGAAATACTTGATATAACAGTATAACCATAGTAAAGTACAGTACACCGTCAATCGCTATTAGAGTAAAGGAATAAATAGCGTAAAAAAAAATTAGTGTTATTAACACTAATCGGGAATTATTTTTTTTGGAAAAAAAATATATATACTAATTAATCCCTAACTGTAATTTGGGTTGTCCTGAATAATAAATACCCGCCCTTTCGATGTCTACAGTAATATTTGTACCCGTACAAAATCTGACAATTCGTACGCCGTGGATTAGCGTACACTACGCTAATGGCGATTGGCGGTGTACAGTACACCGCGCATCGTTATTAGTGTCAAAGTTTAAATAGCATAAAAAAAAATAGTGTTATTGATTCTAATTTAGTGCGAGAGACGTGGCAGATTATGGTCCACGTCCTTAAATAGCGTTGCTAATTGAAATTCGATATATCGAAGCGATATATCGAATATCGGGTACATGAAATTCGATATATATCGAATATCGGCAATGGGTCCTCGATACCCAACACTACTAATAGCGATTGACGGTGTACTGTACCACAGCCTTAGAAATCGCCTAATTTTCTGATAGGCCAAACCTGTAAAATCACTGCAAAATGGGAAAGCCGTAAAAAAAAAAGGGAAGCACGTGGCACCCGCACCGGTCACTACAGTACTGTACTGTAGCAGCGGCGCAGTGACCGACCAATTTTTTTTCACGGTCACCAAAACCGTACCATATTTTTGGCGCGGTCAGAACGACAAAGGATTTTGAAAAATCTTGTTAGCGTTCTGCATTTCTATTGGCCATCAGTATGTGACCATCGACAAAAGCCGATAACATTTTTGCGGACTTCGACGCAATCGTACATATTGAACATCTTTCACACGGATATATCTATTTTTGAGCGAAAGCAAAAAAACAAATTGATTTTTTGTCTCCAAGCGCAAAAAATCTTAACCAATGCGCGTGTTGCGGTTCGACACAGCTAGAAAATATATTTTGTTTTTTTACATATAAACTGTCGTTTCCGTCTGGTACATTTTGACGTCCTACGGACGCCACGTGACTATTTGTCTCGGCGCATCCCCCCCCCGAATCCTACGCTTCAATTACACGTACCGTACGGCTGTGCGCGCATTGGTTGGTCCTTGGACGACAGAAACCAATTATTTTCTTGCTTCTGCCCGAAGTGAAACCGACACGAGCGGCGGATGTTCAATCACAAATCGCGTCAAAGACCGCAAAATGTTTCCATCATTTGTCGGTGGACATGTACTTGGTTTGTAATGATGCAACTGTACTCATCTAAGATTTGTTCACAGGCTGTAATTTTTTATAATTTTTTTGTCATACTTGTTCAAAGGGTACATATGAGATTTTACGGCAGTCGATATATCAGTCCTCCTACATATTTTTATTTTTGTATTTTTGAAAAAAGTGAGGATTCATGTGTTTGTAAAAATCTGGTGTACTTCGTGATTTTCTCGTAGTACTTATATCACGTTTCAAACACAGAAAGGAAAACGCCAAAACGATTTACGCACATCCCGAAGCGAACATATAAAATCTCGATTTTAACGGATTGGGCGAATCCTCCAATGAGATCTCACCTGATCGCCGGACGCTTTGACTATTGGCGTATCGAATCCAGGTGCGCCAAATCCGAAGACGCTTGTCCCCCTTCGCCACCCGTTAGTTCCGTACGACGCGGCCGCCCATTGCGGATTTGGAAGTTTCAGATTGGAGTCTCCGTACAGCCACGACGATTTTGCCGCCAAAATCCCGCATTGCCTGTCAAAATAGTGGCAGGAGTTCAAAGTAAAGAAACAGAAAAGTTACTACAAAAACTAAATAAAGTATTTTTGAAGAGTGAAAATATAAAAATCACAGTATTTAATCTCTGCTCAGCTATTAGAAATTTTGGTTAGCAGTTTTTTTGGGTATCGAGCAGAGGTTATTTTGGATAAATGCACAACACTTCTTAAATCAAAAATAAAAAATAAAAAAAGTAAGTGAATTTTTCGATCCCAACATGAGCAAAAGTGTACTACACTCAACATTCACGTAATAATAAGAAAAAAAAGACAATAATAACAATTAAAGAAACAACAACAATAACAACAATAACAATTACAACCCTCATAATAAAACTTAAAAAATGTCCGATATGAATCCAGCGTAAACCCAAAAACAAAACTTGCCACCTCGCATCTCTTAGAGTAAAGAATCGTCCGTACAGCCAAGAATTGTTTGTCGGGACTCACAAAGATGTGCAAGATGGCGATCCAGAAGAAGGTCTTAGGAGTACGGATGCTCGTGACGTGGCACCAAGGAAAAGCTGCAACGTGGGAGAATTCCCATTGGAGCACACGTAGGCCATCTGGACCATCCTTGATAAGGTGTTGAGGGATCCAGCACATGCTCTGCGATAACCCAACACGCAACCAAAAAGAATAAAAAAAAGAGAAGGAATTCTAATTTCTGGACAACAGCTGACGGACATTAACATTTAGCGTAGCTATTGTTGATGAAACATGGAGTTTCATCCTGTATTATAAAATCAAAATCCGGCATTGCCCATCAGACATTGGGTATTTTGCTAAGAATGAACTGACGTGATTTCTTGCCTATTTTGAACTTTGAAAAATAAAGACATCATATTTTAATAATCCAATATATAATGTAACAATAACAAACTTCATATAAAAAACCATGTATATATATATTTATAGTATATTATACTATTATCATACTATATATATGTTATATACATGAATATAAACAATAAATATATTATATATAATTTATACATATACACACATATACATATGGTACGCATACTCGCTCATATTCCTCTCTCGGAAGCCTGCTTTGGCTTCTGGAAAGCAAACCAAGAATAATGATGATACCGTAAGTGGACAGTCAAGATTGGACATTTGCCCATCGAACGTTAAAAAATTGACCATTACAACATCTTGACATTTCAATATTTGACCTTTCAACCTTCCAATAATCCAACATTCTCACATTTCAACATTCTGCGACTTCAACATTTCAATTCCAACATTTATACAGATTAACATGAAAATGTGAAAGCTAAACTAACCTCCAAGATGCGCTGGAACTCGTCCATTGGATGTTTTTCGGTGCTGCAAGGAGAATAGTGACGGATCCAATACATCCTTCCGGGTCTCCATACCAAATATTAACGGATTCCGGCATTGGATCTATTTGAAATCATCAGATCGACGAATCCGTCGATCTCGCATCCGTCAAAAATCGATCAAAAGGGAAAAATGGCGAGTCAAAAGAAAGATCGGCGAGAATCAGGCAGATCAAAGGATCAGAATCGGAGATCAACAATCAGATCGATCGGATCTGTCAAAGTCGATTCACTCAATCGTCAATGGATCATCATCAGAGTCGTCAAAACGGTCATGTGTCTCGACAGGCGTATCCGTTACTTCCGGGAATATCCTGTAGATTTACCAAAAAAAGCCTGTCTTAGACTAACCTACTCAAGCAGAAATAGTTGAATAAAAAACCTGGAAATCCTGTAAATTGGTCAAATAATCGGCCTTTGATTCCATTTAACATTGATTTTGGTTGATCTTACATTTGCCGAACGAGATAGTTAGTATTATTGAACTTTATTTTGTCAAATTTAAAATTGCAATATAAATTTTCAAACAACAAGACTAAACAATTGTGTGAAAGTTAATTTAAAATCTTATTCCTCGGTTGTAATTTGCCTTTGTCGTATGCCTAATCCTGAAATTATAAAATTCCCAAATTCTTAAAACCTAATTCTCACACAAATATTCACCAAATCCCTAAATCCCTCAAATCCACAATCCTAAAACCCTAACCATGAAATGCGGAAATTTTCTTTACTCAACAAAAGAGATTCATGTTTTAAGGTTTTGGCGTTTCCAGATTTAAAGGCTTCCGGTGTTCTATGGTTTTACCGTTTAAACTGAAATTTTCAAAACCTTTAATTTTGGCTTACCTGACAAGCGGTTGTATTTGGTAAAAGAGCCTTTGTATTTGTAACCACATATCCCCCTTTTCCTCCAATTAAAGTCCCATCTTCGTCTCGAAAAACATAAACATCGGCAATCGGACCGGCATCAGAAGGAGTTTCGAAACCGAGAATCCCCTCTTGTCGAGGAGCCATATAGATTTTAGGAGAATTATCTAAAAATGTTAGATTACTACTACTGTGACCGGAACTGAATAAGGCGTTCTGTGTGTGTCCGTTTGCTGTTTTCAAAAGGAAAGAAGTCAACAAGAAAAAAAAAAAAAATGTCAAGAAGAAGCAAGTCCAAGAGAATATTCAGAATATCATTGTTATTAATGTGGGTCACGCTGGGGTTCGGATATCTTGTTAGACCGAAATCCATTGCGGAATTTCTTGTCACATTACGTACACAAATGCATAGTCAATACCAAAAAAAAAAAACTTAATGCGCTAAAGAGAATGTAGAAACTCAAGGGCGTATGCGTAAGTACTCTAATACTAGTGTGGTTCACGTTCAGCTTCGGATATTGCATTTGACCGAAATCCAATGCATGATTTACTTATTTTTTAAAGTTCATATAAAAAAAACATTAAAAGAAAAATCACCGGTAATGGCAGCTTGGACGCGACAAGCATTGTTGAAAAAACCAAAAGAAACGTTTCGAATATGCTGAGGATAAGGAGCTCCTTTTGAATAACCGTCGATGGTTAAACCGTGAGAAGGATATTCACTTTGATCAATTAGAATCCCAAACATGGGACCATTTCTTTTTGTTTCTCCGACTCCAACGGAACGGGCGTTCCATGGTTGAACTGGAAAACCGCACCCGTTAATTGCTCGACAATTTGCGTATTCGTTTCCTTGTTGGTCACATTGGCTAGGGTTTCCAATGTTTGAAGTTTCTCCTAAAATAATAGAATTTTGGACCTGGAAGCATGAACCATAAAAAGAAGAACTTGTGTGAAAAAAAAAAATAACAAAAAAAAAGTCAACTGGAAAGCAGCTTAACAACAAGACATCGATGAGCACTAAATGTTACGACTTCGATGACAACATTCAAGACAGAATCAAAACATAAATGATTTAATAACGTTGGACGCTGAAGGTTGAGCATTAAGAAATTAATAACCTCAAATAATGAACTTTTAAGACATTAACTGCATTATCATTTGAACATTAGGCCATCAACGTCATCAAATACTGGACATTATGTACCTATTAAATATCGAAAACCAAATTGGCGAGAATCACAAGTCATTTTTAATTTTATAGCAACTTCTTGTGATCCACATCAAAATCGGTAAGCAAAAAATAAATTGAGAGTAAATTATTAAATACTAAGCAATCAATCTGACAAATTCAAAATACCCAAATTTTACCATTCATGAATTCACATACTTCATGAAGTAAAACATTCAAATGAAATAAAATGAATTGATCTTCAATTCGCCTGAACGATTGGTAAGTAAAGAAATCCAAGAGGTTATTGTTAAACTCACAATGCAATGTTCTACTTGATGTAACTCAATTGAAAGAACACCGTTATCGGCCATCATGGCGCCATCGATAATTAAGGAATCCGTTTCGTGAATGAACATTCTGCAAATTGAATTGATTATCAGAAGATATCATGACAAAAAAGAGGCGAAGAAGTTTCTATGTCACAAAATTTCTCATATCAAACATTAAATATAGCCTTCAACTGAAATTTCCAGAAATTTCCAGAAATTTCAGCGTAAGATTGGTCAAAAATCTCACCCATCCATTGCATTTTTGTAGCCGCGGAAATTTTTGAATGTGACATCTGCTGCAGGCTGCAAAAAAAAAAAAAAAAAAGGGAGGGTGGAAATTGTCTTAGTATCAATACCTGGTCAAAATGATTGGTCACCAAAAAAAAAAAAAAAAAGAGAGGCGAAAATTGAACTCTCATGAAAACAATAATACAGCTCACCGTAAATACTGTGGATTATATGATAAAATAATAAAAATCATCGAGCAATAATCAATAATTCTCATTATATCGAGTGGAATTTTCAAAAATTTCATGATCTCTACTAAAAATTTGGCCTAATTTCGCCTTTAAAAAATTCCTCTGAAAAAGTGAAGTCCATAATATTGTGGACTGTGGATAAAAATGAAGAAGTTTTCATGTAAACTCACTGCTTAAAAATCTAAAAAAAACGTTAGATTCTCCAATTTTTCCAAAAAAAAAGAATGATTTTTTTTTTCCATTTTTTTTTTTTTTAAATCAGGATTTACGAGGACACAAATCAAATCTAGATCCACGTGAAAAAAATAACCCACCCACAAAAATTCCAAACCACATTCCATTCCTCGATCCTAAACTTTATCTCAAACTCAATTGCGAATATAAATCCTGGACAACAAAATTAGAGTTGCGATCTATTGTTTTTTTTTACAAGTTAGCTAACCAAATCCCTAACACATCAAACTTGTCGTAAATTTTGGCATAATTGTGAAGTTTGTCGTGACATTTGTCGTACATTTTGTCGTACATTTCAGCGAACATTTTGGCGTAATCGTAAAAAAATTTCGTAATTTTTTTTCGAAAAATTTGATTGTAAAACTTAGCAAATGTTTTTGGATTCTTACCGCGTTAATCGGATTTCCCACTCCTCCCACTCCTCCCGCTTGTCGAGGTCGATATCCGTCCGAATACGTACGGATTCCCGTTCTCGTATAAGAATGTGCCACGTTTCCATCAAAAGTACCAAGAACAGTGTGGTGTGGATATACTCCCGCAGCACTCGGAAACCTCCCGGAAGGTCCCAAAACTTGACCAGCCAATTGGAACCAGAATCTGAAAACGATTTCGAAACAAAGAGGTTACGGGTCAAGGTTAGTCCATGTTAAGGGATTAAGGGATAGAGGTTAAGGTTAAAGTAAAGAGGTTTACATTGCCTTTGTCAGTTTAATAAAGTATACCGACATTTTGACATTAAATAATTATTTTTTGGAGAATTACCCGGAGTCGAATCCTCCTCCCGCTACATTTCCGATCCAATGGTTGTTAGGATTCGAGATCCAAAAAGTGGACGACGCGTCGTCACTCTCTATGGCTCCTCCCTGAGAGGCAGGAATCAGACGCTGGACTGGTTCCTGGAAAGGAATATGACAAGAAGTAGTGTGGATTAGGAAAACACAGGAATTAGTGGTTGATGTGGATGAGAATACTGTGTTCGATGTTCAATAGCATGGATTGACTATCAATTAAACATCATATAGTGTGGATTAAAATGCTGAATTGGATGTGGATTAGATGTGTTTATGGAAACTGGAACGATTGAGTGAAGGCGAGGGTGAGGGTGAGAGTGAGGGTGAGGGTGAGGGTGAGGGTGAGAAAATGTTACAACCTATGTGGGGTTTACCTGGATTAGGATGGTTCAACGGAATGACTAAAGCAAAAAACAATTCATGTGGAACAAAAGGGTGAGCTTTGACTAAGAGACACTCAATCGCACAACATTGATGTGGATTTAAATTGTGCTTTCATGTACATGAGAACGGCTTGAAGGAACCAAATACTTAAAAGGATGTTTAAGGGAATGAAAATAGTGCATTGCTTATCGTGACGACAAGGAAAATAAGATTAAGAAGTCACTTTAAGAAGTCAAGGATTTCACCCTAATGACTTGATGAGATTATTATCAGAAGTATAAAGTGTACGATAACAGCCACAGGCCGTATTAAACACACAGAAAAAAAAAGGGAACCATTAAGTGCCAGGTGATTTTTATTATCAGGCCTTGAAATCTGATGCCAATTTGTATGTTTATGTCATAGTTCTCTCTCCCCTCTCCCTCCATACTTCTCCCTCTCCCTCTCTCTCTCCCTCTCCTTCCCCTCTCCCTCTCCCTATCTCACCGTGTAAAATGCGAGGTTATTCGAAAATGTGTTGTTGTGTTCAATCCCATCCTCTACTATAATACAGTGTCCTTTTGTCTTATATGCCACATTCTTATCGACCATCACGTCCCACGTTCCATGTACAACGATACAGCGTTGGTTCGAATCGTGAATGGAAATTTTTTGAATCGACATTCCGGCGAGTGATTGGCATAAATGTAAATGCATCGGATATCTTCCCAAACTCCCTTGTTGGCCCATATTCACAAGTTCCACACCAATTATGCTTTGCATTATTGGGGTTTGCATAACAATAAAATGTCCTCCTGAAAAAGAGGGAGGGAGGGAGGTTAAAAAAGTAGGGAGAGAAACAATATTTAAAACGAGAACCATTATCTCAGCCGACAATTCATTTTGCTATTTAAGAAACAGAGTTTAAAATTTACCGATGAGAGGGTCAATGGGATTTGGATGTCCTTGAATGACAATAGATCTCGTCAGAAGAGCAACTTCTGCCGATTCATCCATACTAACTCCCGGAATTCCGGTATATAATGGATTTCCCCAATGCATGTAGGTCAAAGGCTGGTCCAACACTATGGTAGTTCCACTCCATCCTAGGCGAAGAGAAAGAGGAAAAAGAAAACAAAATGAGCACCGTGAATATTTATTTGGGTTTAGATTTTGAAAGAGGATTGATGAAAAATGGGCGATGGACAATCGCCATTGGACGGTAGAAATTGTAAATTGGACATTGAACATTGGAAACTGAAAATTGGACACTGAATGAGAAACCAAAAATTGGCCAATGGGAAAATTGGAAATTGGAAACTGGACATTGGATGGTGGAAATTGGACATTGGACATCTGATATTTGACGTCAGTAAATGGAATAAAATTGATTCATACTCGTACTGTTTGTCAAAATCAATAAGTAAATCAGAAACCATTGGTAAGGAGAAAGATCATCATGTATATTTATAACAATAACTTGAGGGATTGAGCTCTACACGTCCAAATGTTGCTAATTTCAATGAACAAAATATCCAAAATTTTCTAAATACCTCCATAAACTGCTGTAATTTTCCGCGTTTCCGCTTGTTTGTAATTAAAATCGGTGGAAGCAATGGCGATTGTACCCCCTACAGGCCACGATGTGACGTTACCAGAAACATAAATAGAACTTGCTCCAGCCCAAGCTGTCTGTTTTAGAACAGCCCAAGGTTCTTGATTTCCATACATTCCATTCATTTCTACTAAACCGCCCACCTGCCCCCAAATAAAAAAAGTCAATTCACAAAAGTGGAAATTTTCTTACAAAATTTACTAAGTACATGTGGGTAATTTTTGAGGCTTTCTTTTGATTTGAATTGACTGAACAATGTGTGGAATTGTGAGTTTGTGACGCCTATATGGTGTTTTATATCCAAAAAAATGCAATCGTCATTGTTGTTTTCATTATGATTTTGGTGCAATTTTCCAGCAAAATTCAAACCAGGCTTTTGGGGAATAACAGCTATTGTTGAAAGATGAAATCCTCTCCGATAAATAAAAATGTTTTTTTTATACAATCAAGAAAATCTCAGGTTATCTATTATTTTAAAAACTGAAAAATTTACAAAGCAGTCAAATTTCAAGCAATTAGAGAAACACAAATCTTGAAGTCGTGAAAAAGCATGCAGGTTTATAACGCCGACATTTCAACATCAAAATGTCCTTTTTCTTTTTTTTTCATATTTAACATATGCTTTACGATTAAAAATTAAACCCATTGATTTTTTTCTTTTCCCATCTTACCACGGCAAACGCCCGAGTTCCAATCGTATTTGTGATACTCCCTTGAGAAACAAAGTGATCATATGACCCTCCTGTTATATTGAAAAAGATTTTTCCAGAATATGGTTGTAAAGGGGTACCAATAGTAAGGCGTCCTTGGACAACCACAAAATTTGCGAAAACTTGAAACGTGGCATTATCTTGGACTCTGCAAGTTGTTGATTTCCAAATCCACATCGGTGGGATTAAGATGTCAATGTGTGAGAAACGAAATTTTAATGAGATTAGGATGGTGGAATATACTTGTGGATCAATGGCGCAATGGATGCTGGGCATTTAAAGAATTTATGATGGCCATAATCTTGGTCATTAAACAGTGGAGATTAGCAATAAGAATCTGGAAGATGGACTAGAGATTGGAGATGTTATGACAGAGACTCAAAACTGGAGATTGGATATTGAGGGATTGAAGATTGAACTTGAAATACGAAGGTTGAAAATAAAGTATGCAGACTGGGATTAGATTCACGAGACATTCAATTTTAGAAATTGGAATGAGCAGCTGGAGATTGAACATTAATACCTCACACCTCTGAATACAACGGTATAAGCAACTCCTAGCAAACGAGTTTTACACAATTTGAAGAGTCAGACGGAATTCCTTCATTTTTTTGGAACTTACTTGAGCCATCCATTTATAATAAGCTTGTCAAAAGTGAGATTTTTGACATCCATGATGACATTGACGTTGCAAGGAATGATAGCGTCTTTTCCGGACATTGAACCTTGTCCCGGAATGACTTTGTTGGGCCACGTGTTGGGATTACTCCATTTCATCCATCCTGCAATCCATAACAACAACTTAGTGACTGTGGATGGCGTTGGATCCGGGAACACTCGTAGAACATCAAATTCGACAGATATTGAAAATTGAACATTAGACATTAGACATTAGACATTGAACATTAGCATTGATATTGCTGTTTTGGGTGCCGGACATTCGGCATTGGACTTTGGGTTTTGAACATTTGACATTAAGCATTAGACATTGGTGATTGGGCATTGGAAATTGGACACCTAGAAACTGGAAATTGGACAATGTCCATCGCACATTGGACATTGGAAACCGGAGACTTGACATAAAGGAGGGAAACGTCAGAGATTGTGATTAGAAATTGGGCATTAAATATGAAACTCTTCACTCCATAGAACAAATGTGCCGCATTTTACGCCATATGCAGAAACAAGAGGAGCAAAACGGGCGTACTCCCCTAAGAGTCTTTGCACACTTCCCAGTTTTATCCCCTTTTTAACCTTATAATAAGGCATAAATGCCGCACTTTTGTTCAATGGTGATTCACTCCTTGTCTTTTGTTGACCGATCTTGACCCATTAAGCGTAATATGATACGACGACGACTAAAATCTCTAAACTCTAACTTGCTAAAAGAAATAAAATTTGAAATGTAAAATAATAGGGGAAAAATTGAATACATGAATACAAACACTAGACTACCCTTGACATCTAACATCGACAATAGACACTCCAATTATTTTTCCAACATCAATAATATACCTGCATTTAAACCACAAAATCATTAAATTCTCCATTTCCAACTAAAACAAAAGAGAAAAAAAAAAATTTTAATTAAATTCTCCGTTTCCCACCTCGGTTTGTTGCTGGGATTGACGAGCAATTGGGTTGAAAAACGTCCGTAACTGCCGAAATTGCCATTTTAGTTTCAACCAATAGGAGAACGACAATTTGGATTGTACATTTTAAATTTCTCCATCTCGGTTCCATTCTGAAATTAGTGTGGACTCTAAGTTCGTGAGTTGCATACACTAGGAAAATAAAAATAGCTCGAAAAGACAGCTTTCAGTAACAGTAAAAACAATAAATTGTTTTGTACATGTGAAATGGATTATAGTGAGGGAGAGAGTGAGAGAGAGAGTGAGAAGGATGGTGGAGGAGAGAGCGAGAGGAGGACGAAGGAAATGAAAAGAGAAGGAATGAAAATACGAACGAATTTAGATAGCGATCGGACGAGTTATATTTGTAGGCGCCAGGTCATTTAATGTAACCAATGGCACCAGGTGAAAGGACGTGCTAAGAATCGTAGGCCGACGTGCAATGAATCTGCCACGCGGCGGAAGCTGAGAGGATAGAATGAGTGCGACAGACGGGCGGGACATTTGTGGTTCAGGTGTCGGCAATGTCGGTGGCGTCGGTATTTGTACGGATGAGGGAGGCGAGAAAAGATCTTGTGCTTTTCGCATTTAATGTGCTTGAAAATTGGCAACATTCGTTTCCGTACGCGATTCGAAGGGTACAGTACAGTAGATTGGTTTGGAGCGTAGGCATTAATTCTGTACGGAATTGAAGAAAGGTGGTTGGTTCAGAGGAGTACGGAAAAAGTGCGCTGACGAGTGATTTTTTTGAACGTTTTAATTGGCGTAAGGTCGACTGGAAATAAATATATGTTCAAATTCTTTGGCCGATTATTCTGCACGGTATTGCACGTGGCAAAACGTGATCGACTCGAGGAGCAAAGGGGAGTTTGTCGGATGACGTTAGGCTACAGTGCTGTAGCTCAAAATCGGATCTTTTCCGGGATTGACGAGAAGCGTGACAAATTGACGATGATCCGGTTGTCTGATTCGTGTCAGAGTATAAGGGCCAACATTTTGCCTTTTGTAGAGACGCATATCGTAGCGCATCGGTTTCCGATTTTTCAAGGGCCTCATGCGGCCAGCCACTACATAGCGGCTAGTATCCCTGGCGTTGTAACGACGCGAATATTTTAAATTTTTTGGTGCGACGTGACGCGCTGCACGCCAATATCGCACGATATGTAATTTTCTTCGACGACGCTTAAAATTTCAAAACTGGACGTCCAAAAAAAGAGAAGCAAAGACCTAATATGCAGAGACAGTGTACGGGACTGTTGTTTATATTTAGTTATTTACCCTTAATTGCAGTTATGTAAACCACGTTACTAAAAAGTAAAAATCATAATTCTTTCACGCTAGTAACGATACATGGTGTCCCGTAATACGGTAATAACGATGAAATGAGCATATTCTTTATTTCAAAACGTGCAATGAGAAAACTCTCAGGGTACAAAGGGGATAAAAATAAAAAAATGGTGAATTTATCTCCAAAAAAGTCGATCTTCCGAAGGGATAAAGTGATAAACCATAGTTCAAAAGTAGGTGAAAGTACACCCATACAATATGTCTATTGTACGCAAAAAATACAATATACCCTTAAGACCCATATTGTATTGGCCGCAAAATGAAAAAAATAGTAACAGGGTTGAGTTGCACATGGATCGATACAGAATTAAACGTCATGTCTAAATTTGAAAAAAAAACGGACAAAAAAATATTTTTCTGTGAGTTTTGAGAGACTTTTTATTTAAACCGTCAGATTTAGACGATCGGACGGTCGCTGATAAAAGTAGCGATCTAAGAAGATCACATGAAAAGCCTATAACACAACTTACGATAGGACTATCGTCAGATTTGGACGATCGGACGGTCGCTGATCAAAGTAGCGACTTAAAACGATCACATGAAAAGCCCATAACACAACTTACGATGAAGGCGCCGACAAAAGACCTACAATAGAAACGCCTACTTTTGAACTACACGATAAACTGATAAAGTGATAAAGCGATAACGGCGAAGACCGGCCATAAATGTACGCTACAGTAACTGCCAGATTTGGTCAAATTTATCGTTATGTGCGACGACCCGTCCTGTGAAAATAAAGCGGCAGACAGCGACGGAAAGAAAACGAAGAGCCGCCTCCGTTTCTTAATACATTAGGGTTTGTTTTTTTAGGGTTTTAATAATTACGTTACAGTTAAAAGACGGCCGAAAGTCATTGACGACAAATGTCACCCACGTTGCGTAACTGTGTCTATTGCTTTTCTGGATTTTCTAATATATTCAATCGCAAAAGACAAAGTTTCCACCAATCCCGGATGTGGAATAGGCTTACGAACAGGTTTCATGCTGCTGGTTCACTGCGGGTACAAAACAGCTGTCCGTACATACCGATTTATAAAGTACGAACCATAAGCGCATCGTGTGAAGTGGAATTGGCGTTGTCCGTTGAAAATGACCGTACTGTCAGAGAAGTTGTGACAATGTCACCTGGTCGAATATGTGTCGGATACCATTCATCGATTCTTCGATTCATGGTTTTTCAGTACTATGTTTTAAGCGACATCTCATACAGCTGCAATAAATCCCTCGCCTGGAATTCAGGCACGGTCTGCTGATTTCGTGCGACCTCCGTACCATAGTTCAAAAGTAGGCGTTTTTATGGTAGATTGGTAGGCCTTTGGTAGGCGCACAAAACTTGGCACAAAACTCGCGTAGAGTAAGCATACTGTATGTGGGTGCGTTGAGCACACTCTTGTACGAACGTACGAATCTGACATATCATCATAGTACAGCGCACGCTGCCGGACGAATTTTTTTAGCGAACTGACACGGTGAAGGATGACATTCCGCGGGAAAAAAAACCCGAAAAAAAAAAAAACGCGAACATAAGTCTTATCGTAAGTTGTGTTATGGGCTTTTCATGTGATCTTCTTACATCGCTACTTTGATCAGCGACCGTCCGATCGTCCGAATCTGACGGTTTAAATAAAAAATACCTCAAAACTCACGGAAAAATAAAAATTTGTGCGAATGTTTTTCAAAATTTAGACATGACGTTTGATTCTCTATCGATCGATGTGCAACTCAACCCTGTTACTATTATTTTTCATTTTGCGACCAATACAATATGGGTCTTATTGTATGTTTTGCGTACAATAGGCATATTGTATGGGCCTACTTTCACTTACTTTTGAACTATGCTCCGTATGGAATATATGAACTCTTAGAACTTAGGGCAATTTCCTATGTAACCGAAACTTAGTTTTTTTACATTGTTTTTTAGCAAATATTTTCGTGCTACTATCAGAGCGTTCCCATGTAACCCAATGAAATCGTTACTTTAAATTGTGACGGATGTAGACGTGAGTGTAATTTGTGACGGTTGTAGACAACTACGAAACTTGCGACAATTGATGACATTTACAAAATAGCGACGGTTGTAGGCGTCTAGTTTATTATGGCATTGTACGTGTTCAGGGTTTGTGACATTTTGATGTCACGCTCACTTATGATAGCGTCGACGTCACTAATTCCCAAAAAAAACCGCCATGGTTTCCCGATTTTGTTTTTTCGTCTTTTCTCACTCTACTCCATAAAAAAAAATCGAAAGATAGCCAAAAATAACATTTTTCAGAGATTTTTCATTTGATATCATTACTGTCGTGTTTCATTCCAATAACTGTGAGATAGGAGCGGTAGTGGGAGGGGGGAAGAGAGAGAGAGGTGCCTTCACGGACTTCACTTTATCGAAATGGCAACTGCTGCTCGAGGCCCCTCCGCGGTCCTTACACCTAAAAAAGTTCCGTACATGCTAAAAATGGCGAGTTTTTTTTTTTTTTTACTTCACGTACTGCAAAAAAAAATCAAAAACCTCCAACGTGTGCATCAATGTATACCTATTCGTTCACGTCTTGAAACTTTAATTAAGATATCCTCGCGAGGTGATTTGAGTAGAAGTTTGAAGATGAACTGGAGGGACGCAAAAGTGGGTCTAAACGAGTTAGACGACAAATTGGAGTACATCTAAAGTTTCGAAGTGACGCAAATTGTAATGAGGTAATTTATTTATTTTGGTTCGACTGCAGATTTTCTCGTCGCAGGCTAAGTTTTGGAGGAAAACGACAAAAAAAAATCCTTGCATTATCGCATGGGAAAGTGCCCTTAAGAGATCATGTAGTGATTCGAGGGTTTTGTAGCTTAAGGGAACGTTTTTGTTGGTGACGAAAATGGATCCACTGCTTTGTTGAGGTTATAGGTCAATGAAGATGTACGAAGCTCACTAATCTCTTTTATGTCCTAATGACTCTCACGGTTTTATTAATGTCCCAACAAAAACAAGAAAAGAGATAGGGAAGGCGCAAACTTGAACCGTGAAAGCAAACTTGCATAAAACATGAAGAAACCTGTTAGGTAGAGAGCTTTGTTATCCCATTCTTAAGCATAATGGAATGTGAAGTTGAGCACAAAAAATCAACCATGAAAAAGACACTTTTGGAAATGAGAAAACAAGCCGTAAGTTTTCTAACTTCGCTAAAATTGGAGGCAATACAGCACATCCGATGTTAGCATCCAATGTGTTATTTGTAGTTTTCTTATGTATTACAAGTTGTTTTAGCGTGGTCGCAACTTCTCGAGTGTATCACAAATGTTGGTTAAATAATGAAATACAATCTCTGACACGCAAGTCAACATGTCCGAGTGGTTAAGGAGACAGACTTGAAATCTGTTGGCATTTGCCGCGCAGGTTCGAACCCTGCTGTTGACGACTGACATATCTTAATTTCTTATATATTTTATCGAAACCCGGCACCGATGAAATCTTCAACTTTTAAGCTGTCCATTTTAACGGAGAACCCGCCGTTAGGCGAGTAGATTAACGTACCCGCGAGTATCAGAGGCAATTTTAGAAAAAAAAAACAAAACGTTTGGCCAATAAGATTGTGTTGTTTGAACCATTATTCATTTATTACATATCCAAAATCATTATGATTAACTTAATTACAATAAAAATAATAAATTTAAAAATAATTACTTTAGGTAGTGTGTTAATATTACCGATTGGGTAAAGAGAAAAAATCGCATCATTTTGACATTGGCTGCGCAGGTTCGAATCATGCTACTGACGTAAAGTAGCTGCCGATAAATTTAGGTTTTTGAGACTTTGATCCTGCTGTTGACGAATATAATTGACTTTATAATTTAATTTGTGAGGCTTTTGCCAAGGGGGAGAACTCCACTGGAATGGCCAAAAAACACAAATGCGATGTGGACCTGAATTGTTCGATCTAATTGATGCGTGTCATTCATTGGTCACGTTTTTCAAACAGAGTAACCTCTTGGTTAGCCAAGTTAACGGCCGCGCGCACTTCCCCCCCCTCCCAAACAAAGCGCTCGACAATCGGATTGTGTTGTTTGAAACGGCCGTTTGCCCTAAGCTGGCGACGGCGTCACTGCATTTTGGAATTTGAACTTGCCGACGTGGCCTATACCGGTTAAATCGACTGTCGGTTTGTTTGTTCACTTGTTTTTTTCTTGGATTACCGCCGTACAACTATTCTGAACGAATTTTCGTTATTGCCTATGAGTCTATGACGGAATCCGTTACAAAATCGGTATCTTCACGCATCTCGTTAGGTCTAGCTTTGGAGAGTGACCGACGATGTCGATTTCAGCTTAGATAATTCGACGCGGAAATTAATATCGGTACTCTTCTAAAAAAAATGTTTTTTTCGACGAACCAACAAAAATGTTTATATTGTGGTTATGACAGCTGTGTTCAGCTACGTGACAAATCACGATCATGGAGACAAGCTACAATCAGAACCATTCGGTGACATCTGTACCGCTGGTTATTTTTACCACGTCGTAATTTTCCTGCAACGCGTACGGCTTCCACTAAATACATTGTACAACATAACTTTTTCGTGAGGAAAATGTACGGACTTACGAGATTCATTGGAATTTTAAAAATATTTTCTGCAGAAAGCGAACACAAACCGTTGACTAGTGGTACATATTATCGATACGTGTCTACACGTCATTCCCTACAATCCGATTGGCCCCTAGGTTTGATTGGGCTGGTAAGTCATTGGTCGTCTGGAAATAATGTGTATATTCGACAACATTTCGAGCATTCGTCCTCGAACTTTTAGGCATTGATCCACTCGCTGTCCGTACTGTACCCGTCACGGACAGCTTCGCGACATGTAAAATCCTAAACACATCCTGACCGTCAGTTATCAAGCTGAACGACTTGATATTCGTACGATTCCGTCATCGTTGCTGTCAGCTTGAACATAATACGGATAACGGCAA
>JBBHKE010001209.1:97082-103727 GCA_037447655.1 Zygnema cylindricum
TGTTTGCATTGGGATCTATCATTACCGCTCCAACTTCCCCTCTCCCTCTCCCTCTCCCTCTCCCTCTCTTCCCCCAGGTCCACCTGGGTGTGAACAGTGGAGCCTCCAAGTTTGCCCTCGAGCGTCGCGCGAGAAACGAGGCAACTTTCCGATGCGCCGACGAGATGGGCTGGCAGCCCCATGTGAGTCCACACCATACCGTAATTAGTGTGGATGGGAGGGAAGAAGGGGAAGGACTAGGAGGAGGAGTGGCAGCAGACGAGATGGGCTAGGAGCCTCACATTGTACCATAATTAGTGTGGATAGGGGGAGGAAGGGAAGGACTAGGAGGAGGAGGAGGTGTAGGAGAAGTTCTAGGGGGAGGAGTAGTACTAGGAGAAGGATAAGTACTAGGAGGAGGAGGAGTACTAGGAGGAGGAGGAGTACTAGGAGAAGTTTTAGGAGGAGTTTTCTTACGGCAATTTTTTTTGTTAAATTTTGCAGAGAGTTACAATATACAAGGAGGATGGCCATCTTAACTTTTCACGGAAGGTATTTTGTATAAGCTTCCTCTCACTCTCTCCTTCTTTCTCCTTAGCTCCATCCCTCACTCTCTCCCTCTCCCACTCCCACTCCCTCTCCCTCTCCCTCTCTCCCCCCCTCCCCATCCCCCTCCCTCTTTCCCTTTCCATTTCCCCACATTTCTTTTCTATCATTTCTGTTTTGTAATCCTTCACTTCCCTTTTTCTTTCGTTTTCTTTCGTTTTCTTTCCCTTCATTTTTTTTCCCCCTTTTGGTTAAAAATTTTCTTCCTTCTATTTCCTCTATTTTTTTTTCTCTTTCCCTCTCTTCTTTTTTGCGTCTCTTTTTTTTTTTGTTCTTGCTTCTCTCCTCCCTCATTTTTTTCTTTTCTATTCTTTTTCAAACATCTTTCCTCCTGTTTTGTTCCTTCTTTACTTCCTTTTACTGTCCCTCCCCTCCCCATTTTCTTATCATTTCTTTCTTCCCTTTCTCCCTGGTTTTCTTTCTTTTTTAATTTTGTTTTCAAATTTGTCTTTCCACTTGTTAGATTTTCGATGTATTTCTCCCTTGTTTTTTTCTACTCTTTTCTCCTCCTTTTTTTCCTTTTTCCCTTTCCTCTCGTTTTAATGTTTTTCTCCCTCTTTTTTTTTAATTTTCCACTTTTTTTAGACATCTCTCCCCACCAATTGGATTTTTGATGGATCTCTCCATTTTTCCTTTTCCCCTTTCCTCCCATTTCTCTTGTCTCTATTTTCAGACGACTCTCCCAACAATATCTCTCCCTCTTTTGACTTCTCTACCTCCTACCTTCTTCCTTTTTCCGTTACTTTTCTATCCCTCCTTTAGCCCCTTTTCCCTTGCCCCCTACCTCTCTCTTTTTTAACTTATTTTTTCGCTCTTTTTATAGATGACCTCTCCCTTTTTTTCACTTCCCTATCGCTTTTCCTTCCTTTTTCCCTTTCCTCCCATTTCTCTTCTATCATTTTTTTTCCTCCCTTCTTTTTCACTCTTTTTGCCAGCAAGTTAGATTTCTGTTCAATTTCTCTCTTTTTTTAACTCCTCCTATCTCCTTCCTTCTTCCCTTTTCCCTTTCCTCCCATTTATTTAAAAAAAAAAAATTTGCTTCTCTCTTTTTATTTGGTTTTCACTCTTTTTAGATGTCTCTCCTGACAAGTTGGATTTCGGATCGTTCTCTCCTTTTTTGCTTCTCTATCTCCGTCCTTTTTCTTTTTTCCCTTTTTCTCCCATTTCGTTTTTCCCCTCCCTTTTTTTCACTCTCTTTTTTGACTCTTTCCTTTTTCCTCTCTTTTTTAGACGACTCTCACTCTGTTTCTTTTCCCTTTCCTTTTTCCTTCCATTTTTCAACGACTCTCACTCTCCTTTTCTTACCCTTTCCTTTTTCCTTTCTTTTTTAGACACGACTCTCACTCTCTTGCTTTACCCTTTCCTTTTTCCTTTCCTTTTTAGACGATTTCACACTCTTTTTCTATTCTTTCCGTTTTCCTTCCGTTTTTCGACGACTCTCACTGTCTTTTTTTACTCTTTTTCCTTTCTTTCTTAGACGACTCTCCCGACTAGTTGGATTGCGGATCGACTTCGAACGAAAGGATTCGATGTCGCACTTTCCGACGACGCCGGTCGTTTCGTTTGCAACTATGTTTATTACCAATCGCTTCGACACGCTTCTTTAATTTCCAGAGCAACTTCACTTTTTGTGCATTTGCCCTCTTTTCAAGTGGTAGAGGAGGACAACCAAGTTCGATTTGTGGCGGCTTTGTTGGAGGTTTTGGCCGCATATTGAAAAGAAGGGAAGGGAGATGGAGAGGGAGAGGGAGAGGGAGAGGGTAGAGGACGATGCTTGAGTTCGGTTTTTGGCGGCTTTGTTGGAGGTTTCGGCTGCGTGTTGAAGAGAGGAAAGAAGGGAGGGAGAGAGATACGAGACCACATCCATTATCGTTTCAAGTGGTAAACAAAGACGCTCGAGATTTATTTGTGGTGACTTTGCTGGAAGTTTTGGCTGCGTTGAGTGAAGGAGAAGGTGATAGAGGAGAGGGCGGTGGAGAAGGAGACGGAGAGAAGATGCAGTAATTAGTGTCCGTTATAGTCCTAGTGCCTGAACTTCTTGTGGAGTTATCAATATTTTTGGAGCGAGAGAGGAGGGAGGAGAAAATTAGTTTTTGCGAGAAAGAGTTGGGACGATTTGACAACTTATGGTTGAGCTAGAAATGAATAGAAACTATTGTGATGTCACATATAAGGTTAGAAGTATGCAAGAAATAGTAAAGGAATGGGATTGTAGTATAAAATATGGTTGTGAATAGTGGAATTTGGGGTAAATTTGGTTTTTTGTTTGAATATGGATGAAGTGGTGAAGAGGGATAGACTTTTTTCCTATCGTTTCTCACTGTACAAGTTTTGGGGAATTACACTTTTCCGATAGGAAAGAAGCGGTAGAGGATTGGATAGGGTTTTGGGAAGGATCGAAGAGATTAAGAACAGTTTGAGGCAAAAAAGGGTCAAATTTTAGTTAAAGTAGACCTATTTCTTTATTGTTCAACATTTGTTGATTGTGAGTGTGGAATGATTCGTGTAATATTTGTAGAAAAAGGAATGTTTACTTGAGTAAATCCATGAAAAGTGACTAGAATGTTATACAACTTTTTGTCGGTGATGAGTTTCGAAGGAATTTTAAAGAGATTGTAGTTCAATTTTTGTCTCTTTTCTTTTAACTTTCTTATTTGTCGTCTCAAAGGATTGTTGACTTCAAATTGTTACTTTTTAAATTGTTTTGTTGTTGGGTTCGTTAGGATTATTTCAACTTTGTGGTATTCGTCTATTATGTGTTAACAATTGTTTTGTTTATTATATGTAGAAATCATAAACCAACTGATTAAGAGTCAAAAAGTATTTTCTCCCGTGCAATCATGTCCTATCTTCGATTGGATGCTGCCAACCGGAAGGTGAGAATTCTTGCTTTCAATCACAACCGTCCGATTATCTTTTTGAGTGATCGTCTGACACACTCAAGATACACTGAATAGTCACAGCGGAAGCTAACAGAAAAGATACAATGCACAGTCTCACACTTGGACTCGGCAAAATATCAAAGCTTTCCTCACCACAAATATTTCCTCACTTAGGGTACTCTCGCATGTAACCGAAACTTAGTCTTGTTACTTTGTTTTTTAGCGAAGATTCTCCGTACAGCTTTCAGTGCATTCGGATGTAAACGCAAATAACTTGTTACTTAAATATGTGACTTACGTAGACGTGTACGAAACAATGTGACAGATGAAGTGGTACACAAAATGAGGCGAAACTTCCACTCGGCTTCAATATAAGGCGTCTCTCCGCACGCTGTACAATTTTTGTGACTTCGTAATGTCCGTAAGCCACATTGTCGACGTGTCGAAACTCTAAATTACCTTTCGCTGTCGCACAGAAATGCGGTTTCGTTTTTCGTTTTCCCACTGGCCGCAGGTGCCCAATGTTTTTCCTACGCCGTATGTGTGAAGACTTGGGTGTTTGAGAGAGACGCCCCCTGTACGGAAATCAGCGCACGTAAATCAGCGCACGGAAAACAGTACGCACAGGCTGGAAACGTGCAGTGTGATTTTTTTTTTGGTACTCCGCGCACAAAAATTGTAAAAAACTTCCGACACGTGCGACAGCGCCTGCCTATTCACTCACCTTATTGGACTTTATTTCAAATCACCTCGCGAGGTGATTTGATGTAAAGTTTGAACATGTGCTGAAAGGACGCGAAAGTGGGTCGAAATGCGCTAGACGACAAATTGCATCGCGCTAGACGACAAACTACTGTACGTATAAAGTTTAAAGGTAACGTAACCTGTACGGTGGTAATTTCTATTTTTTGGTACGGCTGCGGATTTTCTCGTTTTTTTCTAAGTTATGGAGGAAAACGACAGAAAATAACTGTAACTTTAGCACATGCGAAAGTACCCTTTCATTGATGTCTGATACCTAAGACTGCTACAAGCGTTCCCTAAATATCTTTCAGGGGACCGACAACTAACTGACCTCAAAACTCCACTAAGGAAACAACCAATAAACTTCGCAGTCCACATGCGGACGTGCGCCGTAAAAAAACACATTGGCGCGAGGAACTATGCACGCTACGCCTAACAAGACACGAAGTAACCGAAACCACAGTACATGGCGCGCAAAGAACGTGCACTAAAACCAAGATAGTGCACTAAAACACTGAACTGCCGTACAGTTCCAAGCAACACCGTCGACGTAACAGGATCCGAAACAACCTTCTACGCCGACACGTTGCACAACCAAACCCAGCTACGACTCAAACTAAATAAAAATTAAACAGGCGCCAACTGAAACTGAACGGTGCTTCACATCCGCTAAAACTGCCGATTCTCCCAATATTCCAACATAGACAAGCGTGCACGGGGAAAAGATGTTTCAAGTGGCGAAAGAAACATCATTACTAATAACGATACTTGTAAAAACGAAAAGCTACTTCAGTTACGACGAATACTTTAGTTTTACATAGAGCGCGTGAAACTGTGCCCAAACCACAAGTGAATGTTTCGTACTATATACTCGCAGTTTAATTTTGAAATCTTCGTACATTTAAGTACAATAAAGTACAGTACTGTACAGTACCAAAAAAGGTTGAAATCTGTAAAAAAATGCTTATCGTAAAAAAGTAAAACCAAAAAGGAAAAAAGAAAATACATAAAAACGTCTTTTCTAGTAAATCGTTCGTTCGACCCTTCTTTCGACCCTTAACCCTAATTTGTCGCCTTCACGATATTTTCGTCGCTTTCTTCATCCAGTGCAAGAAAGAGCCTGTGACGTCACAAGGAGGCGGGAGAGAGACAAAAAACGCAGGGAAGGAAGCTTGTGACGTCACAAAAACTAGTGGCGAAAGAGTACGACAGAGGAGACAACAAAGGGAGGAGAGGAGTGGAGAGGGGGAGAGAGAGAGAGAGAGAGAGAGAGAGAGAGAGAGAGAGAGAGAGAGAGAGAGAGAGAGAGAGAGAGAGAGAGAGAGAGGAGTGAGAGAAAGAAAGTGCTTGAGAAATTCTGAACCTGATGGCTACGTCTGTTTCTGCCACGTGTTCGTTTTGGTGCGCCAATAAGGTTGCAGTATCCTCCGCGATTTCCGGAAACCATAAAAGGCAGACAAACCCTAAAAAGTCAGAAATTTTATCTTCCGAACGCTTCGGATTTTCCAGAAGACACCTTCCAGGCAGTTTCCGAAACTCCTTGCCAGCTGTACCTCCCAGAAACGTCCAGAAAAAGACATTTTCAGTCTCCACCAATGGTGTAAGGAGGTGTACGGACGTAATTTTTTGTACGGGCGGAGAAGAGGACAAAAATGAAGTTTCCCTTTCAGAAAACGACAAAAAAATGGACATTTTCTTAAACCTTGAAAAGGCCCATTTTAGGTCAAATTCTGACCTAACTTCTGACCTAAATTCTGACCTAAAATTTGGCTTAAATCTTGGTCTTTTTGGCCTGAGTTTGGGTACAATTGGGGTATTAATGGCCCTTAACCCTAATCCAGTTTTTGCATTGGGTCCGGAAGGTCCTTTAGTCGAAGAATTTTGGGAAAATGTTTCGAGATATGTGGTTTATTTTGTGACAGTTGCGACAGGGGGAATATATTCCCTTGTAAAACCGGTTGTCGATTCTTTTAAAAATCCGGCAACGGCATTTTTTGTGGTAACAATTTTGGGGGGAGTCTTATTTTTGACTTATTTGACTCTCTCAGCAATGTTAGGATTGGAGGGACTGGTGGAGAGTCAGTACAAGTTTTAGGGGGTGGAGGGAGAGACGGAGTAGAGAGTCGATACCAGATTTTGGGGTGGAGGGTGATTGAGAGGGAGAGGGAGAGGGAGGGGAGAGGGAGGCTGCAATGTCAAAAAACGCCAGTTTTTAATTTTTGTAATATTGTTTTGGAATTTATCTAAAAAAAGTGGAAGAAATTTCAATGGAAAAATGGTCTACTTTTTGAATATTTTGAAGAAGTGGATTTATCGATTGTGCGGCTGAGGATGCTTCTTGGTGGTGTAAAATTAACAATTTTTATTTTTTTATGCAATCCACCTGATTGTAATTCTCTCTCTCTCTCTCTCTCTCTCTCTCTCTCTCTCTCTC
>JBBHKE010001211.1:0-38135 GCA_037447655.1 Zygnema cylindricum
GAAGAAAAGGAAGAGGTGGGGTTACAAAATGATCAAACTGTAGAGTCAGTGCATTAAAAGTAAAGGAGTAGCCTCTCTATCGTCTACTTCGGGGGACCATCCGTTTTAATTACTCTGGAGTTATATGATGCGTCGAGTATACAACTATGTTATATGCCTTTACTATAAAACGGTTGGTGTGTAGTATTGTCGCTTTTGTTCTTGTTTTGCCACATAGTTTTCGGCAAGTTATTTCAGAAAGTACTACGATCGCCTAGGAAGACAATGCGAGTGAGATAAGTCGTAGTATTTTTACATGGGTTGTTTTTTTAAGACTCAATTTGCTTTGGACCTCGAAAATGAATTGGATTGGAACATTTACCTCTGTTCTTAATCAGTGCGTTGCGACACATAATGGTTTTTTTATTTTCATTTATTATGGAGACAGCATTGCCTCACCATGTATGGTAGTAAGGTCATTTACATGTTGTACCTTATTTGGTGTGGATCAGGTCATTGAAGCTCATGGACTACCAGTGACAGTTGAAACATTCGTTCAATGGCGGGAGCAGTACGAAGCTGAACAAGCTTTGGAGCTAGCCAAGTGAGTGTTTTATTTTTTATTTTATTTTTACTGTCTTTATTGAATCGCTGCAATCACGTCATTTCAGTTTTCCTAGGTTAAGTCTTCACCTGTACTTCTCACAGTTTTAAGGATTTTTGAGGCTTGACAGTTTAGGGAGTATTTATCTTAAGAAACATAGATTGTTAGAGGAAGTTGTTTAGTCATGAGTGAAACTTATTTCTAATGGGACACCAAAACAGGGTAATTTTCCTGTTATAGCTCTGGTTAACAACCTCCTGGGACATCCTACTCTATCAGAATGGTTTTATCAAACAACAACGAACTCTCTGAGCTGTCTCAACTGTCGCTGAAAAAACGGAGAGCCCTAGTCATGTAACCATAGAACAGCCACTGTAGACTAACATGAGGCTGGAGAGACACAAAGAATGCTTCATTAGGTTGTTTCTTTATTTAGACATTAGCAATAAATGACCAATGGAGTTAGAAAATGAGAACGATACTTTGTGAAGTGGCTGCGATGGGTAAAAACAGAAATTCTAGTTTTGTCATACGTGAAGATAACAGTTCAGCTAGTAAGTTTACAGCAAAACCGAGCATGACCAGTCACTGACAAAAGATGCAAAACATGGAGGCAGTATCTTTTCCTTTTCAGTTTGAGATTAAAAATCAGAATACAGAACCATAGGAAAGTTGAAAAATGAGAAGTTGATCGACATACTCAACAATAATTGCATATTGATGTAACATTGAATTATATGGTTTTTTTTTACCAAACAATTTACTCTCCCCAACATATCGGTGAGGGGTCTCAGATAAACAATGGGCATTTCTTCGGTCTGTTACAAAACAATCACCAACTTTAATTGCAGACCTAACTGTCAACATGGATTTGAGAAACACTTTCTATTTGATAATGCCAAGTTCTGTGTTGTGTTACTAAATATGTTGGTGAACCTGAGGTGCCCAATGTCTATGTAGCAATTAGCTTGACATTTGTAAATGAATTTCAAGGATGTCGAGTAAAATTAATTGGAGGCTTAATTAGAATTAACTGGGCATTCTTGTAAAATTACCTGCATCCCATAAAGTGAGCTTGCAGATATGAGTTACACTATAGAAAGGCTGGTGATAGGACGAATTGAAAGTCTCTCATCTAATCACTTTTAGGAAAATATGGTACTAATTACATTTGAACAGAACGGGACAAGCGAAGGCAATATTTTTATGAGTATCAAATTGCATTCTGAAGCATATTTGGAGAATTTGAACTGCGTGTATGTGTTCTCCATTATCCCTGCAGGATCTTTACACAGTCTTCTGAAGTATAAGATCTTTGTCAGCTAATGACTGTTTTTCTGGTGTGATGGGAGGACAGGCTCTTACCAGACTCCACGCTTTTAATGAACAAAGAAAAGAAAATGACAGGGAGACAATGGTTCGAGGGTGGTCGTCACATGCAGGTGATATTACTTGGCAACATTAAACGTCTAAAAGAACATCTTAAATGGGGTCTTTAGAAATGTTAAGTGTTTAGAGATGTGCGGTCTTGTGCTCGATGTGCTAAGCTAAAAGTGTGAAGACTGTGGGAATCTATTTGCAGAAAGGAGGAGCCAGAATGGGTGTTGTGGAAGGCGAAGAAGAGGAGGACGAATTTGATGACGATTTTGACGATGAAGGTGAGCCCACAAACTGGACAGCCAGAATGTCTTGTTGAACCTTATTGGAGATTTGAGGCATCATGTTGATTGAGATCGGTGTCCTTTCAGAAGAAGAAATGGGCCCTATCTCTGTTAAAACTGCCATGATATCTTTGTTTTTGTCACCGAGAAAGAAGGTCGGTGTGCTCGTTTCAAGCATTTTTGCTTCGCATGTTTGCATTGGAGTTCATTGTGTCATCTATTTTTTCACCTGTAACCCTTCCGAGCATTATATGAATATTTTTAATAACGATTGTCACCATGTCTTATACTACTGTTGTTCATTATGCTAGTCACTATGTTGCTAGTGTTGTTCATAATGATAATCACCATGCCTTATACTAATGTTTTGCATAATGATGGTCATAATGTCTCGTACTAATGTTGTTCATAATGACGAACCCCATGCCGTGATGGTGAACGATGGTTGTCGTCTGCCGAAGGGATTATGTAGCTCTATCATCCTCTTGGTCCTTGGAAGTGTTTAGCTTGGTAGCTGGGACTCCGTCAAGAGATGTTGATGTTTTTTTTGTTTTTTTTTTTTTTTGGGTGGCGGATATTGATGAAGAGGACATTCTTGAGCATTATTTGGCAGAGAAAAGTGATAAGCAATGAGATATAGGCAACATCTGCATGCGGATTTTTGTTGTAATTATCCTTAATTTAGAAATGTTCAGTCAATTTTAAGGGTTTTTTCCTGTTTCGTGTATTTTATCTTTGCTCATATTCTGAAGAGTTTTTGTTTACCGATTCAGAAAATATCAATATCTGCATTGGAAGCCGGATCTAGTTGTGATGCAATCATCTTTGCAAGTCTACACGTCCAGTTTTATTCCCAAGTTCTTTCGAAACATTGGCCGTGCATAGAAAGGTTTATCTGTTTGTTAATTGGTACGTGTTTTCGAGGTAGATAGTGACAATGAATTTCTGCAGATCATGGGTTTCTGAGGAATTGCAAATGGCAACAATACTATTGGTGGTCGGAACAAAGAAGACCAATGGTGGCCATTGGTGGTGGCCAGAGTGGTGTCTTCTGTGTCTTTTCCTGTGAGCAATTTTACAGGCACTCAGCAATTATTTGCAGGTAGCCACTAAATGTCAAAATCAGAAGTGTGAAGTTCTGTCGAAGGGGTCTGACAGCTCAAGCGATGACCATTTAACACATGCTGGAACAGAGCTGTGAAGTTCTATGAGGTTCTGTGAATTTCTGTTCAAGGGTGATACACGTGAAGTGGCTACCCTTCAAAGAGAACATGGAACTATTGGATACTTGGACTGTTCAAAATCTTTGGAGATAGTCCGGAATTTTCTGCTGCTTTTCGAGGATCAACTGGTGTCAATCGCGCTTACAAGCCAATAAAGCAGCAGAATCTTCCTTGTAAATTGACCATTAAAAACAACCAAGAACCTTACGAATTGACAGTTGGGGCATTGCCATGACATTCTATATCTTAGTAAGGATGAAAAGTCTGGCTGGCAAATTGCAAAGCTTCACGAGCTCCAACGGTTCTTGCGAAGGGCATTTGTCCAGAAAAATATGCATACTATAGCCAGGTCGGATTAAACAATACAAAGGTACTGTGAAAATCTGCCCTACTGTACCAAACCTTTCAACCACTTTAAAGTGTGGAGAATAGCTGTCAATGGACACTAAAAGGTCGATTTGTCCATAGCTCAAAATGAGATCAATTTTCTCAGATGTTCTTCTAGAGCGAATAGGCCTTGGCGATGGCCACCGTGAAAGATTTTTTGTCACCTTCGATGAATGCTATGAAATCATCCATTCCACTGCATACTTTTTATATTTAAGGGCTCAATCTTTAGTATATTAACATATCGAAATCTGACTGTTACAAGACAGTGAAAAAGGAAGAATGACCTCCTTGCCTCGCATAATGAAATAAGCAATTAGTTTACTGTACAAAAATTAATGATTTGGGCGAACGAAAAATCGAGAAAAAAAAGCTTCAGCCAAGCTTTCCTCCATCATAAGCCTGTTGTCGCTTCTTTTTGAAGGGAACAAAAAATCAATACAACCCCTTCATACAGGAGTCAGTTTACTATCCTCTATTGCTACCAATTAAACAAAACAAAGAATCAATAAAATTCCTTCGTACAGGAGTTAGTTTTAGTCCTCTATTGCTACCTACCATCCAGTGGAACTTGTGCTTGAACACCTCGATGCAAAAACCACTTCACTTCATCGTAGGAAGCTAAAATAATTGCTGCACCAGTTCCACGAAACATATTACTCAAACAGCCTTTGTAGAAAGCGACTAATCCTCCTTGATAGTAAATTCTCCTCCAACAGTCAAAAGTATTCGCGTACAATTTTGTCTTCAAGCCCGACTGCATCATCATACGATGCCGTACCGTATCAAAGGGGTAAGCCACAAGACCGGCCGTTGTAGTAGAAGCCTGAGCCAAGCCCATCGGCTCCAAAACGAGCTTTTGTGCTCGTCTTCCAAAAACAATTGCTTAGCCGTATCAAAACCGCCAAAATAAACACTTCGGTGAACAACTATTCCGTGTACCGAGGCAAAAAAACCCTGGTATAGCCCTCTCACACCTTCTGCTCTATAAATTGTGTACAAAAAATGCCCTAGTCCTTTAAACTGCCTCTCTGACCCCAAGTCGGTAGCCAAACGAGTGTGTGCTATATCGAGAGGGTAAGTGAAAAGTAAGCTCGTGGCACCAGCAGCTGCACCTGCTGCGAAGTTTCTTCCTGACATACGCCACCTGGAGGACACTTTCTCCGGATTATTTGAAAAATCGAGCACCGCAAATACTGTGCGATAATAGTCCTGCAATCATGTAGGTGTCCTAGATGAGTGCCAAACATTTATTTGTTATTACCAACTGCCTCAGGATAGAAATCTGTTCACTCCCTTAGGAAATCAAAAGCTTGCTACGAGGCATTCAAGTTTGCTTCTGTTAACTGTAACACATTTCCATCATGGATTGAATATTGATGTTTTTATTTTGATATTCTCACTAGCCTCGAGTGAGATCAATGTACAACAACAGAACCCCTATTAATATTTGTATGATGATGATAATGATGATGTTAATGATGATGATGATGAGAAATGATATGGTCCTGCCTACCAAAAACAGTGAAAAACCATAACAAAGTAGACACACCAATGTCTCAGTTTAAAGAAAACAACAGAAAAAGTCAAACAAAGAAAGGATATGGTGGACAAGAATAATGGATTTAAACCCTGAATCTCAGCTTTAAAAAACCTTACCTTGAATGCAAAGTTAAGAGCAACAGACGGATAATACCGAATTATGCTGCTGCCATTTCCTCTCCAAAGTGACCAAAATCCTTCTTCTTTTGTTATTCTAAAAATGGCGTCCATCATGCCCTTATACCGTGCCTTTCCTCTAACAAGATATGCCATATTGCTATCCTGAGTCTGTAGTACCAGCTTGGCTCTCTCAATTGGTGCTACAGCCGTGTGTGCTACACCTCCTAAGATGACTCCTGCCAGCAAGTCAGCCGGGAATGATTGCCACGCGGCCTTGTTTCGCTCTGCCAGGTGGCGGCCTCCGGCTGCTGCGAGGCCCTGCTGCATTGAGCTTGCCGGTTCCCCAGCTCCAGCCAGTTGACAGACTCCTGCTGACGTAGAAAATGACGACAAAGGTGGTGTGCCAGCTGGCATGGCAGATGATGTGCCCGGCGTGGCAGGTGACATGGCAGGTGACGTGCCGGGTGACATGGGAGCTGAAGTGGCAGGTGATATGGCTGGTGGCGTAACAGATGACATGAATAATAAAAAAGAGTTTAGAGATTTGTGAGGTTTCCTAATCAACTGATTGTTGATTTCTCCGGTGGTGTGCTTCGCTTGTAAGTTTTGCTTCTCCATAAAATTTCATCATGTCTCCAGTTCTGTTCCTTTCCTCTGTTTCAGGTTTTTCTTCTGCTTTACGGGAAAGAAAAAACAGGCATCTGATTCATAATTGCGCCTGCAGATTGCAATCAAACATGTCAGAAGCTAAAAAAAAATAACAATTTCAAAAGACATAGCGGCGAAAAAAAGAAACACTAATATGTTTGGTAGTCCAGAATGTAAAGTTATGGCAATGCGTTGCATGTCCATCCATAGCTCAAATGTGCGAAAACAATTAGAGTGTTCTGTACTTTACGCGTATTATACTTGAAATGAGGCAATGAGCGAAATGAGCACATAAGACGCATATAGTACATTACACCGCCAATCGTTATTAGCGTGTAAGTTTTTTTAGCGTATAAAAATAAATACCGTGGTGTACGCTATTTAAGAATTTGAAAATTTTGGAAAAAATCATACATTCTAATTGTTTGGTTATGGTAATTTGGATCTTTGAAAAAAAAAATGTCGGTCGCAAACATGCTTACACTAATATAGGTCTCCGTACAAAATCTGACAAATCGTACACAAATCGTACATTCACACGGTCGAAACGCGGCTGTCGGACGAATATGTGCGAGCGGGATTTTTTACGACCTGGTTTTTATTCCTTTTTAGAACGCACATTCTCATGCGTCCGCGGTTACTAAAACTAATTTATTGTACTTTTTTAACTTAAAAAGGTACATTTATGTATGGTCTGACACTGACCGTACACCACTCTATTTAAGAGACAACGTACTTAAAACAACCCTAAATAGAATAAAGAAAAAGATAGAATGAACTACACTAATGGAGAATAATAAAAAAAAAGCGGGACTGAATTAGTGTACACAACGCTAATAACGATTGGCGGTGTAGTGGATAGCGTTTCCTCCATATTTCAAAAGTAGGTGAAAGTACGCCCATACAATATGCCTATTGAACGTAAAACTTACAATACGACCTTAAGACCCATATTATATTGGCCTCAAAATGAAATAAAATAGTATCAGGGTCGAGTTGCACATCGATCGATAGAGAATTAAACGTCATGTCTAAATTATGAAAAAAAAATCGGACAAAAAAAAATATTTCTGTGAGTTTTGAAGTAAAACTTATTTAACCGTCAGATTCGGACGATCGGACGGTCGTTGATCAAAGTAGCGATCTAAGAAGATCACATAAAAAGCCCATAACACAACTTACGATAGGACTTACGTCCGCGTTTTTTTTTTTTCCGGGTTTTTTTTCCCGCGGAATGTCATCCTACGCGGTGTCATTTCGCTAAAAAAATTCGTCGCGTGCGCTGTACTATGATGATACGTCATATTCGTACGTTCGTACATGGGTGTGCACAGCGCACACACATACAGTATGCCTTCTCTGCGCGAGTTTTGTGCCAAGTTTTGTGCGCCTAGCTAAGGCCTACCATAAAAACGCCTACTTTTAAAGTATGGTTTCCTCGCACATTCGAAGATTTGAGCTATGATGTCATTAGGAAGTGCAATTAACATATGTTGTTACAGATGTAGTGTAGAATGTGTAGAATGTAAAGCACACCAGTTATACCGTAACAATACAGTATTTGAACCGTTGTTGGCGGTTCCAAATTATTTTCTTCTACCCGTATATGTGAACAGAGTGGCATTTATTTTGGGAATCGCAGAGACAATTTTTGTTGCGCGCAGGTACTGTAGTTGTCAAAAATTGTACATTTGAAGTACAGTGTAGTACAGCTTACGTACCTTCGCTACAATATTTCGCCAGTCAAAGATGTTCGACAGATAAACCGTCAAATCTGAACTTAAAGGTACGTAAATTGTACTAAACTGTACTTCAAATGTACAATGTTTGACAACTACACCGCGAATCGTTATTAGTGTCAAAGTCACTAATTTGGGTTGTTAAAATTTTGATTTTTTTCCTCAAATAGGATACATGATTTTATTTTTTCCTTGACGTTAATTAAGGTACCGTACAAAATAAAGTAAAGCTCGAAAGTACAATAAAATATAAATAATGTGGTGTACGGTATATGTCATGTACCATTTTAAGTGAAAATTTACAAAAAATGAATTAAATCAGACGCGCACGCATAGGAACGTGCGCTAAAAAAAACAGGATTAGTCTGACACGTAAATTAGTATAGCATGTACGGATATTTTAAATTCGCGACGGGGTACGATTTCTAATATTTCGTACGGGTACATATATTAATGTACATAATCGTACGGTGAATATTCCATTTTTGTTGTTCCCAAATTAGCATAAACGCCGAAATTAGAATACACATTTTTTTTGAAAAAAATCAAATTCTTAAGTAGCATCAATTACGGTAAATTTTCTTCAACACTATTTAAACTTTGACACTAACAACGATTCGCGGTGTACCTGCGCGCAACAAAAATTATCTCTGCGATTAGCAAATTGCCATATTCCCTTTATTTTTAGACGAAATGAACAGCATCTTTGTGTTATCAGAACATTATGTACTATTTAGTTATATAACAGGGAGAACAGTTAAAATATTATTTTAACACAAACACAATACATAATTGTGGTACAAAAGTATAGTAACTCTACAGTATAGTTTTACACAATAGATGTCTCATTCGTACGGATTTTGACATCTTTACGAAACTTCGTTATTTTTTTTATATTTTGAACCTTTCGTAAAATGCGTATACTTTTCGTACGGATAACATGTACGGACACAATGTACGTAAATATTCAAATAAGCGGTTGAACGTACACCGTGAATCGTTATTAGCGCTAAACACTATTTTGGGTTCAATGCCTAAACGCCAACAAAATGTCAAAAACTAACGCTAATTTATAGACCTAACAGTAATTTGGGCGATATTCTTTGTTCACATGTTCGACGCTTGAACATGTGAGAACAGATTCCCGCGATTCTCCCTCGTCTTTATGATTGAGAATCAAATTTGAGTGCACTTTTTCTTGGCGACGCACTCAATTTCCCGTGTCGACGTCGTTATCTGACACTTATTTTGTACGTCTATACAAAATAATGAGCAGTTTGCGTACAAACCGATTCATTCTTTATACTACACTATTTAAATTTTTCAAAAAGGCGAAAAAAAAGCAATTAACGCTAATTATACAGTAACTTTAGTTTGTGTTCACATGTTCGACAATTAAACATGTGAGAATATGTTTTCGTGATTTCCCTTCGTCCTTATGATTTGGAATCAAATCTGAGTACGATATTCCGTGGCGACGCACTCAATTTCCTTGGTCGACGCAATAACCTGACACTTATTTTGTACGCCTGTACAAAATAGCGAATAATCTAGTACAAACAGAGGCAATTCGTACATTGTACTTTTTAAAAGCAGTTGAAACTAGAGTGGCTAACGCTAATTAAAAAGTACTCATATTACCGTAAAGCAAAAATAAGGATGATTAAGTTGTAGTAGTATTTTTTATTAAATGTTTTTACATTTTTTTTTTTTTTATAAAGTCAAAGTCGGTCAACGCCTTTTATAAATTTTTGTTTGTTTCATGCGCATATTCGTTATTTTTTGGGCGTTTCATGCGTGCGTTTTATGCGCATGAGACATCTATGGTTAACACTAATATTTTTTCTACACTAATAACGATTAGCGGTGTAGTATAAACATCGATGTATCGTTTTTTTTTCTTGAACCTTATTTACGCACAGCTGACTCTAGAAATTTCTGCCACCGCACTGTATGCTGATTTAGTGCTATTTCTTTACGAAATGAGCGCACGTTTGGAATCTTTAGCACTGGATACAACTCCAGCGTATGGCGATTCACTCTCGTTCTCCACGTGTACTTCACAAGGACCACGTGGCTTCAAACCTGTCCATCAGACTTTGTTGATTCATGTATCGTATTCTGATTTGTCAATTTTCAGGGGATGGTTTTATTACAGAAAATCTTCATAAATACCACAGTTCACATGGAATTTCGCCTTTAGTTACGTTGTACACATAATAGACTACACTACAGAACTATACTCTTTCAACCAATGTGGATGTAGATTTCATACAATTCGATCTCAAGTAAAGAGTTCGTCACTTAGGTCTTTCAACACCTCATTGGCTCATTGGGCTTCGACAAATAAAGTACAATACTGTAGCATTTTAACGTCAAAAAAAAAAATGAAGAAAGGGAGACACCTGTGACAGCAAATTCTCTTCATATAGACGGATACACCGTAGACAATTGTACTCTTAAAGTTCTGTACGTTTTCGTGAGATACTGGCAAATTTTTGTATCTTCATGCTCGAATGTACATTTTTACGAAAAGACAATTTTATAAGAGTACACCGTGGATCGCTATTAGTGTTGTCAACAATAATTCAGCGCCTTTAAATTTTGACCATCGAGGTAAAAATAGAATATATATTTCTATTTTTTTCCTATACGGTAATATAGGTACAGTTCAATTAGTGTTAACTAATCTAATTCAGTACTTTCATAATTTGGGCTATTTTACATAATGTACACCGCGAATCGTAATTAGAGTAAATTAATATAATTCGGTCGCTCGAAATTTCGACTCTATGACATCAAATACAGTAAACGATTCTAATTTTTTCATTATGCTATTTAAGGTAAGGTTTAATTAGCGTAACAACATTTTAATATAGGTTCGGTTTTAGCTGATGTGTGGAGTACAAACGGCGTCGAACCTCCATAATGAATTTTAATTGAAAGGTACATTTTGATGATTTAAAGAGTCACGCTCGCATGAAATCGTAATAAACAAAAACATTAAATCACATCGAAAAAAAGTCGTTCGCATAACTCTTGTCCGTCGACAACATCGTAGTACAAGGGCGAAAACACGTGCTTGTCTTTATTTCCGAAACAACTTTGTAATTGTTGTTCGACGTTCCGTGTATTCAGTTAAAATAAGGAACTTCGCACCTATTTCATGAAAAATGTATTATAATATAGGATCGCGCTTGTTTTAGCGTTAATATTAATTCTAAAAAAACCCGACTTACCAAAATGACCCTTAAAGAAGTAACTTTTAATTGTAATATGGGTTTTTTACCATGATGACATATGGAATAGAGTAACCATATTGACAAAAATATAATAAATTTATAGCATTTGGCGTGGGTGATATATGTCGTGGCACATGGAATAGAGTAACCATATTGACAAAAATAGAATAAATTTACAGCATTTGGCGTGGGTGATATATGTCGTGAAGTAACGCCAAATGCAAGAAGACCTCACAAAATGTAATCTTCTTGGACCAATCACAGTCACTCTTTCTTTGTTCAATCATAACCGGTCTATTTTTTTGTTTGTTCCATTTGAAATCTGACAACCACCGCCATCCTGACTGCGCCGCCATCCGTAAAATCTCTCCAAATTTTCAGCAAGGATTTGTGAAAGTCTCGCTTCTTTTTTCACCGCCATGGATTGCACGTCGCCCACGTCATCTCTTTCGTGCTATCTGCTTACTTTCTTAGGGTGCTTACATTTTTAGGGTTTTGTTGTTCGAAATGGCGAAAAATTTGCTGCCAGCTAATTCCACCAATGATGACAAGGCAAGACTGCAGTGGTTGAATATGATATGTTAGAAGTAATAGCCAAAAACAACAAAAAAACAGAAGGGAAGACAACGAAAGAAAACTGGAAAATATCAAAACACAAAATTGGAAAAGAAAACTTAAAAGACAAAGCAGAATTATTTGTCTAATTATCTAGGTAATTTTTTGTCTATATAACCTGTCTAATTCTCTATTTAATCGAATTCACTATCTAATCTAATTATCTGTCTAATCATCTGTCAAATTATTTATCAAATTAGCTGTCCAATTATGTGTAAAATTATGTAATCTAATTATCCAACATAATTATCTGTCTAATTACTTGTATAATTATCTCCCTAGTTATCTGTCCTATTATCTGTCAAATTATCTATTCAATTATATAATCTAATTATCTTTATAATCTAATTCACTATCTAATCTAGTTATCTATCTAATCTAATTATTTGTCTAATTATTTGTCTAATTATCTGTCAAATTATGTGTCAAATTATCTAATCTGATTATCGGTCTAATTATCTGTCTAATTATCTGTCCAATTATCTGTCCAACTATCTAATTAGGGTTATATTATCTAATTATATATCTAATCTAATGATCTTTATAATCTAATTCACTATCTAATCTAGTTATCTATCTAATATACTTATCTATCTAACCTACATATCTGTCTAATTATCTGTCTAATTATATGTCAAATTATCTGTTAAATTATCTAATCTAATTATATATCAATTTATCTGTCTAATTATCTATCTAATTATCTGTCTAATTATCTAATCTAATTATCTGTCAAATTACCTATCTAATCTAATTACCTATCTAATCCAATTATCAAGCTAACCTAATTATCTATCTAAGTTAATTATCTATCTAATCTAATTATCAATGTAATCTATTTTTCTATCTAATCTATTTATGTATCTAATCTAATTATCTGTCTTATTATCTGTCAAATTATGAATCAAATAATTTGTCCAATTATGTGTCAAATTATGAATCAAATAATTTGTCCAATTATCTGTCAAATTATCTAATCTAATTATCTAACCTATTTTTTGTCAATTTATCTGTCTATTTATCTGTCTATTTTATCTAAACTAATTATTTGTCTAGTTATCTTTCTAATTATCTATTTAATTATCTATCTAATTATTGTCTATCTAAGTATCTAACTATCTGTCTATCTATGTGTCTATCTAATTATCTATCTATGTAATTATCTAATTATCTATCTAATCTAACTATCTATCTAATCTAATTATCTATCTAATCTAATTATCTATCTAATCTAATTAACTATCTAATCTAATTCGCTATCTAATCAAATTATCTATATAATCTAATTATCTATCTAATCTAATTCACTATCTAATCTAATTCACTATCTATTCTAATTCACAATCTAATCTAATTCACTATTCAATCTAATTATCTATCTAATCTAATCCACTATGTAATCTAATTCACTATCTAATCAGATTATCAATCTAATCTAATTATCTATCTAATTTAATTATCTATCTAATCTAATCATCTATCTAATCTAATTCTCTATCTAATCTAATTATCTGTCAAATTATATGTCCAATTATGTGTCAAATTATCTAATCTAATTATTTGTCTAATTATCTAATCTAATTATCTGTCAAGTTACCTATCTAATCTAATTATCTATCTAATCTAATTATCTATCTAGGGTTATTCACTATCTAATCCAAATATCTATCTAATCTAATTATCAAGCAAACCTAATTATCTATCTAAGTTAATTATCTATCTAATCTAATTATCTATGTAATCTATTTTTCTATCTAATCTATTTATGTTTCTAATCTAATTATCTGGCTAATTGTCTGTCAAATTATCTGTCCAATTATGTGTCAAATTATCTAATCTAATTATCTAATCTAATTTTCTGTCAATTTATATGTCTAATTATCAGTCTAATTTTCTGTTTGTCTATCTGCTAAATTATCTAAACTAATTATTTGTCTAGTTATCTTTCTATTTATCTATTTAATTATCTGTTTAATTATATGTCTAATTTAATTATCTATCTTATCTAATTAACTATCTAATCTAATTCGCTATCTAATCAAATTATCTAAATAATCTAATTAACTATCTAATCTAATTCAATATCTAATCAAATTATCTATATAATCTAATTATCTATCTAATCTAATTCACTATCTAATCTAATTCACTATCTAATCTAATTCACTCTCTAATCAGATTATCTATCTAATCTAATTACCTATCTAATCTAATTACCTATCTAATCTAATTATCTGTCTAATCTAAATATCTATATGATCTAATTATCTATCTAATCTAGTTCACTATCTAATCTAAATATCTATCTGATCTTATTATCTATCTAATGTAGTTCACTATCTAATCAGATTACCAATCTATTCTAATTATCTATCTAATTTAATTATCTTTCTAATCTAATTATCTATCACATCTAATTATTTATCTAATCTAATTCTCTATGTAATCTAATTCTCTATGTAATCTAATTCTATATTTCTATCATATCCTATCATATCTATCTGTCTATCTGTCTATCTGTGTCTATCTGTCTATCTCTCTATCTCTCTATCTGTCTATCTGTCTATCTGTCTATCTGTAAGCAAGGAGATGGTGGGTCGAAAGGGTAGCCATAGTAAGAGGCATAAGAGATACGACTAATACCTTGTCTACGTCGGGATTCGGAAAACGAAATGTAGCAGTAATGAAAGCATTACCGGGTAGGGGAAAGAAGGAAATGCCATTGGTGACCCGTCTTCATGAAGAATTACTCGAGGATTTTCATCGATTTAAAAAGGCGGGAATAAAACTTTCTACGACAATTGTGCAAGAGATGGCATACGACATCATCATACGTTTAAAAGATGAACATGCGTAGGAGTTTTTTGACGAATTCGGACGTGAAAGGACTATACGAAGTGCCACCTCCCTTAGCAAGGGTACGAGAATCTCTCGGAAATTCTGAAAAAGTTGACGCCGCTACTCATGAAGACGAGGTTACGAACGAACTATTCACGGAAGGGGACGAATATTAAGGCCATGTTAATGACTAAGTATTCCCCATGTATGCCTTTTTGGTGGAACTTGGAACGTAAGAGTGACATAGTTTTGTAGTTTTTGTTGTTTTGGCTTGTCTTACCTATTTTAAAAATGTAAGGAGTGTTAGGATTTAGGAGATATAAATTATCATACAATATCATAGGGGTAATACGTCGCATAGTGTGTCTCTTATTACAATGTAATTGTTTTTGCAATTTTTTAATTTACTTCATTGTGAAGTAAGTATGCTAAAACAATGTATAACACAACCATTTTATAAAACACGGTATTCTTTTTGCAATATATGAGTATGTGTAAGAGCGATGGTTTGTCATGCTTAATGTTTTACCGTGTGTTTGTCATTCATTTTTGGGAAACATGATGTTGTAACTGATGAACAGATTCTTAGTTTTTACCTTTGATACAAACAAGTTTTTTTCGTTATTGATATTAAGCGACGAGCCCGCCCAATCGGTGATCGCTGTCGCACCAATGACATGGACTATTTCATTGTGATGTGATTAGTGTTGACAATTTCTCATTGCCAGTGGGATTTTTCATCGGTGACATTGCCTCATAGCGGAACGATTTTTAGCAATGATACAACGTGTTTACTGCTTTTTAATTAGATTGCGATATTGCATTATTGCTTATTTACAGTTCGGCGGCGACAAACTTACGTCGCCGGTCGTTCGGCTCAGTCAGTTGATTAGTTAGTTGTAACATGAATCATAACCGGTTTATAATCCAACGACAAAAATGCCTCGTCGTTGGTCGGTCATCATCCATGACAAAAGAAAAAAAAACACCACATTCCATTGGTTTATAATCCAGCGACGAAAATGCCAAAACATTTGGTAAAAAACAAAAGAAAGTCACATGTCAGTGAAATAAAGAAAAATAACATCGTTACTAAAAGTATCATTGGCTTAAAAATATTTAGCATTAAAAAAATTTCATTATAATCATTTAGTAGTTATGACAAAAATAACAATTATGGCTCCAAAATTTCACTATTTTGCACAATCTGAAACTGAATATCAACCCTAAACTTTGAAAAAATTATATACCTTTCAACTCTCTCGTGAATCTTCTATCTATTCTCTCATTTGAATTACGTTTTTATACAAATCATTTCACTATCCTCTTGTAGGGCAGGAAAATTATAAAGTCGAATGTAATATGTTGTCGGAAATAAATGAAAAACTTTGGCCCAAACCTGAAAAAATAAATAAAAGGATTTAGGTTAAATTGTCGATCCGTTAAAAGGTTTGAGGGTTTTTATGGTTTTTTAGGGTTTTTGTGAATAACCATCCATTTGTTTTTCTTTTTAGCTACATTTGTTTAATGTGATTTGAGAAAACATGGGAGATAGTCTATTAATTCAAAAAAAAAATACAAACCAGCCATTTTGTAATTGTACCACTTGACATGAGGCAGCATACGCCTATCAAGAGAGAAATGTTCAGAATCCCCACTGCCAAATCAAATGATGGGAGATATTTTTTTTTCGCCGTCAACAACTTCTCATTAGATTGCTGAGACAATTGCCTATCTCAGTCTACTTATTGAATTCCATAGGTGAGGTTTATTTTAGTAACGAACTTATTACTTAAAATGAAAGAGACTTGTTAATGCAACATATGACAGATAATTAGACAGATAATTTGATTAGATAGATAATTAGTATAGATAGATAATTAGATTAGATAGATAATTAGATTAGATAGATAATTGGATTAGATAGATTACTAGATTAGATAGTGAATTAGATTGGATAGATAATTAGATTAGATAGATAATTAGATCAGATAGGTAATTACATACGATAGGTAATTCGGCAGATAATTAGATAAGATAATTTTGAAAGATAATTAAACAGATAATTAGACAGATAATTAGATTATATAGATAATTAGATTAGATATACAATAAGATTAGATAGATAACTGGATTAATTAGATAATTGAATTAGATAGATAACTAGATTAGATAGTGAATTAGATTGGATAAATAATGAGATTAGATAGATAATTAGATCAGATAGATAATTATATTAGATAGGTAATTAGATTAGATTGGTAATTTGGCAAATAATTAGATTAGATAATTAGATTAGATAATATCACAGATAAATAGATAGATAATTAGATTAGATAGATAATTAGATTAGATAGTCAATTAGATTCGATAGATAACTAGATTAGATAGTGCATTAGATTAGAAATATAATTAAATTAGATAGATAATTAGATTAGATAATTAATTAGATAATTTGAGAGATAATTGGACAAATAATTATACAGATAACTTGACAGATAATTAGATTGATAATAAGATTAGATAATTTGACACATAATCAAACAGATAATTTGACAGATAATTTGATAGATAATTAGACAGATAATTACACAGATAATTAGACAGGTAATTAGACAGGTAATTAGATTAGATAGATAATTAGATTAGATAGTGAATTAGATTAGATAGTGAATTAGATTAGATAGATAACAAGATTAGATAGTGAATTAGATTAGAAAAAAAATTAGATTAGATAGATTTTTAATTAGATAATTTGACAGATAATTGGACAGATAATTAGACAGAGAATTAGAGAGATAATTAGACAGATAATCAGATTAGATAGATAATTAGATTAGATAGTGAATTAGATTAGATAGATAATTTGATTAGATAGATAACTAGATTAGATAGTGAATTAAATTAGAAAGATAATTAGATTAGATAGATAATTAGATTAGATAATTAATTTGATAATTTAACAAATAATTGGACAGACAATTAGACAAATAATTAGACAGATAATTAGAGAGATAATCAGATTAGATAGATAATTAGAGAGATAATCAGATTAGATAGATAATTAGATTAGATAGTGAATTAGATTAGATAGATAATTTGATTAGATAGATAATTAGATTAGATAGTGAATTATATTAGATAGATAATTAGATTAGATAGATAATTAGATTAGATAATTAATTAGATAATTTAACAAATAATAGGACAGACAATTAGACAGATAATTAGAGAGATAATTAGATTAGATAATAAGATTAGTTAATTTGACACATAATATGACAGATAATTTGATAGATAATTTGATAGATAGTTAGACATATAATCAGATTAGATAGATAATTAGATTAGATAGATAATTAGATTAGATAGTTAATTAGATTAGATAGATAACTAAATTAGATAGATAACTAGATTAGATAGTGAATTAGATTAGAAAGATAATAAGAATACATAGTGAATTAGATTAGAAATATAATTAGATTAGATAGACAATTAATTAGATAATTTGACAAATAATTGAACAGATAGTTAGATAGATAATTAGATTAGATAATAAGATTAGATAATTTGACACATAATATGACAGATAATTTGACAGATAATTTGATAGATAATAAGACAGATAATTAGACAGATAATGAGATTAGATAGATAATTAGATAATATAGATAATTAGATTACATAGTGAATTAGATTAGATAGATAATTAAATTAGATTGATAACTAGATTAGATAGTGAAATTAGATTAGAAAGACAATTAGATTAGATAATTAATTAGATAATTTGACAGATAATTGGACAGATAATTAAACAGATAATTAGACAAAAAATTAGATTAGATAGAGAATTGGACAGGTTATATAGACAAATAATTACCCAGACAATTAGACAAAAAATTAGGGAGATAACTGTGCTTTGTCTTTTAAGTTTTTTTTTTCAATTTTGTATTTTGATATTTTTACAGTTTTCCTTCATTGTCTTCCCTTCTATTTTTGGCTTTGACTTGTGACACATCATATTCAACCACTGCACTAAGAGAGTAGGATCTTGCCTCGTCATCAATGGTGGAGTTGGCTGGCAGCAATTTTTTCGCCATTTCGAACAACAAAACCCTAAAAAAGTAAGCATCCTAAGAAAGTAAGCAGATGGCAGGAAAGCGATGACGTGGGCGACGTGCAATCCATGGCGGTGAAAAAGGGAGCGAGACTTTCACAAATCCCAGTTGAAAAATTGGAGAGATTTTCGGGATGGCGGCGCAGTCAGAATGTCGGTGGTTGTCAGATTCCAAAGGGAACAAACAAAAAAAAAGACCGGTTGTGATTGGACAAATAATGAGTGACTGTCATTGGTCCAAGAATATTACACTTTGTGAGGTCTGCCCGCATTTGGCGTTACCTCACGACATATATCACCCACGCCAAATGATGTATATTTATTCTATTTTTGTCAATATGGTTACTCTATTTCATGTGCCATCGTGGTAAAAAACCCATTTTACAGTTAAAAGTTACTCCTTTCAAGGGTCATTTTGGTAAGTTTGGTTTATTTATAATTAATATTTACGCTAAAATAGACGCGATCCTATATTAAAATACATTTTTAATGAAATTGCTACGAAGTTCCCTATTCTAACTGAATACGCGGAACGTCGAACAACTGTTACAAAGTTATTACGGAAATAATGGCAAACATGTATTTTTGCCGTTGTACTATAAACTTCTGGCATGGATATTAAGGTAAGTGTTCACACCGACGACGATGCTGTTGACGGACGAGAATTATGCGAACAACTTTTTTTCGATATGACTGAGTGTTTTTGTTTAGTGCGATTTCACGTGTGAGCGTGACTCTTTTAAATCATTCAATGTACCTTTTTACTTAAAAAGTATAATTTTGCACGGTCAGACGTCGTCCGTACTCCACACTATTTAAAAAGAACCTATATTAGAATGTTGTTACGCTAATTAAAACATACATAAATTAGAATAATGAAAAAATTAGAATCGATTACTCTATTTCATGTGATAGAGTCGAAATTTCGAGCGACCGAATTAGAATAATTTACTCTAATTACGATGCGCGGTGTACTATAGTATAGGTACTTGTACAAAATCTGACATATCGTACATAAATCGTACGTTCACACAATCGAAACGTGGTTGTTGGATGAATATGTGCGAACGTGATATTTGACAGCCCAATTTCATCCCCTTTTTAGAGAGCATAATCTCATGCGTCCGTGGTTACTAAAACTCATTAATTATATTTTTTTCACTTAAAAAAGTACAATTTTGTACGGTATGACACTTACCATACACCACACTATTTAAATGACAACGTACTTTCGTTTTTACGCTAATTGGACAAAAAACCCTAAATAGCTTAAAGGAATAAACAGAATAATTTATGCTATTTAAGAATTTGGAAAAAAAAAGCGGGACCGAATTAGCGTTCAATACGCTAATAGCCATTGGCGATGTATTGTTTCGTTCTACAGCGTACATCAATACTACTTCGGTATTTTACTTGTGGTCCTATTATGTACTATTTTTTTGTTGGTAAGTGCCGAGCATTCCGTCCTATATGTTCGTATTGATGTTTCAATGGTACGGGATAATACATTTTCTTGAATAAATATTTAGTTCGAAAGTTTTCATGGTAAAGCGTCCGGCTTAATACAATTTACTTATTTACTGAATAAATTAAAGTTTGATTCATTTTCATGGTGAAGCGTACGACAAATTACAAGCGCCTGGATAGATTTTAAATTCGTTTCATTTTCAAATTTCTCATGGTCAAACATACAGCCAAGTACAATTTATTGAATAAATTGAAGTTCGATTTTCGGCAGATTGTATAGTTTGCCTTGGAGCTCAAAGGCAAATTCCTTTGATGTATTTACCGTACGGCTCAAATGGAAGATCCACATAAGGGTGGCGTTCCATCAGACAAAAAGTGAGGTTGTTTACAAAAATCCGGACTTATCCGTACTACGCCGTACCTCTTATTTTGTTTTTATTCGCGAACAACATTACAGAGAATCTTGCCAATAATCTCCAAAGGTAAGGGAGGTAACAATGACCATTGGATACTTTTTCGTGAAGCATTCGCTTCGAAAGTTTCTGTAAATGGTGATGTACCTCGAGGAGGTACATCACCATTTACAAAAAAAATGAGCCGCGACACGTTGGATAATGAATGCACGTGTCACGACAGCAAACCAACGGAAATCGAAAAATTTCGCACATGATATATGCATTTAAAAATTCAACGAAAATCACGAAAGTGACCTCGTAACGAGCTTTCGTCGCGCTATTTTTGTTACCGGCCATTCGTCACACTATTTGTAGAAGCGCTCATTCGTCACACGAAAAATCATAAACCCTAAAAAAATCATCATTTTATTACATAATGTGCGATGAAAAAACCATCAAAGTACAAAAGGGGTTAAAAAAAGAAATATAACATTTAAAGACTACAAGAGCCAACAGCTAGGAAAACAGAACAAAGCAAAACAAAACAAACAAATGAGGAAAAACAAAAGCAATTAGGCTAACTAGCAAGACTAAACAAAAAACCAAAGACAACTAGACAAAAAAAAGAAAAACCCACTCTATATGATGCCCCACAACCCTAGCCAACTAAATTCCACACCCCCGAAGACCGTGGATGTGGACTAGATCTCGTGGAGGAATGTCTGGAAGGCTTCGCATATCCTCCGCCACCATGCTTCGACGGAGAAGGGCCGCAGGTTGCGCTCGTTGAAGGGCGACCGATACACGTTGCCGATAAAAAGCAACCAGAAGGCTTGGGGGAGGGCTCCCTGGACCCCTAGAATCAGAAGCTCTCTTAGCACAATTGTGAAGAAAATCATCGAAAGACTTGTCCAAAGAACCAAAAATCTCTGCAGCAAATGAGACAAACTTGTCCGCCGGGTCCCGGTGAGCGTAATCCATTTCCTTAGAAGTCGATGCGTCCCGAGCCGCCACGCTTGAATGCACTGCCGCGCGAGAAGAAATGTGGGTCCCAGTCGGATGAGTAAAGTGCACATCACCCAAAGTCCGCCCAGTCTGATGGAGGAAAACCAAGTCAACCCAAGGGCTTCGGAGACCACAAGATTGGGGAAGAGGAGGTAAGATATGAGAAACCTCCCGCTTCACAATGTAGCCTGCTTCGACACCAATCGCAGCAACTACATCAGGAACCAAATCATGCGCGACGGTACGTTCACCCCCCCACGAACAACGAAGTAAATGGATGCCGTCGGAGTCAATAGGTTGGTTCCAAACACATTTGGGGCACCCAAGAAGCGGATGGTGAGGCAAACCTAAACGAAGGCGGATATCAGAGGTGAACTGGTCAAACGTCATACGAAGTGACGAAAAATTGGGTGTTGCCTGTTACCACGCACCGGCTCCCGGCCCAGAACACGAACGTAAACGAGCACGCGATTGAGCAGAAGGTAACGCGTTTAATAGATCATGGAATTCAGCGAATGCCAAATGCTCGGATATGCGTTGTTGCACATGGAAGTTATAGTCAGCAATAAGAGACAAGAAAGGTGGCGCTTGGTTTCAGGCATCAGACAGAAAGAGGCCCAGAACATGAACGTAAACTAGCACGCGATTGAGCAGAAGGTAACGCGTTTAATAGATCATAGAATTCAGCAACTGCTAATTGCTCGGATATGCGTTGTTGCACATGGTAGTTATTGTCAGCAATAAGAGACAGGAAAGGTGGCACTTGGTTTCGGGCATCCAACGGAAGGAGTGCACGGGCGAAGAGAAGAGCTTGATGAAACGGAAAAAGATTATCCTCCACTTTAGGGACGACTTGAGCTAGAATGGGAACATCATTTGGTGTAAAACAAGAAACGATGGTGTTGAAATAAAAGGTATTTTTTAGGTTAGTTAAAAGATTTAAATAAGAGCAGGAAAAAGCAGAGGTAGCTTGCTTCTCGCTTCTCTCTCTAGCCCCCATACTTGTCGTAGTCACTGAAGGCTGGAGAGGAAGCTAGAGCCATGGCTGCCTATGCTTCTTCTAGAGTTAGAAGGTAGATCCTTGGTAAACTTGCCAAAAGGATTGACGGACCCAAGATTTGATCTTGGTACCTACCATCCGTCAAAGTAGCCGTTAGTCTTATCCTGTAGTCTAAGACCAGTGCTGAAGTATATAGGGTACGATAGCTACTTAAAGATGACGAAAAAGAGAAGTTTGATTTACTCACAAATGGACCACAATCACACAAACACAGTTAAAATAGAATTACACCGGAAATGTACTACTTGTATTTTTAACGGCTATAAATTAAGGCCAACATTAATCTAACGACGGAGAAAGAAGCCGGCATCGCGGAATGGTCGATTTGGCGGTTTTCAGTCATAACCACAACGGGTGACACGTGGCAGCATGACATTGGATGACGGCATCTCCGGGACATATTATGGCGAACCCGGATATGGCAGGCGTCGTCTTTCTGGCCATATTGTACAATGGCCGTACAGAAAGTACTTCGGACCAAGTACCTTTCTGTATTGTACACTCAATTGATTGGTTCCGTACATCAGTAGGAGAGGGTTAGAGAGGGGTTTAGGACTTAGAAAATTAGAGGTAGCCGCCTCTCTCTCAGAGAGCTTTTGTATAAAAGGGTCATCTTTGACCATTGATAATTAACTGCTCAGGGGAGCAAATTCAAGGATTCTTTTTGTGGCACACTCAGGGGAGTCAGCTTTTCCAAAGGGTGCAGTCTGGTCAGTCTGTATTCTATCAGGGTGTCAGCAATATTGAGACAAAGCTTAAAGAACTGAGGTTATCCTAGAGGCTTCTAGCAAGCTGCTTACTCTGAGTACTTATGGAGGTCTCAAAGTTGCAGGTTATGGGCCCACCCTCCAGGGTGCCCATATTCAATGGGAGTGGGTTCATCTACTGGGAGAGTATGATGATGGGAGCCCTATGTGAGAAAAGATTTTGGGGAATAGTGAGTGGGCGAGTGAAGCGCCCATCTAGTCGTGCTTTTCCTCTAGGGTTTGGAGGAAGCAAATTTCGTAGGAAACCAGATCCACCGTCATTAGAGGAATCAGAAGAATGAGAAAGCATCGTGATGGAAAAAGGGAAAGAAAAAGAGAAATCCACACCTATAGCAACCGGATCTGCTTTCATGTCTCATATTCCGAGGAATGAGGAGAATGATATCGATACCTAGGACTACAACAACATGGCAGCCAAGCATTTTGTCCTCCATCATCTCCCACAAGGACTCGCAGGTCCTCATTTGCAGGTGTAAAGGGCATCCGATCTGTGGGATGCGCTTATAGAGATGTACCGTAGCGGTACTATTCAGGAACAGAAGCTAGCAGACCAAAGGATCAATGGATACTTTCACAAAGGAGAGAAGATGCTGGATTTTTGGAATGAGGTGGCTATACTCTTCATGGAGTTAGAGTGTGCCGGAAAAGTAGAAACCGAGAAGGCAAAGTTACATTGTTTACTCATGAAACTACCCGATGAGTATGAGAACATTCTAAACCGGGTATAGGATCTACCAGACTTCAGGTGGGTATGGAATTCAGTAGTTGGTATGATTCTCGTCCGAGAGAATACAATCCAAATCCGAAGGGGAGTTAAGAACGGACAAGCCTTGGCGGCTAGAGCAAGTTGGAGAAACAAAGATTCACGGAAACCCCTTGGAAGTCATGGAGGAGAAGACCTGAAAAATCAATCCGATGAATCCGGAACGAGGGGACCAAAGGGGCTTTGTCACTTTTGTAAGAAACCCGGGCATTACATGGCAGAATGCACCAAACTGACCGAGCTTCGGATAAAGGAAGGGCAGACCGGGGGTCAAACACGAGGGAAGAAAAAGGCACTTGTCACACAGGTACTCGAGGAGGAATCCGATGTGGAGGACGACGAACTTCTTTTGGATGAGGAGTTGGAGGCAAAAACAGAAGTCGAAATTCCACGAAAGCAGAAATGTGCTTTCGATGGACTGAAAGGTGAAGGAGGCTGGATTGTGGATTCAGGTGCATCTATGCACATGTGCAAAGATAAGCAACTGTTTACTAAGCTGAGAAAGATCCCTACAGTAGAGATTGAATATGGGGATGGGAGGGTAGTGACCACTACTTATGTAGGATCGGTAAATCTGAAAGTCGTAGTGGAGGGAAAAACCTCAATAGTTACGTTCTCCGATGTATTGTTTATTCCGGAGTTAAACAAGAATCTTATCTCTACGTCTGTATTAGATGATAAAGGATTTGAAACTAGCAATAGAAAATGAGTCTTTACAGTTAGCTTTGAGGAAGATGTGTATTTCACTGCTGAGAAAGGTAGTCAAGGAATGTTCACGCTTGCTTTAAGTAATGAAAAACTCAAACTTTACTATGCTGGTTTCAATGATATTATGTTGTGGCATAAGAGACTTGGGCATGTTAATCTAGAAAAGTTAAAAGAAATGAAAAAATTGGGAGTAGTTGAAGGGATACGCTTTGGAGTATACGATAATGTGAGTGATTGCTGTGGGTGTGCTCAAGGTAAAGCACACAGATTACCATTCCCAAAGGAAGCAACTTATAAAGGAGAAAAGGTTCTTGATTTGGTACACACGGACATTTGGGGACCGGCGAGAGTGCCATCACCCGGAGGCAAAAGATTTATGCTAACCATTACTGATGATTGGTCCCGGTACTCCCGAGTATACTTTCTAAAAAATATATCAGAAACTCTGGAGTATTTCAAACAATATAAGACATGGGTTGAGAAACTTCACGAGACCTTAATAAAGAGAGTAAGAAGTGACAATGGAGGAGAATATACCTCCAATCAATTTGAGGAGTTCTTAAGGGAGGATGGTGTTCAACATCAAAAGACAGTTCCAGAAAACCCGAAACAGAATGGTGTTGCCAAGAGATTGAATAGGACACTAAATGATAGTGCACGGAGTATGTTGTCAGATAAAAGGATAGGAAAAAGATTTTGGGCTGAAGCTATGAATTGTGCAAATTATTTGAGAAACAAAGTTCTAACTTCGGCGGTGAAAGGCCAAACTCCATATGAGAAATGGACTGGCCGAAAACCAGATCTATCTCATTTAAAGGTTTTCGGTAGTAAAGTCTTCAGTTTAGATACAGATAAATCAAACTGGAAACTTGATCCTTAAGGGAAACCAGGATACTTGCTAGGATATGATGAGGATGTAAAAGGGTATAGAGTATATGATCTAAAGAGAGAAGATATAATATTAGTAAAACATCTGGTAGCTATGGATGAAGGGAAGTCGGGAGATCCCTTTAAATTCTCAAAACTAGTCAGAATCAGAGTTGATTCAGACAATTCTGATGACTTTCATCTCCCTAACTATCCGGGTTTTCAAGAAGACAATACTCTTGCAGGTTCAGATGATATCCTTGCAGATTCAAAACAGACGGAGAAAGACTTGAACTTGGAAACACCAATGACACAAGCGGAAGACGTGGTGGAAACGGATATGGATCCGACGGATAGGGGAGAAGCCGTGGTGAATCGAAAGAATCAACGAGAACCATCTATTCCAGCCGCATATTTTGAGGGAGGGAGAAGAACCAGCAAAAGGCTTCAAGAGAAACAAGTTAATAACAAGGTAACTAAACTATCTCACCCGGATGAACCTCAAACATATGAAGAGGCAATGAACTATCCGGAAAGAAACCGGTGGAAGACGGCCGTCTATGAAGAGATGACTTCAATCATGGCGGCTGATACATGGGAGCTGGTGGACTGTCCACCCGATAGAAAACCAATTGAATGTAAGGGGGTTTTCATACTAAAACTGAATCCGGACAATACAATTGAGCGGTATAAGGCTAGGTTAGTGGCAAAAGGTTTTACTCAGAAAGAGGGAATAGACTACGAAGAAACCTTCGCTCCGGTAGTCAGATTTCCCTCGGTCCAAATACTTCTCAGTTTGGCAGCTGTAGAAAACATGGAAGTCCACCAGATGGACAGCGTTCCTACATGGAGAACTAGAGGAGGAGATCTTGATGCGACAACCGGAAGGATTCGTGGAACAAGGAGAGGAAAGTAAGGTATGTCGGCTAACAAAATCTCTCTATGGTTTGAAACAGGCGCCCAGACAATGGAAAAGGAAACTTGATGAATTCCTTACCAGTCTGGGATACTTTCGCATCAGTTCAGTGAAACTCTAAGACCTCCATTGGCCCTCAGAGTAAGCAGATCCAAAAAGAAGCTTATCTAGATAGTGCCGACTCCAAGTTGATATAAACCCAAATGATTGACCCCTTGACAATCAGAACCCAAATATAGATGCACCCCTGTGATATAACACTTTCTGTGTGGTCAGTTCCACCACAGAATGCTAAGTTAGAATAAGAGATTTGGACACATTCACCCACTTTGACTTTCCCACTGAATATGTGCCAACCTGGCACGCAAAGAATCTGTCCGACTACACCCCTATGTAGCCTGGACTCCCCTGAGTTTGCAGCAAAAAGAATCACTGAAAATGGTCAAGTAAATTGATAGTTATGGCTGGCCAAAGTTTGCCATTTATAGAAGGTGCTCTCTGGGAGAGGCAACTACTTACCCAAAATTTTCTAAGTCCTATTCCCTCTCTAAAACTCTATCTACTGAAGTACGACACCAATCAAATTACTGTCTCGTACAGAAAAGTACAGGTGCCGGTGTACTTTCTGTACGGCCATTGTACGACATGGCCGAAATGTCGACACGTGTAAAATCAGGATATTTTCACGTAATCTCCGAAATTCCCGTAATCCAATGTTATCACGCCACGTGTCATCTGACGTGGCAAATACCGTAAAACGCCAAAAGTATCTTTTCCGTGATCACGACGCCTATCGCGGCCGTCCGATCAATACCGGCTATAATCCTAGCCGCTGAAATTCGTCGCGCAGTATTTGTTTCGCTATCGAAACAAATGCGCGGTATCCGTTCTGTCCGTGTACCGTACTGTGTACTAAATCAAACTGTATCCATGCACTAAGTATCTTTTCGCCGTTAAACGAATTAATCTACATGTGACAATTTATATATTTATCAAATCAAATACATGCTAATATGTATCCTAGGCCTAACGGTTAGAGCTACCGTCTGAATGAAATTGACGGACGGCAGGTGCCAGGATCAATTCCTCGGTCCGTCAATTAACTTTTAGTATATATCTAATCCACCCCTTGTCTTCTCTAGTGAGCATTAGGCAGCCATGGCTCTAGCTCCCTATCAAGCCTTCTGTGACTACAACAAGTATGGGGGCTTGGAGAAGGGAGTCAGGGACATACTGCCTTTGCTCTTTTTCTATAAAGACCTAGAAAATACTCAAATATCAACACTCCCCTTATTTTCTAGTCTACCTTTTCAACTCTTACAAACAAATAAACAAACACTCCTTCCCCTTTTTCCTTTTTCTTTTCCTTTTTAAAACTTAAGAAAAATACTCTCGTATTTAAAACAATGCATTAGATGAACTGAAATAATAATTGCATCACACATTTCATTTAGCACCTCACTTATCATAAATCCGATCAAAGATTTTATCCACCTCCTCTCTTTTTCATCCAACCAGAATCTACTTTCCCCTTTGCATTTCCAACAGTCAGCCCCATCCCCAACCTGCAACACATATCCGGATGATAACCCTTTTACAGGCACATCTTCACAAATGACATCACACCAAGTAGTGATGTCAAATCGATCCACCCCCAAATATTCCCCAAAAACACTAGTCCCCACTAAGTTCCTCATAAGATCTACATCTTTCGTACTCATATTTTTAACCATGATAATTACCCCCTTTTCTGAACTTCCCTCACTCTCTCTCATGGAATTCTTTCCACTATTACTTTCTAATTTAATTCCCAATAAATATTTCTTCTCCCCTTAACCTTTAATCAAATATTTCTCTTCTCCCCTATCCTTTAAAACCTCTTCGAGTTTCACTTCTCCCCTTTCCTCGGAATCCGTTGAAGTCTCCCTTTCCGACCAGTTTTGTGTTTCCCTATTATCTATAAAATTATCCTCATTAATTTTTATCTTTCCCGTTTTCACTTATGGATCGTAGAACTGACTTTCTCATTTCTAAGTCATACACTCTACACTTCTCGACATCCTGAAGTACCTCCTCTCTCTTTACTTCGCTTATACCTCCAAAAGCACACTGTTGCCTTCGTGCAATTACTGTGTGCTTTTCTCTCTTCCCCATACTACTAGTCCGGAGAAGCTCTAAAAAATCTTCATCCTCTTTCTCCTCTTCCCCTTCTTCCTCCTCATCCACATTCCAACTTCTAAGTTTTTCCAAACAAGGGCATTCCTCCATATAATAACCTGGTTCCCTACAAAAGAAGCAAACCCCTTTTTTCAAAGCTCCCCTTTCTTTTCCTCTCCCTCTCTTTCCACCAAAGTTTCGATAGGGTTTACCTTTGTCTTTCTTTCTCTCATCACGCTTCCGCTCGTCACCACCGTTCCTCTCATCACGCTTCCGCTCATCACCACCGTTCCTCTCATCACGCTTCTGCCAATCACCACCAGCTGAAAATGCATTGACCCTGTCCCTTCCCCTACGAAGCTCCAAAGTGTTTTCCCTCACAAGAATTATCCCCATGGTAAAGCTCCAAGTCCATGAGGAGCCATCCATTGCCTGCATACGACAAATTATGTTTTTGTACTCATCTGGGAGTTTCATAAGTAGTGTATTAATCTTACTCTCCTCAGATTCTACATATCCCGCACTAGTAAGCTCAACAGTGCCAACCGCCAACCCGAACTATGATTCCCAAAATGGACAAATCCAAAACAGAGATGGCAATAGAGTCAAACAACACAAAGATTCTCCAAAAGAAGGTTTGTTGGAATTTCTGAGGGTTTTCACGAAGACAGTATAAATCTGAATTAGTGCTTCCCATATCTCTGAAGACTTGGTTAGACTTAAAAGAGAGATAGCTATCGACTTAGACACATATCTAAGTAGGAGATGTTTTGCTATAGTGTTTTTGTATTCCCATATTTTCCTGTCATTTTCTTCAGTTTTAATCCCTACATGTGGTACCATAGCTGAGAGCCTAGCTCCCCTCACCATAGGTGTCCCTTTTTCCTTCTCCCCTATTTCCCCATCCACGGAAAGATTTTTCCCTTCACCTTCCGTTGCATCTGAACTCCGGTTGATATTCTGGGCAGCCTCAGATGAATCTCCATAGTAAGCTCCTCGAAAGCCAGGTGGCGGACATCTCACTTGTCCCGAAACAATTCCCCATAAGTGCTTCTCGAAAAGCAATCCCGCCATTGTAAACTCCCAGTAAGTGAAGTGTGTTCCATCGAACATAGGCACCCTAGATGGTGGGCCCATAACCAGAAACTCTGAGACCTCCATTGGCCCTCAGAGTAAGCAGATCCAAAAAGAAGCTTATCTAGATAGTGCCGACTCCAAGTTGATATAAACCCAAATGATTGACCCCTTGACAATCAAAACCCAAATATAGATTCACCCCTGTGAAATAACACTTTCTGTGTGGTCAGTTCCACCACAGAATGCAAAGTTAAAATATGAGATTGGACACATTCACCCACTTTGACTTTCCCACCGAATATGTGCCACCCTGGCACGCAAAGCCTCTAACTGACTACACCCTTGTGTAGCCTGGACTCACTGAGTCCGCAGCAAAAAGAATCACTCAAAATGGTCAAGTAAATTGATAGTTATGGCTGGCCAAAGTTTGCCATTTATAGAAGGTGCTCTCTGGGAGAGGCAACTACTTACCCAAAATTTTATAAGTCCTATTCCCTCTCTAAAACTCTATCTACTGAAGTACGACACCAATCAAATTACTGTGTCGTACAGAAAAGTTTAGGTGCCGGTGAACTTTTTGTACGACCATTGTACGACATGGCCAAAATGTCGACACGTGTGAAATCAGGATTAGTTCCTGTAATCTCCGAAATTCCCGTAATCCAATGTTATCACGCCACGTGTCATCTGACGTGGCAAATATGTCGAGCGTGCCAGAGATACACAAAGGAAGGGCCCGCTGCCCGGAATGGCCGGTCTTGGCGTCCTGCAAAGAACCCACCAATGCGAATGCTTCCTATAATAATGATAATGCCCACTGCTGACCCCATCCCTCCCAACAGGAATGCATGCACAGATAGGAGAGGCACAAAGATAGGGAATAGGGATGAGTGCATGGGAAGGCGAAAAGATCTCCCCTCCCCCTTACTTTCCCCATAAAGCCAGGGAAAGGGGTTGGGTTCTCGGTAATCGGGTCGGTGCCCCAATTAAACTTTATCCACAGAAAGTCTATAGCATTCTTTCCCTCAAAACCCACTGTTTCGATGCCAGGAAATTGCAGTTTTACTCCGGGAAGTTCCCGCCAAAGCAAAAGAGACTACAAGGGAAGACACAAATGCACTACCACGTGGACATATAAAAGAATAAATAGGAATGGCTGTTTCAGATTTAACAATATCACCTTGACCACAGAAATAAAATATAAGATGGGAAATATAAAAGATGGCGAAGCAAGCTTAACATACCCCGACAATTTACGATGACAATGGGAGAAAGGCGAAATCTCTCCTGATGGCAGTGTAAATAGGTATGGTACTCCTTCAACCCTCGGTGTCCGCAGCTCAGAACCGACTAGACTCTTCTCAGTTTCAAGCAGCGAAAAATCCAAAAATCACCCAAAGGGACGGCAGTGCCAACCGCCAACCCGAACTATGATTCCCAAAATGGACAAATCCAAAACAGAGATGGCAATAGAGTCAAACAACACAAAGATTCTCCAAAAGAAGGTTTGTTGGAATTTCTGAGGGTTTTCGTAGGAGACAGTACTGAAAAGCAACCTGTCTCCTTCGGCCCCAAGCGCCTTATACATCAAAGTTTGTCCAAAATCAGGTCCAAAAGTCAAACCTACGCTATTAACCAATGAGCGACCAACAAAGGCGATCAAACTGACATAAGACAAAATAATGTGTACTACTCTTGGGGTAAAAAGTTGGACCTCTGACCACGGCTAGATCCGCGGCCGGAAGTTATTATTTCTTCCAAAGTTTTTAAGACAAAGCACTAAAAGGACACGAAAGTGCCAAGCTTTGACTTAATGTAATTAATTAACCACTGGTCAGCTGAATCTGCACTGAATTGCTACAGACACCTAACAGCAAAATCTAGATTACAGTCCGGAAGTCTACGTGGCAATCCACAATGTACCCTCCACTAGGGCTGGTGGAAGCTAGTACTATGTGACGGAACTGTGGTCTTTCAGACGGTAGAACTTTGTCGTCCAGCCTCCGTTAGGCACGAAACAAAGTGCGTCTTGTTCAGTAGAGGAAATACTTCAATCCTTCCGGCAGGTTGTGCGGGCTTCTCCGAAATCCAAGAATAGTACGGGTTGGAAGGGTACGGAAAATCCTCGGTAATATAGAAGTGTGCGTGAAAAGCACTCGAGCTTGACAAATACCGTAAAACGCCAAAAGTACCTTTTCCGTGATCGCGTTGCGTATCGCGGCCGTCAAATCAAAACCGGCTATAATCCTAGCCGCTGAAATTCGTCGCGCAGTATTTGTTTCACTATCGAAACAAATGCGCCGTATCCGTTCTGTCCGCGTACCCTACTGCATCAAACTGCATCTATGCACTAAGTATCTATTCTCCGTTAAACAAATTAATCTACGTGTAACAATTTATATATTTATCAAATCTAATATATGTTAATATGTATCCTAGGCCTAACGGTTAGAGCTAACGTCTAAATGAAATTGACGGGCGATAGGTGCCCGGATCAATTCCTCGGTCCGTCAATTAACTTTTAGTATATATCTAATCCACTCCTTGTCTTCTCTAGTGAGCATTAGGCAGCCATGGCTCTAGCTACCTATCAAGCCTTCAGTGACTACAACAAGTGTGGGGGCTTGGAGAAGGGAGTCAGGGACAGACTGCCTTTGCTCTTTTTCTATAAAGACCTAGAAAATACTCAAATATCAACATTCAGACCATTCAATATATGTTTTTGAAGATGAGGAAGGTGTCATCGTTATTGCAATTTACGTTGATGATCTTCTTGTTCTAAGTAAGTCATTAAAGAAAATTAACAAACTTAAAACAGATCTAAAGGGAAGATTCGAAATGAAAGATATGGGGGAGGCTGGATATATTTTGGGAATACAAGTAGAGAGAAATAGGAAAAAGAGGATAATTAGACTAACTCAGAAAGAGGCAATTGGAAACATGTTGGAAAAATTTCAAATGAACAAAGCCAACAGTTGCACGACTCCCATGGATCTAAAGAAGGGAAGTGAGGGGAGTGAGGAAGGAGACATCATAATTCTAGATGATGAACTAGGTTTAGAAGAGAAGAAGTTTATGCAGACTATTCCATACAGGCAGGTAGTGGGCAATCTGATATATTTTATGAATTGTACCAGACCAGATTTGGCAGCTAGTCTAGGAGTGCTAAGTAGGAGTCTGAATGCTCCTACCAAAAGGGATTGGGAAGCAGCAAAAAGGGTCCTCAGATATCTCATAGGAACTAGGGAACTATGGCTGCATCTTGGTGGGAAAACATTGACATCACCACTTGGAGTGATGCCAGATATGGGGATGCTCCGATGAGAAGATATACATCTGGATATGTGTTGTATGTGGGGAATGGTGTTTGTTGCTGGAGTAGTAAGCAGCAAAAGGTCATTGCTCAGTCTACCATGGAGGCAGAGTATATGGCATCTTGCTCTGCTGTGAAGGAATTGATGTGGGTTAAATCCTTGCTTCGTGAATTGGGGCATCTTAACAGTGGAATTCAGAAAATATTCTGTGATAATCAAGCAACAATTGCGTTTGCTGCTAATCCTAAACATCATTTTAAAGCAAAACACATGGACATCAGACTTAGCTTTGTTAGGGAAAAGGTGGAGAACAACATAATAAGTCTAGAATACAGACCAGACAGTGAGATGGTGGCAGACATGATGACCGAGCCGGTACCTTCTCCTAAATTATTTTTTGCAGAGAGAGATGTGGACTTAAATTCAAAAGTGACTAGAAAATAAGGGGAGTGTTGAAATAAAATGTATTTTCTAGGTTAGTTAAAAGATTTAAATAAGAGCATGAAAAAGCAGAGGCAGCCTGCTTCTCTCTTCTCTCTCTAGCCCCCATACTTGTCGTAGTCACTGAAGGCTGGAGAGGAAGCTAGAGCCATGGTTGCCTATGCTCCTTCTAGAGTGAGAAGGTAGATCCTTGGTAAACTTGCCAAAAGGATTGACGAACCCAAGATTTGATCCTGGTACCTACCATCAGTCAAAGTAGCCGTTAGTCTTACCCTGTAGTCTAAGACCAGTGGTGAAGTATATAGGGTACGATAGCTACATAAAGATGACGAAAAAGAGAAGTTTGATTTACTGACAAACAGACCACAATCACACAAACACAGTTAAAATAGAATTACACCGGAAATGTACTACTTGTATTTTTAACGGCTATAAATTAAGGCCGACATTAATCTAACGACGGGGAAAGAAGCCGGCATCGTGGAATGGTCGATTTGGCGGTTTTCGGTCATAACCACAACAGGTGACACGTGGCAGCATGACATTGGATGACGGCATCTCCGGGACATATTATGGCGAACCTGGATATGGCAGGCGTCGTCTTTCAGGCCATATCGTACAATGGCCGTATAGAAAGTACTTTGGACCAAGTACCTTTCTGTACTGTACACTCAATTGATTGGTTCTGTACATCAGTAGGAGAGGGTTAGAGAGGGGTTTAGGACTTAGAAAATTAGAGGTAGCCGCCTCTCTCTCAGAGAGCTTTTGTATAAAAGGGTCATCTTTGACCATTGATAATTAACTGCTCCGGGGAGCAAATTCAAGGATTCTTTTTGTGGCAGACTCAGGGGAGTCTGCTCTTCCAAAGGGTGCAGTCTGTTTAGTCTGTATTCTATCAAGGTGTCAGCAATATTGAGACAAAGCTTAAAGAACTGAGGTTATCCTTGAGGCTTCTAGCAAGCTGCTTACTCTGAGTACCTATGGAGGTCTCAGAGTTGCAGATGGTAGGGTTCACTTAAGCCCAACTACCCAAAAAAGTTGCTGGAGCAATTCGAGCCACTGGAATCAAACCTAAACCCCCGTTGGAAATGGGAAGGCTAGCTTGACGGCGTGCGAATGAATCTTCTGGGCGATCAAAAATCCCATGCCCTAGAAGGTGATGGAGAAATAAAAATAAAAATAATGAGCTGGCATCTGACAAACGTTGCAAATAATGAGCTGGCATCTGACAAGTGTTTGCAAAGAGTACAAAGTTTGTGTTGTATGATGCCTTGGTCGCACGTATATGGTATGCAAATGAAGATTTCGAGTTGAAGTTGGTCGGTGTAAAATATATTTGACGATTTTCAATATACGATCTTATCTTACGTGGTACCACTTATTTTTGAGCACGTGGATTACAGAATCTGCGTGAGAGAACAACGTTCAAAGTGTAGCATTCTGTAATGTTGTTCGTACAATTACAGAATTTCTTGATGGAACGCCACCCTAGTTAGGGTATGTCAGTAGGGTACAAAACTCTGGTGCATAAAAAGGGTATGGAAAAAGGTACTTGCACATAAATAGGGTAAAAAAACAGGGTACGGCACTGTGGGAAATACATAAAGTACAGAAATGGCAATAGAGTACGTAAATAGGGTACGAACAAATTAATAGGGTATGTAAATAGAGTACGGAATCGTGGTACAAAAATGGGGTACGAAACATAAATAGGGTTCCAAAATAGGGTACTTACAAAATCATAGGGTACGTCAATAGGGTGCGCAACTGTCGTTTATAAATTTAGTACGAAAACGTTAATAATGTAAAGCGAAAAAGGTACGGACGGATAAATAGGGTACAGATACAAGGTACGCAAATGTAGTACATATATAGAGTACGGAACAATGGTGCACCGTAAAAGTGGTGCACGGTTATATTGGTGCCCGGTATTACCGGTGCACGGTAACAGTGGTGCACCGCAATAGCGGTGCACGGTATTGGTGGTTTTGTACTGTAGGTAACGGTAACGGTAATACGGGTGCCGAACTTTAGGTGATGGTAATAGTGGTGCCCAACTAACAGTCACAAAGATTCCGCCGTTATGTTCCACTGTTACCGTTCCCAAAGTTTTGTGTCACGACTGTTACCGTATCAGAATTAATTTCCATCTGTACACAAATGTGTACTCTACTTCTGTACTCTGCTGTAAAATACCACTTTTACCGTTCCGCAGCTACGTGGCACACAGTTCATGCGCCACAATTTCATGGAACAATCTACATAATTAAGGATCCAAACCATAGTTTAAAAGTAGGCGTTTCTATTGTACGTCTTTTGTCGGCGCCTTCATCGTAAGTTGTGTTATGGGCTTTTCTTGTGATCGTCTTAAGTCACTATTTGATCAGCGACTGTCCGATCATCCGAATCTGACGAAAGTCCTATCGTAAGTTGAGTTATAGGCTTTTCATGTGATCTTCTTAGATCGCTAGTTTGATCAGTGAATGTCTGATCGTCTAAATCTGACGGTTTAAATAAAAAGTCGCTCAAAACTCACAGAAAAATATTTTTTTGTCCGTTTTTTTTTTCCAAATTTAGACATGAAGTTTAATTCTCTATCGATCCATGTGCAACTCAACCCTGTTACTATTTTATTTCATTTGGTGGCCAATACAATATGGGTCTTAAGGGTATGTTGTATTTTTTGGGTACAATACACATATTGTATGGGTGTACTTTCACCTACTTTTGAACTATGATCCAAACAAACAGAGGGTCCGTACATAGGTTACGCAAAAATAAATAGTGTAACGAAATTAAATAACGGATTTGTGTAAAATAGAAAGAGTCCGAAAATGTTAATAGGGTACGAAAATAGGGTACGGACACATAACTATTGGGCATGAAAGTATGGCGGATTTTGGTATGGGAAGAGGAAAGAATAGTTCCCGGACACTCAACATAACCCACTTGCGCTTGGTCGAAAGCAATTCAAATAACTTTCGAAGTTTGTTTGAAGGTTTGGCAAAAAATAGGGTTTTGCTATCATTTGGTACATGGGGGCAGATGGTTTTTTAGGGTTTCTCAGGGATTTTTAAACTTTTTTAGGGGTTTTTATGCTTTATCAGGGTTTTTTTGAGTGTTTAGCTGAGAGAATACAAATAACCTCAAGAGTCTGTTTGGCGGAACCCAGGGTTTGGATATTATCTGTTGTAATTAGTGCAACTAGTTTCATTTGTCACATTGGGGCAGATGGTTTCATTAATGAGCATGGTCAGTTGCATGCTTGTATGGTTCTATGTGACGAAATGATGACGTCATGGAACAGCTCCTCATCTGCCCCTCCTATGTTGGTTCTATTTACATTTTCGCGAGTTAGTTTGTGCTTCATTAATTATTGTGCCTTCGACTGGTTAGGCTGTCTTCTTGGTGGAGGATGACAGATTGTAAGGTTTAGAAAATAATAAAAGGATTTCAATATTTTTTTCTGGATAAAATTGAATTGCAGGCAATTAAATTATTTGACTTTAGGTCTGTTGCAATGATGATTACCATTCTTCAAGACTTTCACAAAAGTTACATTTGTGGTTCATTAAAAGTGTGCTGATTTGATTCAAAGGGAGAATATCGCATATCTTATGTGTTGTTGTACATATATGGATTTTTGACAAAAAGATGAAGTTTGTTGTGAGCTTTAGATGGCTCTCGGTTGTCTACTCTCTTGCACAGACATGCTAGGGTGTTCAGGTCATAAGATTGTTTGTTGTTGGGTATTCCATGGCTATTTGTTGTGTTGAAATTGAAACTTTGAGACCTCCATAAGTCCTCTGAGTGGACAGCTTCCAAGAAGCCTCTAGGATAACCCTGACCCCTTTGTGTTTCAGCAAAAATAACTACCACCTTGGCGTATAAATGTTGTTTTTGAAAAGATTTAAGTCTCAGCAAATTTATAGGACGGCGGAAAAATAGATCTATATGGACACGCGTCATCACTTGAATCACAGTACAAGTTTTTGGCACCGACAACGCAGCTGCGACGCAGATGGAACAAGCGCAGCTGTGGTTTTTTTGATATGGTCTGTACGGACAACCGCAGCCTGCGACGCAACGGGTCAAACGCAACTACGGATATTTTGGTACATAAAAACGCAGTTGCTACGCAACAAGACAAACGCAGCTGCGGCAAACTTGTGTATGTGATAACGCAGCTGCTACGAAGCTGCGGATATTTTTGAATATAATCAGGAATTGAACTGCGCTACTGCGGTTGCTTTAAATCAAGTTAACGGACGAGATTCACCTAGCCAAGCGACAAGTATTTGATTAAATAACCTGTATAGGATTCTTAGTTATATTGAGTGTGCAATGATAGATTAGTTTTAGCGTGATTAGGTGCACTTAGACCTTAGTGGCAGTTTAGTTCTTTTGGACGTATCTTGTAGGACCACTTGTATCAGCGGCACAGCACTATGTAGAAAGTACGACTAAGTGAAGAGTATAAGAC
>JBBHKE010001212.1:0-14158 GCA_037447655.1 Zygnema cylindricum
TTTGAGCGACTTTTTATTTAAACCGTCAGATTTGGACGATCTGACGGTCGTTGATGAAAGTAACGATCTAAGAAGATCACATGAAAAGCCCATAACACAACTTACGATAGGACTATCGTCAGATTTGCACGATCGGACGGTCGCTGATGAAAGTAGCAATCTAAGAAGATCACATGGAAAGCCCGTAACACAACTTACGCTAAATGCGGCCTACAAAAGGCCTACCAAAAAACGCCTACTTTTATGGTTGAAACCTGACCGCTTACTTTTTGTACGGCACTCGACATATTCGTCAGTACATAGTTTGGCGTGTTTCTCTGTCGTTTATACAAACTTTCTTTGCTCTGTCGTATATACAAACGTTCTGGAAAGCGTTACAACGCGTAACGCTTTCGGCGGGACGATTACAGACAGAAACACATTGAATTGCATCCCGACAGTGCACCGTGTATCGCTACAGTATTAGTGCTAATTATTTTTCCGCCACTTAAAACGTCTTTTCTCCGTACACATTTGTCCGATTTTCAATTTGAAACCGCCATTAAGAAGCTGAGAGTTTACCTTTCAATCGCAACCGTCAGATCCAAAATCCGACACGTGTGTACGGAGAAAATATGTTTTACGCAACGAAAAAAACATTAACACTAATAGCGATTCACGGTGTACAGTACGCCGCCCATCGTTTTTAAAGCTAAACGTTTTGCGGGCAATAAAAAGGATTTAGCCCGGCGATGGACCGTTGGATTTTTTTTTAAGGTAAGAAATCGAAAGGGAATGATCTTACCTTTCGATCGTGACGTCATGCTTGAAAATCGGAGAAGTATCTGGCGAGAACAAGAACTTTGACTGCCCGAAAAATGTTTAAATCTAATAACGATGAGCTGTGTACTGTACCCTAAGTGGCCAGTCTCTGTTGGCTCAGAAAACGCCAAAAATCGCGATGATTAGTGTCGCACATCTTATAGACTTTTCGCGAGAATTATCGCGCTACAACCCTATCGTATCAAAGCGTGTCGAAAATCCGTACCGATATCGAATTTCCAGTCGAAATGAAACTGGGTGGCGATGATGTATCGTACTTTTTATGAGTACAACAAGTTAGCGTCGTTGCAGTAATGAATTTATTGTACGGCCTGCATTATTAGGGTGCGTCTCCATGTACCTAAGTAAGGGTTTTTTTCTGTCATTTTTATGTAAAACTTAGAGCCGTACCGCGTAAGTTTCAACCGTACAAACAAATAGAGAAAATGAGAAGGACATTTTGCGTCATCATTGAATTTAAGATGTACTACATGTTGTCGTTTTGTGTTCTTCGACCCACGACCACGCAAAAAAACGTCATCTTCAAAATTTTCTTTAAAACACAGGGAAGATTTGTTTTAAAACAAAGAATTTTCGAAAAACAAATAGAAACACATAGTCGCACGTGTAAAAAAAAATCGAGAAATTTCAAAATAATTCAAGCGACGACGAAAGTGCACGATCCGCTATGTTTTGTCCGTTTGCGTCCTGGTACGACAAATCAAAGTACACAATTTGTTTGGTTTTGTTCGTTTACGCCTGGTACAAATTATATTTCGCCAGGGGTCTCAAGATCCGATGCCATTTCACGTCGAGCGGACAAGAGACGCAAAGGCCAAGTGCAGCTTCTTCAACCGTGAAACGACACAGGATGGATGGCGGTACGTCTACAATGTCACAAAAAGTCATGCGACATCACAAGCAGTTACGAAAAATAACGTGCGTCATCACAGATTGTACATGTCGATAGCCGTCACAGGCATTGTCGATGTATACAATCGTCACGCCCTTAAGTGACAACTTCGTTTGGTACACATAGGGACACCCGAAATCCGAGTCCGCCGGATCTGCGCTAAATAACAAAGTAAATTCTCTAAGTTTCAAGTACATGGAGGCGCACCCTTATTCACATTGCAATAATGTGAACCTGGAAAATGGGGAAAGCGACAATTTTTTGTGCCACTTGTGCCCATATATCATGTGAACTTTACACAGACACTGTACTTTACTTTTCGTCCACCACATTGACATATGCTTTGTAATCCCCTAATCGGACGGCTACAATTTGACAATTTGTGACAATTCATACATTTTATTTTTTTAGTTCTGTTTTGCATGGGTAAGTCGTGAATTGAACATCGTATTCGACATGAGAACAGTGAATGTCGCGTACTGGAGGCAAAATTAATAACCAAGGATCGATTTTCGCTAAATGGTCCCCGATGTACATCACTAGCAACGCATGCCGTTATTAGAGTTGATTATTTATTAGTGTTCACTATAAACTATAATATAATAATATATTTGTATATTACTAGTGTTGTGTATCCGTAAAAAAATTATCGCGATAACACCGATACCGATAGTTATCGGTTATCGAACGGTCAGAGTTCTCGATATATTGGTCCAAGACCAACAAATTCCATATCGTCGATAACTTTAAACAATATATAGTATGCATACAATAATACTTTATAACATACTCTATCATATTATTAACTTTATATAGCGTGGCATGCCACTTATAATAATTTATTCCGTATCTGTTTAACTAAAATTTATTATAGGCAGCGCATCACATAAACGTTGAAAATTTTAAATTAATACTTTATAGTTCTAAAAATGTGGTACCAAAACAAAAATATTTAATTACATTGTAAATTTGTAAATCAAACTTTTTCCGAAAAACAGACGATCAGACAAACAGAGCAGGCGAACACATCTGTCAAACTACGGTTATTTACGACCACCATGGAAGTGATATGAGGGCGTAACTAACCTTGCAAAAAAAAAAGAAGTTAAAAGGACATTCTAGACGGGTGTGGGAGCGTGGGACCCAAGTAAAACCCCGTTAAATTATAAATAATAAAGGAAATGCCGCGATTTTTTGCCGAAATCGAGGGAAGGGGGTCCGCGACGCGTCTGGGGAATAACACGTACAATTGAGTATATTGGTCGTACATTTATCTATACGGTCCGTACAGTTATCCCCGATTGTTATCATTACCAGTGTTATCACCAATAAACAACGGATATTATATGTTAATTATCGGCGATAACACCGATAGCGATATATCTTACCAATATATCGGTTATCGGCAACCCGAAAAAAGGCCCATATCGGTTATCGACAAATCCTTACCGATACAAAACACTATATATTACACCGTGTATCGCTATTAGTGTTAATATTTTGTTCGTCAATTAAACCATCTTTTCTCCGTACACACTTGTCCGATGTTCATATGGAGATAAGCGATGGGAAGGTTAGAATCATGGATTCCAATCGCAACCGTCAGATCCACGATCCAACAAGCATGTACGTAGAAAAGGTGTTTTAAGCGATATAAAGAACTTGAACACTAATAGCGATACGCGGTTTACACTACAATAGTCAAATGAAAAAAGATGTGGCAAACTCTAGTCCACTGGCGTAAATAGAGTTGTTAACAGTATTGTATGATTTTTTGCCAAAAATGGTCGCCCCCGAATTAGTGCCAATTAAGCGCTAACCCTAATAGCTCCGGGCGGTGTGGCGATGACCCGGACGGGGGGGTTCATGGCAGGACCCAGTCATGATGTCGGCGATTCGCAGCTTGCCTCGTGGCCATCACAACCAAAATGGGAAAAAAATGCGGGAAGGAAATAAATATGTGAACTACACCTTGAATCCTTATTAGCGTTTATAAATTATTAGTGTAAAGAAAAAATAGCGTCATTCATTCTAATTCAGTGCTAGGAGACGTGGCAGATTAGTGTCCACGTCCATAAATAGTGTAATTTATTATACTTAAGGTATCAATGTCAAAATTTTAGGGTGCCGATATAGTGCACGTAAGGCTAATAACGATTCACGGTGTACTATACTGTAGACGTTATTTCGACGGTTTACGCTTCATAATACTTTATGAGGGCCAATCCCCGAATTAAACAATAAATTATCATACTGAGAGGGCCAATCCCCGAATTAAACAATAAATTCTCATACTGAGAGGGCCAATCCCCGAATTAAACAATAAATTCCCATACTGCGAGGGCCAAATATTATCCTTAAAATTTTCAGGGGCAATTTGAACGTATCATTTTTTTTTCTCATTTTTTTTCGCGATTTAATGAAAGCAACAGGCTCCGCCACATTTCCCGCGGCTGTGCCAATCAGTCAATCACTGAGTTTTTGTCTTTTTGTCCATCTGCTTTTCGGGGGGACATTGCGGTGTTTCCAAAAGTGAATTTGTTTAGTTTTTAACCCAAAACAGGCGTTTTCTGAGCCAATGGAGCCCAGCCTACGCTACAGTACAGTACAGTACACCGCGAATCGCTATTAGCGTACATGACGCTAATTGGGGTACCCCTTTTTTTGGGGCAAATTCTCAAATAGAATAAAGTACGCTAAATGTTTTTGCACGTTATTTGAGGTACCCCGCTCAATGCGGTTCATAACTGTAATTTAGTTCCCTTTTAAATAGTGTGGTGTACGGACTGCTAGATCTGTACTATTTCGTACATTATAAAATTTAAAAGTACAGAAAATATAATAATATATAATTGCGTAAATGTTTTCCGGCATACGCAGATGTCAAAAAAACGCGACGGCGTACGATTTGAACAATTTCGTACATCTACATGTTCTAGTGTGAACATGTTATATGCCGAAAATTTTTACAAAGCAGTTTACAAATTAGAGTACATGATAAATTAGTATCATGGTGTACCCGAAAAAACACAATTTACCGTAAAGTACGCTAATTGTTTCATTACGCTATCTATTTCATTACGCTAATAGCGATTCACGGTGTACCTTTATCAGTTTAGACTGAAAATGAAAACAATAGGTGTCTAGCGGAGTTTAAGGAGTTCGGTATTAGTCGTGCTCAAAAGTACAAAAAACTATGAATGCGTCGCATATCGATTCGACTGGGCGAATATATTCTATCGCAGGTCGAAAATGCAAGTTGCCAAATCCATCTGTTTCCTATTGGTTTTCACTTGGCTCAATTGTTTTTCTCAAAATTGCTGACGCGAGCTCGAATCATAAATGTCGGTGGCAAATCCGAGTCAGAGGGGTTAGATCGTACGCTATTTTGTTTTTAGAGAGGGAAGAAAGAATCCGGACCGAACAGTGCTACCGGCGTTAATTAAATCACTGTGTAGTTTCTATTTTATGCGGCCTAAAAAAATCGACATATTATCGGCGTTAATTAAATCACTGTGTAGTTTCTATATTATGCGGCCTAAAAAAATCGACATATATAGGGCGTGTTCCCATGTAACCGATATTTTGAAACGTTATTTTGGAATTTAGCGCTGATTTTACGGTGTACTTTTCAAAGTGTGCCTATGTGAATCGTTACTTGCGCGTTCATTATTTTGAATATGTGGCAGCTGTACACGTCGCCAATACTTGCGAAACCCAAACTGCTGACATTTGTAGACGCCAACGATCTCGGAACAAAATGCCGACATTTGTACGCCGCAAAGAGATCCTGACATACTGGGACAACTGTCGACGCCAGTTGTCATTTGTTGAAGCCCACACGTGAACGACATAATCAATCGCCTACGTCTACAAAATGACATTTGTAGACGCCCACAAGTGGACAACATAAGCAAACGGACAAACACCTTTTTTGTCGTGTACTCTCCCAACCGCAAAAAAAAAATTGAAAACGTTTGACGCTTGCAATCCAGGTTTTCCATTCGTCAATAGGTAGTATTTTGACTAAAATCAGATCGCGATTTGATTCCAGTGCAAGTGTGAAGATGAGCTGGAAGTGGGTCGCGATGATAATAACGCCAAATTGCCGTACCTTCCAAGTTCCAAGATGACGCAAAATGTACTTGGGTTTTTGCCCATTTTTCGTACGGCGTAATATTTTCTCGTTGGAAGTCCCATTTTCTGTGAAAACGACGGAAAAAAACCCTTACTTGAACACATGGGAACACGCCCATAATAAGTGGGCCAGACCAGCTACAATCCACGGTGTACATTTGTGCCTATAATTTGCAGTTCGCACGTGTGTACTTGGATTTGCGAAGGCTGTAACGGCTTCTGGCGTCATCCGGCTGTCAGACGATATGGCTGGCAACCGTCGGCTGGTGGACCATTCAACCAAGGATTGGACCTAGATTCTGACGCCTGTACTTTCGTTCTGGCACAGTGAACGGCTTTCTTTGTTCAGGGCTCGATATGCATTTCCACGTGTCTATACTTTGCTGCTCGCGGGTAATCGTCATGATTCGTCCAATAATGTCGTTACTGCGTCGCGTCCCACGTACGTCACTGGATTTGTAACCCAACGTCCCCCTGACCCTCATCGTCAGGTATGGGAATTAGGCTTGGCACCTTTGGACCAGCTTTTATCCCATATTTTAGCCGTCCGATTCGAATCTACCAAAAAATGGACGGTGAGAATTTGTTTAATCAAAACGTTTGACCAAGAAACGCACGAAATGAAAGCCTAGTACGCGTTGTTTGACATCTGGAGTAAAAGGTCCTCGCCGATTACACTGATAGCAATGACGGATGACGTGTTCCACTCTGCCACGCCAGCGTGTCGAGTGGTAAAAAACGTTAATAGTAAAGAAAAAAGAACGTGAAAGAACAAGACTCCTGACACACACGCTCGCATCAAGAAAAAGGATATCGAAATATCGACGGTGGAAGGTGCCATTATGGTACAGGGTCCAGCCAGGAGATCCTACTACCCTATAGCGACAAAATAGTCAGTCAGTATGGCCGTTAGCTTGTAGCGCCACCGACAACGTTCTTTTCAACCCGAATACATCCAAAAATCCTCGTTACACCCGTCGTCCTTCGACCAAAAACCAACCCACATATCTGCCGTACATTTTCTCCCGCATTCTTCACAACCTATTTAATCCATCTTCCACTCACCGAGTGCCAAGTATCGTGTCATTACTTCTCCCAACTCCCTGTCCTCCACTGCGACAAAATAGCCTGTGACGCTACAGACCCTATCCCAGTATCCCCCCCCTAGCAGCCGAACGCGGCCGTACCGCCGCGCTCCATTCGCCAAAATCCCTAAGCGCCAAGCTTTCAAATCTACTCGCCCACTCCGTACGGTACCCGCTCCCCGCCTCCCCTGCCGGCCAGTGCTGCTCCGTACTTTGGCGTACTTTTAATTGTCGTTTAGCGACATTCCAAACGTCACCGCCGTGGATTCCCATTGCGTGAATTCCCCCCCTGCAAGATCTCTCACGCATCTTTCTGAACCGAAATGTGATCTTCTCAATCCGTCACTCCCTCTCCCTCCCCTCCCTCCCTTCCAACCAGCCTCCATGGGTGCCGCGTCCTCCCTCCCTGACTCCGCCTTCCCCATCGAAGAATCTCCCTCTCACTGGCTCCATCGCCGCCATGGCCGCGTGTCCGCCTGGGCAGAAGACGAGGATGCCGCCGCACCCCCGGTTCGACGAATCACACGCGTCCGATCCCTCAGCCTCGAGCCCGAGCCTCGGACTTGGACGGAGCTGGAGCCGGAATCGCCCCTGCCGGCCAGCGAGGGCACTCCCAGTCCCGACCGTCAACGTCACCGTCGCGGCGGGAGCTGGGGCGGCAAACTCACCCCCCGCCTTTCCCTCCCGTTCCGACCTCGCAAAAAGGTGAGGTTTCCCCGAACCAACGCCGAACCTATGCAGAATCCGAACCTAATCGCACGTCAAACCGAATCTGAACCGAAAAACTTGAAGCATACCTTTTTGAAATCTCTTCCTTGTTACCGAACCGAATCCACACCGAACCTGAATCTGAACCGAAGTCGGTTCCGAGCCTGTGACAAAGTGAAGCTAGTCCGTGTCACTGACGTCGTCCCTGAACCCTAACCCTAAACAAGATTCAAGATTTCTTCCGCAATTTCCGGCTAATAGATTCTCTGCACCAATCTCTCTCTGCAGGCCGCCGCCAGTCCGACCGGAAGCCCGGGCGCAGCCGACGCCAAGTGTTCGTCCGTACAGTCCGTACCATCTCTGAGAGCCGCCGCCAGTCTTCCGAAGGACTTCAAAGTGCAGCAGGAATGGCTCTGCGTGGCGCCACCTCAGACTCTCTCTCCACCTCAGACGCCACCTGGCACTACCAGCGCTCTGCAGGAACGCGTGACGTCACGTTTGCGAAGAACCTCGCCCTTGAGTCTCTCTTCTCTGCCAGGGCCTGAGGAATCTTCTACCAGTTCTTTGCCCGGATTGGTTCTGCCGTCTGCTTCCGGCTCTTCTTTTAGCTCTTCTTCCGGTTTGTCCGGTTTTTCTGCCTCTTCTACTCCTTCCTCTACTTCCAGCCCTTCCTCTCAATCAAGTGGCTTCACATCTCCCAGCGACACACTTTCTTCTAGGGAATCGGAGAATTTTTCTGCAGAGTCATCCGAGAGTCCTCACTATGTAGCACAGGTGTACATGGTGAAAAAGGATGCTGATGCTGACGTCAGCCGACCATCATCTGCCGACTCAGACAGTGTGTGGATCTCGGGCGAAGCTTATTCGGACGCAGAAATGTCGGAAGATGGCCATTGCATGGATGACGAGTTGGAGGACATGTCGTTTTACCATCAGCAGCTTCAGTTGTACCATGTGCGTTTTCCTGCAGGGGTGGACCGGTCAGCGAACTTTAAATGGCAGCCGAAATTGGAGAGTATAATTGAGTTTGACGTCGGCAAGCAAGGTCTGGCTCAGGTTTTGGCTCGAAGACGGAGTTTAGGAAGTGCGGATATGAGGGAAGTAATGAAGGCTGTGGAAGAGGTGGCAAAGGAAGCTGATCGAGAAGCACTTCCTCCTCTTCTGAGGTTGCAACATCGTTAAATGTACATTAGTGAATAGGGATGATGGAAGGGTAGAGACATGAAAGAATGCGGAAGGGATTTTTTCATTTACTGGTACTTTTGTCTGCGTCGAAGTTGCCGTGATGATGGAGAATTATTCTTGACGGTCGACACGGTTGTTTTTTGTTAATGTTGTTTCTCTTCCTCTTTTTTTGGAGGTGTAGTGCAGAGATTTACGATTAGGTTTTACGACGGTGATTAGGATTCTACTGCAATTCACCTGTGTGGCAGTACTGAAGGTTTCAGTCGATTTTTGTCGAAACTTTGTGCTTTGTAGCTTTTCCTCGGAGTCTAATGACAGAAAGCTAGTATTAGTTTCGTCTTTTAGTGTTCAATGCCTTCAACCTCTGCCTCGGATGCCACTCGAATTTCGGCACTCGAGCTGTATATACTTCTGCCTTTTCTCATCGGCAGGCCAAGTGAAAAGGGACGAAGGATTGGGACTCTTATCATATATCGACTCGATTGATGTATACAAAAGTTAAATTGTGTTCTTAAGACTTCTCTCTCTTTAGGAGCGGCTGGTCACAAAGTGGCTTGAAACAACGATAACAGTTGTTTATTGAATGTTGGTCCATGGCTTCATTCTTTTTGTATTTTAAATTTAATGATATTATTTCATGGCCGGTTTATTTTTTTGAACCATCTTCTTGTGCTTAATATGTTTGATTGATCGTACTTGTCAATGCTCACATGGTAACCAATAGTTTTCGTTGACTGTTTGAAGGAACTGTCTCCGAATTTTCTGCTATAAAGAGTTGCATATCATTGCCTGGTGAAAATAAAACTAAAACCATTTTGCTGCTCAGTTCACCTCCATTAGTGTCTGTGGTAAAAAGTTTCTTCAAAAGTTACCATTGCAATGCTTAATAGTTCATAAAAGACTTTGGTGCTTTCTTGTGCTACCAAATGCTCTAGTTATAACGGGCTTTGTTACTCCACCTTACTGAGTTTGGGAGAATTTTAGAGATTGCTTTTAGTAATTTTTATGAAGTGGTTAAAGCCAAGGTTTGGTTTTTGTTTTGGGCACACTAATTCATTGTTGTTTTTGTGCTTGTTGTTCCTTTCAATGTTAGTTGTTTGCCTTGCCCTTGTTTGTTTGTTGTTTTTCTTCACGTTGGTTTTCTTTTTTAGTTTGTTTCCATCTGCTTCCGGCTTTTCAGTTTTCTTTTTTGCTTTTCGGTTTTTTGTGGTGCTTTGCCATCGTGCTCAACAAATTCGTATTTACTAACGTATTGGTATGCAGACAAATAGTCTTTAATCATAATATTTGTATGTACGAAGAACATTGGAAAAGCTATGTGTTGTTATCTTGTACAGAACGTGTGCTACATGGGAAAATAGGCTTTCCAATTGTCTTCCCAAATTAGCCTTTGGTCTGTAATCCTATTTTTGTGGTACAGTGAGACAAACATTGTAAATGTATGTGAAGGATTTGCGACAATGTTGTGGTGCAAACCGGTTGTACTCCTGTTTTCCCTCGAAATGTAGTTCCGTTACTTAAAATGTTCATCGTTTCTCAATAATAAGCATGCAAACTCCTCTTAGCTTTGTAAACCGTACACGGCATGGAGTGAGAATACAGCCTTCCTTTACAGTCTTCGATTGCACTTCAGTCGGGCCCGATGGACGAAGACCGGGGTTTTGTTCGTGATCTTGACGTCTTGGGGGCTTATGATTTAGGATTCTCTCATCTTACACAATGTGTTGACATCCTTATCCATGTGAACTTTGGTGCACGACGTTCTTCAATTCTTCATTAAACCATTTTTCGATCCAACGGACGTAGCTCCTTGGCACGTCCTTCTTATATTTTCAAAAAAAAAGGGGCCGACTTTATTAAAAAGCGCGATGGTAAACCATCTGAGTCCATGGGAACAAAAGGAAGTAGCCTTGCTAAAACTGAAAAACCTCATGACGGGGGAATAAACAAAAACGAAAATCAAGGCAAAAACATTGAAAAGACGAAAAGATGGCAAGGAAATCAAAAACACCCAAAAAAGCAAAACCCAACAAACAAATCATCAAACGAAAAATCCAACATGTATCAAAAAAAACTAAAAAAAAAAAAAACCCCAACATAACTAAAAATCTACGGAAGGCAACCACGTAAGTCCCTGAATCCCGGAGGAGCACGAGGAGGGAGTTCCGGAACACGTCGTCGATCCATAATTGCAATAGACGATCGAAATAAGATAGAAGCCTGCTCTTGTTGTAGGGCCACGGAAAAACGTTGCCGATAAAAAGAAGTTAGTATTGAAACAGAAGGGCTAGAACTTGTCCAAAACCACACCCAAACAACCAAATATTTCGACCGCCATCGGAATGAAGCCATCCATAGCGTCGCGGCAGGCATAATCACGCTCCTTCCTCTTAGCCGCATCACGGCCGGCCACTCCCACATGCCGAGCCGCTTTGTTGACGATTGTATTTGAGGTAGGGTTTGCCAAAACAATGTCACCAAATGTACAACGCGCACCATGTCAATCCGACGCGAAGGAATAATGTGAGAGACCTCTCGACGAACAGAAAATCCCCGCTCAGAAGCAATAGTAGCAATGGTGTCTCGAATCGTGTCGTGTGCCTGAATCAACCCGCCCTCGTGGGAGCAACGAAGCAAATGGACCTCCTACTAGCTCGTGGAGGAGCTAGTGGGGCTTGTGAGCTATGCTTCAATGTAGGTGTTTCCCTCGAGGTGACTGGAAGCCAGACATGCTGGACCACAAGGATCTTGTTTCCTGTGTCCTTTCCTTTTTTAGGCCTCGTGTTCATTTGGGTTGTGTTGGTTGGGCTTCTTGAGCAGATAAGGCCTCAATCCAATCAACCGTGTTCGTCCTTGCTCTATCCTGTGTGACATTCGAGGACCTTCGAGGCCTCTATCTACTGCCTCCCACCCTTTTGTCCCTTTCAATCCATAGATGGGGCCACTTTCATAAATGCACTCGCGGCTTCTCCCCACCTTTCAACAAGACGTCTATGTGGCTTGGTTAATGAGTTGTTTCTCAATGCCTTGCCCCTAAAGTCGAATGTTCAGGTCTTTAATGTGTTTTACGAGTTTTTTCCTCTTTGTCAATGTGAATGCTTTTCCCACGAATTGATCTCCCGAATGCATATACTCTAGTAGTTGTCACCCAAGTCGAGTGGGGGATCCGCCCTGACCCCATGACTTAAGTGTTGTACCGACTACTGGCTCGAGCTATATGGGTACAACTCCGACCCTCGTTTTTATCATTACTCTTCACCTCGTCATTTTGGGGTGGACACCCGAGAGGGTTGTTAGGTTTGTATGGTTCATGGTAATCTTTCTGTGTTAAATCTCTATCCGAATTGGTTGGCCCTATTGGTTGATGCTTCAAAAGTCTCTAATATAGTGGATTACAACATTATTTTCTAGAGCTTATGTCCATATCTTCCCTTTTGCGTGAGGCTAACTTCTTTGACCAACACTCCCTTTCCCAGTTGATAAGATTTGGTTCCCTTTTTCTCCTCTACTTACACTTAGAAAGGCCAACCATCTTGGAGGACTTTTATTCTCACTTTCTATTATTGCAATCTTTTGGCTTCTCCTCCCTCTTTCTCTTCTTGCCTTACTTCAATGGCAGCCAAAATACATAACATCAGCTCTATGTACTGGTTTGTGTGTGGGCTTTTGATATTTCAAAAGATCGCAGATTCGAACTTAACCTTTCTACTTCACCTTGCAAGCGTGTAGTTTGGTCACCTTTTGATATCCCTCCTCCTCTCACTCCCCCTCATAGTGTTTTGGACTCCCACTCCATTGGAGGGCATTTAAGTTTTCAAACTGTTTTGTCCCACTTGGACGACCTTCCCAACCTTCCTGACCCTTGATCGACTTTTTCTCTTTAGACGAAGTGTTTCACACACTGTCCCTCTCACTTCCCCTCCCACCCCTACTTTTATCTTATCTTTTTCTGCCTTTGATGATCGCCTCATAGACCTCCTTCCTACTTTATTGGGTCATGGGGCTCTTCATAGCGAGTTCTGGTCCAAAGGCTCGCATTCACATATCCCTTCTTGTCATTTTAGGGAGGTGGGTTTAGTATACATGGCATGTGTGGCCCTGGGTTGTTGGTGCCTTATCGTCTCCACGCTTGTATCCAGCTTTCTTATTAGGGATACTCCTATCGTGTTTTTGGACAGCGTCTTTTCCTTCGAAAAGTTTACATTGGGAGTTGGCGTGTTTTATTCCTCCCCATCCTTTAGCAGATATGGAGGTTGTCTTCACCCGTGTTATCGAATTCACTTCCTATGTGTCCACTTCTAACAAGGTTTTCGCTACCATTTGATATGGACTTCTCGAGGTGTTTCCTTTCTATTCTTCAAGTGCCTGGTTTCTCTCTTCCGAGGGTCTTGGTTCGACGGTTGAGCTTGACTATTGGCTCATAATATTTCCACTCTACATTTCTTGCCTTCTCAATTCAACACTGCCCTCGAGTTCAAGCTTGGCCTTCCTCGTCCATCTTTACCGATTTTTAGTTTCCTCGTAAGGCCCTGTCATTCAACCCAATAACATTCAGTCCCTTCTCCCATGAGGGAGAGTTGATTCAAGCACATCACATAATTGGCAACTCTATTGCAACTTTTATTTTTGAGGGAGGGTTTTCCTGATAGTATTCTTTCACGACCGTTTTATGCTGTTTTGCTCGATGGTGCCCATAGTATTTTTGGTGATATTGTTTTTGCGAACCCTACCTAGGTTACAGTTGTTGGTAAGGCTGCTCAACACGTTGGAGTGACGGCACATGAGGCTCCTAGGAAGGAGTTTGCTTGTGCACACGGTGATACTATGGATGGCTTTATTAGAGATGTTAGTGGTCAAGATGTTTGGTTGTTTGGGAGATTCTTTGGATGAATTCTTCTGTACTTGTGGTCGACATTTTTCCAAGAGTAGGGGCCTTGAGAGCCCTCGCACATTATGTTTTTACTCTGTTTATGTCACTGTTTTTCTTGGACTTCACGAGTGCAAGCTTATATCCTCCTTCTATCTGCTATTGTTGGTATGAACCGTTGACATGTTCCGGAACTCCCTCAGCATGCTCCGCAAGCTTGGGGAGTGGAAAGCGGTGCTTCTAGTAGTACTTTAAAAGGGAAATTAGGCGAAAAAAAACTAACAACAAAAGACATTGAAAAATCATAAATCGGTGTTGATAAGCCATTTGTTAAGTGGCCCATATCGAGCCATATTGAAACATAATTTAGTGTAGGTTATTCTGTTAAAGGTTTATTCGCTAATAGTACACAACACTAATGGCGATGGGTGGTGTATTTTAGCAAAGCATGCCATAGAATAA
>JBBHKE010001213.1:0-33377 GCA_037447655.1 Zygnema cylindricum
TCTTTCCTTCACATATTGTACACCAAGCGAGTCTACACCCATTCAAATGAACATTTTTCCCTTAAACCCATTTTTTATGTTTTCCACAAACATTTTACGTTCCTCGGTTTTTATTCTTCTTTCGTTTTGAAATTTCCATTTTTTCAAAACACAAAATAGAGTCGATTCAGAAACGGCAATGATAACGGTCAATTTTTTCTCCCGGACCCTTTCTTTTGTGAATGCTTTCGCTGTCTATTGCACCCTGCATTTTGTTTCTGCGTATAGACGCGATGTGATTGGTAGGCGCCTAGTGCGCACTTTATGAATGATGTTTCGTTTAGTTTGAAATGGTGACGTTTCGTTTGAGTTCTATATATTGAAGCGTCAAGGAGAGAGAGAATGTATTTTTTTGAAGAAAAGTTTCCCATGGAATATATTGGCTTCTGTGGAATGCTCCCTCTCGTGTGATATTTTGTGAATGCGTCCGGTGTCTATTGCAATCTGCATTTTGTTTAAGATTCTTTCAGAATCTTTGATGGAGAAGACTTCGTTTTACTAAAGAAAAAATCAGAATTTCTCGAACATACATTTTCCTGATATTTCCATGGAAAAAATGTTGTCCGGTTTTCAGTTTGAGACCGCCAACCGGAAGCTGGGAATCTTACCTTTCAATCGCAACCGTCAGATCCACAATTTAACATGTGTGTACGGAGAAAATATATTTTAAGTGGCGGAAAATTTATTAACATAAATAGCGGTACACGGTGTACTGTACTGTAATGCTGGTAACCAACAATTATAAAAAGTATGGTATCTAAGGCATTAAGTACGATAAATAGATTCCTGAGCTTCCCGAGGAATATTAGTTAGTTTCGGTGGTTACTTGTTATTTGTTCACTATGCCTTGTTTCTCTTGAATCTTGTAGTCTTTACAGTTTTTTTTTTCTTTTTTTACCCTTTTTGTACCCTGATGGTTTTTCCATCGCACGTTTTGCATTAAAGTCAATATTTTAGTTAAGGCATGTACGAAGAATAAAAGCAATAAAGTACAAATCGCTAGATTAAAGTAAAGTGCCCAGCGTCGTTAAAGTTAATAATACTAATTCGGTCGTGACTTTGTTTGGCCGAAAATCATAAAATAGTGTTAACATCACCATTTAAAGAAGTGGTCTATAATTTGCCACGCCTCCTCGCACTAATTACAATATTATATTCTAATTTTTCATTAGAACTAATATAACTCTAATAACGATAGGCAGTATACTAGACTCAAAAGTTAACATTGCGGACTAAAACAAATAGAGGTGAATAGACAAATGTTCAATGGGGAATTCCAATATTTTCATTAACGAATACTTTTCTCTCACATTTTTTTTGTATAACTCTTCACTATTTTTGACATCGTTTATAATAGTTCAAATTTGATAGAAATGCCTAAAGTTGTTAAGGATATTTTAACATTGGTTAGAGTTTCTAACATTGTTAAGGATTTTCTGAGATTCATTATAATTTTTCAGCATTGAGGAATATTTTGAACATGCAGAAGGATTTTCTGACACTCTTCATTATTTTTTTTAGATATTGGTTAGAATTTCTTTAGCGTTGATCAAGCTTTTCCATGCAATCATACTTACTTCACGTAATTGAATGAGAGGCCATGAAAGGCCAAAAAGCTAGTATGACAAAATAGATAAAGAGGCCAAAGTAGAAGAAAAGGCCAAAGATAGAAAAGACGAAGTGAGATAACGACAAACAAAGTAAAGAAGGGAGAGGTTTGTCGTATGAGTGTCTTTAAATTGATAATAAACAAGAATCCACAATCGGAGTCTTATGGTGTTCTTAAAGAACAGGGCAGCCGAAAAGGCGCTTGAAGGCAGATCTATTCCTAAGCGCAACAAGTGAAGGTAAAACTGTTATGTTAAAAGGAATCAAAACTAAAAATAGATTCTGCGACAAGAATAATCTACACTAATACAGGTATGTACAAACCACTTAGGAAGTACAAGATGCTAAACCAAAGTGCTAAACTTGTAGTGTAGCGTGTAGGACTTAAAGTAGGCGGTCAAACTACAAGAAGACTAGACAATGCTTTAATTGATTTCCAATACTCGTAAATCATTTTTGTTTTTTATTATTATCTTTTATCATAACAGTGAAGATATTGTATTGGAAATTGCACTTAAGTCTTATACAGGCAATATGTTCATCATGGAAGGAAATTAAACAGCTTTCTCAAAAAAAATCAAACCGAGCTCTCCAAATATCGGCTAGGATTCTATTTTTTTTTTTCTTATCATTGTCGTTTCCGAATCGACTCTATTTTGTGTTTCGAAAAAATGGAAAGTTTCAAAACGAAAGAAGAATAAAAACTGAGGAACGTAAAATGTTTGTCGAAAACATAAAAAATGGGTTTAAGGGAAAAATGTTCATTTGAATGGGTGTAGACTCGCTTGGTGTACAATATGTGGAGGAAAAGTCAAATAAGAAACTCATGGAATATCGCAACATTTAGTAAAAGCTTCAAAAATAGGTTACTCTCAAGAAGATACATGGAAACATTTCCACAGTTATTCAACAAAAGGTGAACATTGAGATCAGTTATTATTCTACGCTAGAGTTTTCAAATGAGGCTAAAAAAAGAGAACTTCGTTTTACAAAAATCGAGAGGTATGAAAATTAGGATGAGGAAAGGACTTTCGTGTGAATAGGAGGTACAGAGAGGGAAGGATTTTAGAATGATTTTTTTTCATTTTGACTTTTGTGAGTTTGACTTGTTTCGTGGTTCCCCCCAAAAGAAAAAAAAAAACATGCGTACCAAATGGTTACCTAAAAACGAAATCTTCATGTTATGTTTTGACACAGCATTTTTTCATTTTTTCTCCTTGGACATTTTATCATTATACATTTATTTCTTAACACAAATTCTTTACTTCTTTTTGCAATTAATACTTTTTTATCATCGTAAAAAAGAAAAGTATTATTAGAAAATATAAGGATTATAAAATTGTCATTGTAACAAAATCAGCAATTGGGTATGTCAATTTCCTCCCCACAAAAAAACGAAAAAAAAAACTAATAAAAACATCAAATAAGAAAAAAGATTTGACGGATAATACTGTATTACATTTTATTAATGTGTACAGTTTTTTTGTAGTTGGCTTTTACAAACAACAATAGAAAGCCGATATTGCCCTTACTAGAAGTAATCCAAAGAAAAAAAACTCAATTTAATTCGCTGTCATTTTTTTGAACCATTTTCGCTTCACGACAAAGATCCATAAGCACATTTCGAATAATCCTCCCCGCAATTCTAGCTGCAAAAATAAAAAGGGAGGAATTTATAAATAAAGTAGGAAGGAAACATTTGTCAACACTTGCGTTATGTAATAATACGCAAATGATTGGATGTATGAAGAAAAATAAACAAAAGAACACTAAAGAATACTAAAGAAAAAAAATAGAAACTACATACTAAGATAAAACTGCATTAAACTAAAGATTAAACTAAATACTTACCGAAAAGAGGCAGTCGAACAATTGGCTGAAGCTTTTGGTCAAACTGAACTTTTGAAGCCAATTTTCCGCAATTTGTTGGAATGTCTTTGACGGTGATAAGACCTTCAAAAGATTTCATGAATCGGGAAGATATCCTAATATTTTCCCAAAAACCCAATTACAGCTTTATGTATGCGTTATTGTGACTTTTTAAACACATGCTAACCGACATATTATTCGGATCTGTTTAAAAAAAACTCAACATTAACAATTCAATGGATGCATATCTCATCGGATAAAAGTACAAAACTCAAATGAAACCTGATACAAAATCACTTCAATCTAATTCCATTCAATTCAATTCAATTCATTTCAATTTCATTCACTTCAAGTCAAAAGGTTGAGAACTACAAAACTTATGGGAGTTTGAAAAAAAAATCTCACAATTGAAGACGGACAGTTTGGTTCATGTTATCGATATAACAGTTGTACTTTAAATCGTACTCTCCAGAAAAAGTGAGAAATTTCCATCTCATATAGTGAGTTAGAAGAAAATGATCTCCGCAATCTTCGACTTCGACGCTTACGCAATTTCGGAAAAATTTTGTACCATTGTTGAGATCGGAAAAAAAATGGAAAGCGGTCAACGGAGAAACGTCCATTGTTACGGTTCCATGGATATGGTACACTTTGTCCTGAAGAGAAATCAAAAGAATAGAATGAGAAGAGAGAGAGGGAGATGGAGGGCGGGGGGAAAGGAGAGGGAGGGGGGGAGGGGTAGGGGTGGGGGAGGGGGAGGGGGAGGGGGAGGGGGAAGGGGGAGGGGAATGGAAAGAAGAGTGGGGCAAAGACGGACGGGAGGGGAGGGATAGAAGTGAGGAATGGGAAGAATGGGTGGAAATGGTTGAAGGAGTGGGAAGGGGAGCAGGGAGTGGAGAGGGAAGGGTGGGAAGGAGAGAAGGGAGAAGCGAGGGGCAGAGAGAGGAGAGAGCAAACGGTGGGAAGGGAGGGAGGAGAGAAGGAGAGAAGGAAGGGAAAGGTGGTAAGGTAAGGATAGGAGAGGAAGGAGAGGTGGGAGAGAATCTTCATCAACCGACGTCATTCCCCCTATGCTGGTATACAATTAACACTACTTGAGTTTACCTTTTTTCGAAGACATTTCTCCATGCTCACTTGAAAACAACTTGAGAAGTTACCCCAACTTTTTTTGAAGAAAAAGGGAAAAAACATGATCGCAAAATGGTGATACACTTATTTTTTTGTTCTATTGTCTTTAGTTATTCTTTTCTCATCTTATCTTTCCTTAGAAACTGTGTTTACGGCAAACATGTTCCCGTAGAAAGACTCTCAGGCAATTTTTTCTATTAGATTTAACGTATGCTAGCCAGGATCGACAGAATTTTGATTTTTCAGAGGTCAGAATTTGCCAATGCAAAAAAAAAGTACAAACTGAATGTTGGAAACAAACAATACATTTCTTACACAGTTTGTACACTTTATTCTAGGCTTCCACCTCTTCCCCCCTATTCCCTCTCTTTCCTAGCTTTGTCTCTTTTATCCCTTTTCCCCCTCATCCATTTTTCTCTCTTTCTTTTTTTCCCCCTTTTTCCCCCCTTGCTAGTCATCTCACTTCCCCCTCTCTTCTTCCGCCTGTTCCCTCACTTCCCTCTCTTATCCCTCTCCGTTCTCTTCCCCGGTTTTTTCCGCTCCACTCTCCTTCCCTCTTCCAAACTTCACTATCTTCCAAATCTTCCCCCGCTTCACAACTCCAACCTCTTTCCATCTTCCCAACTTCGCCCTCTTTCTCTCTTCCAACTTCCACTTTTTTCCCTCTTCCCAACTTCCCCATTTTACACTCTTTCCAACTTCCCCCTCTTTCCATATTCCCAACTTTCCCTCTCTCCCTCTTCCCAACATCCCCCTCTTCCCCTTCTTCCAAACTTCCCCCTGTTTCACGCGTTGCCAACTTGCCCTCTTTCCCTCTCTCCAACTTCCCCTCTTTCCCTCTTCCAACTTTCCCTACTTTCCCACTTCCCAGTTTCCCCCCCTTTCCCTCTGCCCAAACTTTCCCCTCCTTCCCTCTTCCCAACTCTCCCCTCTTTCCCTCTTTCCAGCTTCCCCGTCGTCCCTCTTCCCATATTCCCCTCCTTCCCTCTTCCCATATTCCCCTCCTTCCCTCTTCCCAACTTCCCCCTCTTTTCCTCTTCGCAACTTCCCTTTCTTTCCCTCACCTCAAAATCCCCCACTTTCCCTCTTCTCAGCAATCCCCTCTTCCCCTTTTCCCAACTTCCCCTATTTCCCCTTTTCCCAACCCCCCCTCTTGTACTCTTCCCAACTTCTTCCTCTTTCCCTCTTCCCAACTTCCCCTTCCTTCCCTCTTCCCAACTTCTCCCTCTTTTCCTTTTCCCAAATCCCCCTCCTTCACCCTTCTCAACTTCCCCTCTTTCCCTCTTCACTTCTTTCCCTCTTCCCAGCTTCCCCCTCCTTCCCCCTTCTCGACTCCCCTCTTTCCCTCTTCCCAACATCTCCCTCTTTCCCTCTTCTTTACTCCCCACTCTTTCCCTCTTCCCAACTTCCCCCTCTTCCCAACTTCCCCCTTCCCAACTTCCCCCCCTTCCCAACTTCCCCCTTGTTTCCTTAAAACACCCTTAGCAAGAAGCATCCTTCCTGTCATTTTCATAAGCACCATTTACATCCTTAACAATCTAGGCGGAATATTGCGGTAAAAACAGACTTTCTCGTCCATCTTTCTCTATTTCAATACCACTATAAGTTATAAAAGCAAACCACTTCCCCCTTTTTCCTCCTTTCCCGCTCTTCCTTCTCCTCCCCTCTTTATCCACTTCTTTTTAGTCCCCTCACCTTTTCCCTTGCTTCTCTTTCTTCCATCTACTTTCGCCCTTGCCTCTATCCCCCTTTCCCCCGATTCTCCCCTTTCAGCCTCCTTCCCCTCTTCCCGCTCTTCCCGTTCGTCCCTTTCTTCCAACTCTTCCCTATATTCCTTATTTTCCCCCTCTTTCTTGTCTTCCCTCTCTTCTCTCTTTCCCCACAGTTGTATCTCCTTCTCCCTCATCCCTATCTTTTCCTCTCCTCTTCCACACCTTAACTATCTTTCTGTCTTTCCCAACATCCCTTTCTCCACCCTTTTCCCACTTTTCCTCTCCCTGCCCTTTCTTCCTTCTCTTCCCTCTCTTCCCCTTCTTTCATCCTCCATTTCCAGTATTTTTGCTCTTGCCTTTCTCCTCTTTCCTCTCTTCCCCCTTTTCCGCCTCTCCCTCCTCTTCCCTCTATTCCATCTGTTCCCTCTTTCCTCACCCTTCCCTCTTTCCTCACTCTTCCCCTCTTCCCTCTCGTTCTTCTCTTTTTTATTTTTTTTCTTTACCCTTTATCCTCTTATGCTCTTTTTCCTGTTTCCCCTCCCCTCATTACCCTATCTTGCCTCACTTCCCAATCTTGCATCTCTTCCCCGTTTTCCCTTTACATTCCCTCTTTCCCCACCTCACCTTCTTCACCCTCCTCCCTCTGTTCCATAACGTTCTTCTCTTTCCCTACTTCCCCCTTTTCCCTCCCTTCCGCCTCTTCCCTCTCTTTTATCTCTATCCTCTTTTCGCTCTTGCCTTCCCCCCCCCTCTTCTTTCCCTCTCTTTTCCCTCTTCCCTTATTTCCCCTGCTCCCCCTCTTTCACCCCCTTCTCCCTCCTCCCTCCTCCCCTCCTCCCTCCTCCCTCCCTCCTCCTCCCTCCTCCCTCCCTCTTCCCTCTTCCGTTCCTCCTCCCTTCCTCCTCCCTTCCTCCTCCCTCTCTCCTCCTCCCTCCTCCCTCCTCCTCCCTCCTCCCTCCTCCCTCCTCCCTCCACCCTCCTCCCCTCTCCCTCCTCCCTCCTCCCTCCTCCCTCCTCCCTCCTCTCTCCTCCCTCCTCCCTCCCCCCTCCTCCCTCCTCCCTCCTCCCTCCTCCCTCTCTCCTCTCGCCTCTCTCCCCCCTCCTCCCTCCCCCCTCCCCCCTCCTCCCTCTTCCCTCCTCTCTCCTCCCTCCTCTCTCCTCCCTCCTCCCTCCTCCCTCCCCCCTCTTCCCTCCTCCCTCCCTCTTCCCTCTTCCGCTCCTCCTCCCTTCCTCCTCCCTTCCTCCTCCTCCTCCCTCCTCCCTCGTCCCTCCTCCCTTCTCCCTCCTCCCTCCTCCCTCCTCCCTCCCTCTCCCTCCTCCCTCCTCCCTCCTCCCTTCCTCCTCCCTCCTCCCTCTTCGCCCTCTTTCCTATGCCCACCCACTTTCCCCTCGTCCCCCACTTCCTTTTTTTCCCCTCTTCTCCCTCTCCCCTCTCTTTCCTCTCTTCCCTCTCGTATTTATTTCCCCACTCTTCCCTTTCCTCCCCCTTTACCCTCTTTCCCATGTCTTACCTCTCTTCCAATCATTCCCTCACTACCTTCTTTTCCACCTCTTCCCCCTTTTCCCAACTTTCCTCTCTTCCTTCTCTTTTCTCCTCCCTTCTTTCTCGTACCGATTCTTTCCCCTCTGTCCTCTCTTCTCTCTCTTCTTGCTTTCATCCCCTTTTTCCCTCATCCATCTCTTTCCTCTCTTCCTTCTTTCCCCTCTCTTGCCTCACCTCCCACTCTTGCCTCTTTTCGCCCTCTTCCTCTTCTTCTCTGTCCTCCCCTCAGTTTTCCCTCTTCCGTTTTTTTATCTCTTTCCCCTTTCCCCCTAGTCATCTTCTTCCTCCTCTTCCACTTTCCCACTCTGCCCCTTCGTTCCCCTCTTCGCCCCTGTTCTTTCTTCCCTCTCTTACTTCTCTTCCCCTTCGTCCCTTTCGTTCCTCTTTTTCATATGTCTTGCTCTTGACTCTCTTCCCGTTCTTCCCTCTCTTCTCTCTCCTCCCGTTATCCCTCTTCCCTCTCTTCTCCTTCTACCCCCTTGTCTCCCTCTTCCTCTTCCCCTACGTATCCTCTTACCACTCTTCAAATTTAATTTTTATCAGCATTTTTATGCACGTCATCTTGAAAAAAGTTATCATATTTTATCTGTTTGACGATATGAACTCCCAAGGATTCAAAATGTATTAATATGGAAATTTGGTGTAATATATGGTGAGGACTATAGTGATGTATACGAATATCACAAAGGTATTGGTATATTCCTATATAGGAATATAATAACATATAGTATTTTATCTTTGCATTGCGTTTACTTCATGTCTAACAGTTTTAGTTCCTACAAAAGCCATTTCAACAAAAGCACATAATGGAATTAAACTGTATTTGACGAATCTGTAAATGTCTTTATTGTTTTTGTAACTCTTTCAAAGAGTATTACTGTTAAAGCTAAGACACAGTAGTAAGTGAATAAATAAAAGATGAAATGAAGCAGCTTGCTAATACTGTTGGAGCAGCAGGTCACATAAAAGGTACTAAATAAAAAGTATATATATATATATATATATATATATATATATATATATATGAAGCGTCACATCACCCAAGCTATTGAGGGAATTCTGGAAGGTGTCAATATGGATTTAACGCTTTTAACTATTTATCGTATTTATGGTCTATTCGCTTTTTTCACAAAATATTAAAGGGGAGCATAGTTAACAATGTTAACGCGAGGCCTGATATTTGTTTTATTCGGCACAAGAAATAGTGATCTTAACCTAAACAAAAAAAATGGTGAAGTCAAAATAGACTCTTGAGTGATCCTAACACAATAGAAATCAAGCCAATTTGAAGTTCATTAAACTCTAAATTAAGGCTTGAAACTGTCCTCATTTATGCTTTTTTAAAAAGGAGAGCTTTGATCTGTTCTGATTGCTTTTTTCAGGATTTTTTAAGAGTTCATAGTTGCGGAGGGAGAGGGAGGGAGAGGAAGGGAGAGGGAAGGGAAAGGGTGTGAGGAGGGAGAATGAGGTAGAGGAAGGGAGAGGGTGGAAGAAGGCGGGAAGGGGTGGGAGAGGGAGGTAGTGGAAGGAGGGAGCTAGGGGATGGGGCTGAGACAGGAGGTGCAGAGCAAGGGTTGAAACGGAGGGAAGGAAAGGAGGGAAAGGGAGGGAAAAAGAGGAAAGGAAGGAAGATTGGAAGGGAGGGAAAGGGAGGGACGAAGGGCAGGTTTGAATGTAGACCGTCGATGTTCATTGGAGGGCTAAGAAGTTTCAGCGCACCGCCTTTGAATCCCTCTTCCTCCCCCTCCCCTCCCCCATCCTCCCTCCTCCCTCCTCCCTCCTCCCCCTCCCTCCTCCCTCCCTCCTCCCTCCCTCCCCCCTCCCTCCCTCCTCCTCTCTCCTCCCTCCTCCCTCCTCCCTCTTTATGGCCGCTTGTTTTCCGTGATTCCTTCGCCGTGGCAGCCATTGCTAGCGCCATCCAAGCAACTGCAATATCCACCCGAAGTTTTGTCCCAGCGCCGCTTCCTGTCCTCAAAGAACCCTCACGGTAATTGTTGTTTTGTCCAGTACACCGCGAATCGTAATTAGAGTAATGAAAGAATTAGAGTACAAAAACTAAAAAAAAATTAGAGTAATTAACGCTAATTTATGTGAAAGAGCTTTTTCAACTATGAGGTTTACTCTAATTTATTTAAGTACTCTAATTTGGCACGCTAAGATCCACTACACCGCCAATCGCTATTAGAGTATATATTATATAAGGCTAATACGGTGCCCCTAAATTTTGACCCCAAAACCTGAAATAGAATTAATAACGCTATTTAAGGAAGTGGACCATAATCTGCCACGTCTCAAGCACTAAATAAGAATCAATAACGCTAATTATTTTTGACGCTATTTAATCCTTGACTCTATTAGCGATTGGCGGTGTACTGTAAATAAGGTATTTGTACAGAATTTGGCAAAACGTACAGTTTATCGTCACTATGACGTTTTCACTATGTGGTTTGTTAAAATGCAGTTACATGATAACGGTCTGTATTAATTCATTATTTGTACTTTTTTACTTACAAAGTACAATTTTGCACAGTCCGAGGTCGTCTGTACTCCACACTATTTAAAACGAACCTATATTAGAATTAAAAACGCTAATTAAACTTTACCTTAAATAGAATAATGAAAAAATTAGAGTCGTTTACTTTTTTTCATGTGATAGAGTCGAAATTTCGAGCGACCGAATTAGAGTAAAGAAATAATTAGAGTAAAAAAAATTAAAAAAAAAATAGAGTTATCAATTCTAATTTGGGTAATCCAAAAAATAATTTACTCTAATTTCTCAATGACTCTAATTTTGGTTTCTTCCCGTAATAAATATCCGCCCTGAATATCTTTACTGTAAATTAGGTACACGTATGGAATCTGACAAAACGAAAAGTTTCACGTCATTATGACGTTTGCACTACGCGGTTTGTGAAAACGCAATTACATGATAACAGCCTGTATTAAATCATTTTTTGTATTTTTTAGTTAATAAAGTACTAATAAAGTACAATTTTTCACGGCCAGACGCCGTCTGTATTCCACACTGTTTAAAACGAACCTATATTAAAATTATTAACGTTAATTAAACCGTACCTTAAATAGCATAAAGGATAATGTAGAATTATGTACTCTGTTTAACGTGATAGAGTCGAAATTTAGGGCGACCGAATTAGCGTTCATAACTCTAATTACGATTCTTACGGAGTTCTATAACTACAGTACTGTACAGTATAACACTATGTCGGCGACACTAAAGTAGAATTAATAATACTATTCTATTTTTTACGCTCACATAGGTACGTTTTACGTAATGATGCCAACATTATTTTAATGGGAATTGCTAATCGCAGAGACGATTTTTGCTGCGCGCAGGTAGTTGTCAGAAATTGTACATTTGAAGTACAGTTTCGTACAAGCTACGTACCTTTGATTTTAGATTTGACGGTCAATCCATTGAACAACTTTGACTGGCGAAATATTGTAAAAAAGTGTCGCGCTTGCGAACGTCGACCGTCATAAAAAAAAAAAAATCACACGGCCGGCGCAGGTTTACTGTAACAAAACTGCGGCAGCCACATATAAATAAAATGGCTGCGCGCAGATAGTTCACACACATTTGACTTGGTCGCAAAAATGAAATCTACTCGCGAACCGGGACGCTGAACCCGTGAAAGTACGTTCTGTAGAGGTGTTGATTCGTAAATAGTGTGACTTCATTTGGTCGCGCGTGACGACGCGTCATTTTAGTTTCATCGATATTTAAAAGCGGGTACGCTTTTTTTATTTTGTACTAAGTTTATTTCGTTTCGTGCGAGTTCATACATGTTGTACGTCGTCCTTTAATTTGTGTCATCGTCCAAGTCAAATGTCAGTGTGAACTATCTGCGCGCAGCCATTTTATTTATATGTGGCTGCCGCAGTTTTGTTACAGTAAACCTGCGCCGGCCGTGTGATTTTTTTTTTTTTATGACGGTCGACGTTCGCAAGCGCGACACTTTTTTAACCGCCGTTACAATATTCCGCCAGTCAAAAGTTGTTCGACGGATTGACCGTCTAATTTGAACTTAAAGGTACGTAGCTTGTACAAAACTGTACTTCAAATGTACAATTTCTGACAAACTACCTGCGCCCAGCAAAAATCGTCTCTGCGATTAGCAATTCCCTATTTTAATTGGATTGTATATAGTGTAATGCACGAAATGCGTTAGTCATTTACAAAACAGTAAAATACAAAAAAAACTTCAAAAAATGTCAGATAACGACGTCGACACGAGAAAGTGTGACGTCGACACGACAACCCACAGTCAGATTTGATTCATAGCAACAAAGACAAGGAACTATTTTGTAGTGTTTTGTATCGATAAGGATTTGTCAATAACCGATATGGGCCTTTTTTCGGGTCGCCGATTAGCGATATATTGGTACGATAAATCGTTATCGGTGTTATCGCCGATAATTAACCGATAATATCGGTTGTTTATTGGCGATAACACCGATATCAATAACTATTGGCGATAACTGTACGGACTATACGACTACACCGCCAATCGCCATTAGCGTGTAGGTTTGATTAGCTTATACTATTATTTAGCGTGGTGTACGCTTATTGGGAATTTGGAAATTTTGGAAGAAATCGATTACTCTAATTAGGAATTAGGGCTTTTTGAAATAGTGTGGATAATTCTATTTGAGAATAAAAACAAAAAAAAGCGGGACGGGATTAGCGTACACAACGCTAATAGCGATTGGCGGTGTAGTACACTCAACTGTACGTGTTATTCCTCGGACGCGCCGCGGACCCCCTTCCCTCCGATTTCGATAAAAAATCGCGATATTTCCTTGATTATTTCTAATTTAAGGGGTTTTTACTTGTGTTCCACACTCCCATACCCGTTCAGAATGTCCTTTTGACTGTTATTTTTTTTTTGCGAGGTTAGTTACGACCTCATATCACTTCCATGATGGCTTGACATATGTGTTCGTCTGCTCTGTTCGTATGTTTTTAGAAAAAGGTTTGATTTACAAATTTACAATGTAATTTAATATTTTTGTTTCGGTAATGTAGTTTTAAAATTATAAAGTATTGTTTTAAATTTGTCAACGTTTATGTGTTGCGCTGTCCGTAATAAATTCCAGTTTAACAGATACGGAACAGATTCTTATACGTGGCATGCCACGCTATATAAATTCAATAATATAATATAATATGTTATAAAGTACTATTGTATGCACATTATATTTTTTAAAGGTATCGCCGATATAGAATTAAATGGTCTCGGGCCGATATATCGGGACCTCGTTCGATAACCGGTAACTATCGGTATCGGTATTATCGCGATAATTTTTTTACCGATACACATCACTACACTGCTAATCGTTATTAGTGTAAAAAAAAAAAAAATTAGTGTTAATAACGCTAATTTGTGATTTTGTGTCAAAAAAAAAAGCATTAACATTAATTTGGCACTTAACGCCAATTTGTGTGTCAACTTTGTAGGGTGTACGCTGAGCTGTCATCGATACTATTTCAAGTTCAAGTGTACTACTTTGACAACTTTCGCCAAAATACGTACTTGTGCGGTTTGGAAATCATTTGAAAGATGTAAATTAGAGTAAAATTAATGTTATTTTATGCTTTATATTTTGTAACCTTCCGATCTTTTCGGCAGCTAATTGATACTGAATTTTAATTTACATGCGAAGCGCACTTAATGTTGTAAAATTGAGATGTCACGACGACGGGATGTACGTAAACGAGCTTCTCGTACATCACACTAACTTCGACGAACGTAATATAAAATGGTTAACACAAAATAAATACTTCCCATATTAGCGTTAATTCTATTTCTACTTTTCTATGTTAATCACACTAATTTATGATTTTGGGCTAAAAAAAGCCACGTCAAAATTAGTGTTATTAACACTAATAACGATTAGCGGTGTAGTATTTTGTTCCTTTGTTGGCTTTATTGCACGAACCTGTTCTCACATCCATAGCGGCAACACTATGGGAAGGCGTAAATAGATTAGGGTTTGGGGTAATTAGCGTGAAGGTTTTGGTAGGTTAAGATCCTTGAACCCTTAATACTTTTTCTTACAACACTAAAAATTTATTTCCACCAATAGCGGTTCACGATGTCACAAAATAACCGTACGTAAAACAAAAAGTAGCTACCGGGTATGTGGATAGAGTTTATATGTTTAGGGTATATTGTAACAGTAATAGCGGATCGAACTTGTTTATAAAGGGGTATTTAGGTGTTATGATTATAGAATACAAATTTGGTAGGCGTCGCGAAAGAATCACGCTATTTGGAGTTATATTTTAAAAGTTATGAGATGGGTGTATTTAGGTGACAGCGCGGGGTCTAAATAACAAGTGGGTATCATTGAACGGGTTAAGGCGTTGCCATTAGCGGTCTCTGTAAACATCAAAATTCGCTTACCGGCTGATCGCTCCATTGTGTCGGTCAAGAAGACATTTTGTTTTCGTGGCACACTTTGATTTGCCACGTATTAAAAAGAATACCATTCGGTAATCTTGAGAATCTCTGGCAACAAATTGTGATCACGTGATTCGTACCAGCGAAAGGTAAAAGTGGCTCGTCTGACGTATTGAATAAAATCTGTCGAGCGAGAAACTTAAGATTTGTAATCGTATGAAAATGTCAAAATGGTTAGTGGATCGCGATGACAATAACCTCCGTCAAAGGAGCGTGGTCTTCCGGGTCTCCGATCCTCCCTGGCGGAAGGCACATGTCATATGCGACGTGTACCCACCTGGTCGTGCGGTCGTCGTGGATATTTTTTCACTTTTCCACGAGGCACGATGTTATTCGTTCAAGCGGTAAGAATTGACCTACTCTGGGTCACTTGTTGCGAACTGAAAGTGTCAGACGATAGAGTATCCGATTATGCATCCGACCGTCCACGTCTACGCCCATAAACGTGGAGAATCAAATCCCTTATTCAGTAGGCTTGTTTTTCTGACATTTTATTTTTTTTGGTACGATACTGTACGAAAGAGTACGACTTTCAGTAGACAACGACATTTTTCCCCTAATGGAACCTTACCCTAATGGAACTTATGGAAAGTGTTGGAAAGGTTAAGAGAAAGAATATTATATGGAAAATTGTCAAAATCCAGCTTTCTTAAAAGTGAACAATTATTTTTGGGACACATAGTTAGTGGGGAAGGTGTTAAAACAGATCCATCCAAAATTATCGCAATCCAAAATTGGAAGCAGTCTAGTAATGTCACGGAAGTTAGATCATCTTTAGGATTGGCCACTTATTACAGGAAATTTATCAGGAACTTCAGTATGATCGTCGCACCTTTGACAGATTTACTCCGGGAGAAGGAGACGTTTGTGTGGGGAGCTGATCAGGAGAGAGCATTTGAGAAACTAAAAGGGAAGTTGACCTCTACCCCTACACTGGTGTATCCTGACCCTGTTGGGGAATTTAAAGTTCTAATTACTATAGATGCATCTGATAAAGGTCTAGGTGAAATCATAAGTCAAAAAGTCGACAAGCACTTGTTGTTTTTGGAAGATTCATTTTCGTACATGCGTGCGCTCGCATGTTCACATACTTAGTAACCAAATGTAATATGGTGGTTCGAATGGATTTGTAGTTTGGGGGGTAATTGTACGGATGAATTTAAAGTGACGTAAATTACAAATTGAGTGACGCGAAGAAGCGTACGAAAAATACGGAATACGAAATGGAAATGGACGGCGGATCGCTTCGCGATCCGATTTGAAATATTCGAAGTATTTGAAAAATGTACGCTGGCCGTACAAAACATAATGCGACAGGTGTACTTTATTTGCGACAGGCGCATTTATGACGAGGAACAAAATTGCGGTACGGACAATTTCGGATGGTTTGACGAGGTTTCGTCAAGTGGATTTTTATGACCACGCGGCGCGACATCAACGGTGCCGAATAAGAGTCACGGACGGCGAACAAAGGCCGCCGCTATTTATCAAGAGTGGGGACGCGAAATCGCGTCAATCACACGATATTTATTTTTGGACGTTCCGGATTGTTTGACAAAATTTGAGGAGTTTCGTTGAGTGACTCAGCATGAGTCAGCATACGATTTTGTGAGATTTTGTGTACCTGTAAATATTTGGAACAACATTGGTTTGTCCTATGTGTATTAATAAAATAGAGTTGATTATGGCATTTTACGGCTATTTTACGGGATATTTTAGGGTTTCCAAGGTACATTGTTGTACGTTCAGTTTTATGTCAGTACGGCTGCCGTAGATATTCCGTACTAGTAGGCTTTTTAGGGTACACTTTCATACAATTTCGTACATTTCTGATAAATTTCAGTACTTTTTATGATTTTTAAGGATTTTCTAAGATTACGCTTTTCGTACGTTTTTGTACATGGCCGTACAGCAAAATCTACACAAATTTTACGAAAAGCATGAAAAAGACGAATGCTACGTAGTTTTTGTAAAAAGGTTAAAATCCGTACAAATTGGACATCGACGGTTCAGCCTGCTCTGTTCGTCTGTTTCGTTTTCTTTTTTAAAAAGTTTGATTCTCGAGTTTTACAATATATTTTATTTTTTGTTTCTGTAGTATAGTTTTAGAACTATAAAGTATTATTTTAAATTTGTCTACGTTTACGTGATGCGCTGTCCGTAATAATTCAGCAGTTAAACAGATACGGAACAGATTGCTAAGCGTTGCATTCCACGCTATATAATGTAGATTATGTAAAACAGTATATTACAAAGTACTATAGTATGCGTACTATATATTTTTTAAGTTATCGCCGATACGGAATTTGTTGGTCTCCGACCGATATATCGGGACGTTTGATCATTCGGTAACCGATAGCTATCGGTATCGGTGTTATCGCGATAAGTTTTTTACCGATACACAACACTACTAAAAACCCTAAACATAGGGCGCGCGGCGCCGCGCGTCGTAAAACGAAATGAAAAAGGGGCGACGCGGACGCGTCCGGTTCCTCGTCCCACACTCCCGCACGTAGTGTTATGTATCGGTAAAAAAATTTATCGCGATAACACCGATGCCGATAGTTATCGGTTATCGAACGGTAAGAGTTACCGATATATTTGTACTTTTTGTAATTTTTGTCCGGAGTACACGTGGCAGGTTTCCAGTGGATCCCAAGAAAAAGGGACAAAGCTATGGCGTCGGATGTGAAAGGTACATCGTTTTAACTGGAGCCGTACTAAAGCCGTACATATATTATGCCGCCTACTGTACTTTCGGTTTGTACAAATGATCTGATTGGTAGGCATCTCAGTAGATAGGGGTTGTGAGTAGGGCGCGTCGAGAGAATAACACGTACAGTTGAGTGAACTAGCCGTACGTTTCTGTACGTTCCGTACATATGTCTCTATACCAATATATCGATTATCGGCTAGCCGAAAAAAGGCCCATATCGGTTATCGGCAAATCCTTACCGATACACAACACTACCAGCAACTCCCCACACGGCCTCGGGGGCCAGAAAATTGCGAGGTAAGTTCATAAAGTTCCATACTCCTAATTACAGAACTTCAATTTAAATTTGCAGCTCTTCTCGGACGCCAGAACATCGGCGATTTTCTGCCGTGGCAAAATGCAAAAGTGAGGGCTTCCGCGTGAAAGACATTCGAAGTCTCTGCCGTCTTCTTAGGTTTTCTTTTCATGAATTTCTCGGTTTCACAGTCAAAATTCAGCATTCAAAACTCAAAATTCGAAATTCAAAATTTGAAACCCAAAATTCAAAACCCAAAATTCGAAATTCAAACTTCGAAATCTAAGATTCAAAATTCAAAATTTAGAATTCATCTCTATTTTACTATTTATCAACTAGTCTTAGAAAAAAGGTCATGCCACACATTGTTCGTCCATTGTCTATACCATAAAGTATTTCGAGCGAAGTATGAACTGTATATAAGGATTGTTGTTCAAGAGTCTCTGGCTGATTAAAAAATCCTTCAAAACAGAAGAGTTTTTCTGTAGAACCTTGCTGAAAATTAAATCATCATTTTTATGGCAAACTTTCTTCGTTTCATACCTATTTTGCAGCAGTATATATTTTTTTAAGTACTCGAACTTTAGGTTAAGTCTGAAACTGCACATCATGTTTTCTTGTAAAAAATGGCATCATTTTCCAGCTATGTGACGGTTTTGGAAGGACCTGATCGAGTTCCTTCCATTCTAAGTAGATATTTTTTGCAATATTCGGATTATTTTTTAGCACTGCTTAGTGATTGTTAGATTATACTTTGAATTTTATCAGAAATGCTAAAGGCGGCAATGTTTTGGGCTAGAATGTGACTGTACCGTCTGATTTTGAAATAAATATCTTTACGCAATTTATTTGAATTGTTTCTTACAAGGATTTAAAGGCGCAAGGTTGAAGTTTAAATAACTGCAGAGCGGCCAGTCTGATGATATGAAATTCTGAGATTTGCAAAATTGCAGTTTCTTTGCAATATTTATGTAAGACATTTATCTTTAGGTGTCATTTTTTATCTGCAAAATTTAGTCTACGATGATGCAAACCCACATTTTTTCGAAGTTGAAAAGATGTTAGAAATCAAACTTCCAATTATAAAATTGTTTTTCTTGCAAGACCATAACCTATTGAAGGTGAGGCCATGGAAGGCCAAAAACACAAAAAAAGAAAGGAAGAAGCTAAAAAATAAGAAGAAAAGACAACAAAAACCAGTGGATAGAGAGAAACAAGGAATACAAAAGGAGAGGTTTATTATGAGTATAAAACTTAACGAAGATGATCATTTTGGAAGAAGATGATGTCCGAGCAAGGTGAAACTAATGTTGTTTATTGTTTTTAGTTTCGTTTTTTTTTTGTTTTTCTTTTTTCCTACATAATCTTCTTATAATTCTTCACTATTTTTGACATAGTTTATCATATTTCAATTTTGATTAGGAATCTCTAACATTGATTATAGTTTTTTTGGCATTGATTTCGAATATGGAGAAGGATTTCATCACACTCTTTCTTTTTTTTTTTTCAAATATTGGTTAGAATTTTTCTAACATTGGTTAAGCTTTTCCATGTCATTAGAAATACTTCAAACCTACATTATTTTTTTTTCTTTGTTTATGGCAGCAATGGTGATATTTTATTGAAATATGTAGCTAAGGAGTATTACAAAGAGTATGTACGTCGCAGAAAAAAAATAAACTACTTTTCGGAAAATCTTGAGACCGAGCTCTCCAAAAATTGACTACGATTCTACGAGAAATTTGAAATTTTTCTTGCCACTGTCGTTTATGAATATATTTTATGTCGTGTTTCGAAAAATAGAAAATTAAAAAACGAAAGAACGAAAAATTAACGAAGAGAAATGTCCGTCGAAAACAGAAAACATGGGTGTAAGCTAAAAATGGTAATTGGAAACAACAAAATCGGTAAAACAGGCTTGGTGCACAATTTATGGAGGAAAAGGCAAACAAAGAACTCATGGAATATCTCAAATTATAGTAAAATCTTCAGAAATAGGTTACCATGAACTGAAAAAACACATGGAAACATTTCCACAGTAATTAGCTAAAAGGTGAACATTGGAGACAGCTATGCTTTTGCTTTCACTCCTTTACTTCCTTCTGCAATTAACACTTTTCTATCATCTAAAATTGTCAATTTAATAAAATCAACAATTGGATATATCAATTTCCTCCCCGCACGAAAACAAAACATATGCATACTTATTAACAAATAAAAAAAGAAAGAAGATTTCTGGCATTGTGAAACAAGATTTTAATACTTTAAATTTACATAAATTTAAAAAATGTTAAGAACGTACTCTAAAATCTCAAAATACATGGAAAAAAAAAATCAATAATAATATGCAAAAAAACAAATCTTACTGAAGTTAACCTAATCACAGTAAACATTACTGCAATGAAATACCATAATATTTACAAAATAATGCCATAATAACACCACAATAATACCGTAGTAATACCGTATTGTGTATTATTTGCTTCTGGAAAATTAGCTTATTTGTCGCCTATTATTAACAACAGTAGAAAGCCAAAAAATGTCTTTTTAAGAACACATCCAAAAAAAAAAAAAACTTAATTTAATCCGTTGTCCATTTTTTGAGCCATTTTTGCTTCTCGACAAAGATCCATAAGCACATTTCGAATAATTCTCCCCGAGATTATAGCTGCAAAAAAAAAATGGAATGAAAAAAACATAAAAAAATAAATAAAAAGGAAGCATTTATCAACACTTAACGTTTTCTAATTTTTAGTAAACCCTTATAAATTTTCAATTCCTTTTACTCCTACTATTTTTCAATCTACTATAATTTATTGTTTTGTTTCTAGAATTCAAAAGGAAAAACAAAAAACGAAAAACAACCCTGTCCTAAGCACATTCCATCCCATTTGGTATTTATTTTTACAACATTTCAAAAAAAATCTTATACAAAATTGCAAAATATATCTCTTATAAGATTTTCTTAGAAATCTACCTATCAAAAAACAAATGAAGTTCTTTACAAATTCTATAAACACAAAACATTACCAAAAAGTTACCATAAAATGCTTACAAAAAAAAGGCGTTCGAACAGTTGGGTGAATCTTTTGATCAAACAGAACTTCCGAAGCCGATTTTCCGGAAAATTTTGAAATATCTTTGACGGTTATAACACCTTCGAAAGATTTCAAGAATCGGGAAGATATCCTGATTTTTCCCCAAAACCCAATTATAGCTTTATTATAGCTTCATTGTCACTATTTAAATAAAATATAACATTGACATAATATTCAAATCTTTTTTAAAACAAACTTTAAAACTAACAATTCAATGGCTATACATCTCATAGGATAAAAGTTAAAAAGGACTTAATTCTCAAAAAAAAGAAACTCAATTCAAAAAGTAACTCAGTTTAGTTCATTCTATCCAAAAAAATTATAAAAAAAATTAATAACTGATAAAATTTGGGAAAAAAATCTCACAATTGAAGACGGACAGTTTGGTTCATATTGTCAACAAAACATTTGAACTTTAAATCGTAGCGTCCGGAAAACGTGAGAAATTTCCATCTCATATGTTGAATTAAAAAAAAATGATCGCCGCAATCTTCCATTTCGACGCTTACGACATTTCGGTAAACTTTTGGAGTATTGCTCAGATCGGAAAATAGAGGGAAAACAGTAAACGGAGAAATATCCAGTTTTACGGTTCCATGGAGATGGTACACTTTGCCCTGAAGAGGAAATCAGAAGATGAGGGAGAGGAAGAGGGAGAGGGAGAGGGAGAGGGAGAATGAGAAGGGAGAGGGAGAAAAAGAGAGGGAGAGGGAGAGGGAGACAGATGGAAGGAGAGGAGGAGGCGGATGGGGAGGGGGAGGGGGAGGGGGAGGAAGTGGGGGAAAAAGAGAGCGGGAGAGAAGGGAGGTGGGGGAAGAGGGAGAGAGAGAAAGGTGGAGAAAGATAGAGAGATAGGGAGAGAGAGAATGGCATCCATAATCCATTTCCTAATTCCACACACGAATCACTCCTCTAGAAACAGGCTTTTTGGTTTTTTATCATTTTGTCCTCTTTTGAGAACTCACTTCTTTTGTTACTTTGACTTTTGGCGCTTCCAAAATAAAATCTTCATCCGTGGGATCCTTGAATTCCTCGTATTCTTTTGGAGTTACGGTTTTTTTTGTCAGTAGTCTTCGGCTGGCAAAAAAAAAAAAAAAAACCTGAATAAATGTGTGTGTGTTGTATTTAAGCCTGTATTGTAATTTACTTTTATTTTTATAATGTACATATAAAGAAATGCAAAGCCATCACTAAAGAAGAAGAAGAAATAAAATAACGCACTAAAAAGGAAATATCGTTAGATTCTTGGCAGAAAAAAAGAGGAAAACGTAAGAAAAGTAGTAAGAAATGTAAAAAGCAAAGGAATTCAATAACTAATATGATAATTTGTTTCTGAAATTTACTCACATTGGGTGAATTTCGAGAGCATCCAAATGGCATTTCTCCAAAAACATACTTTGAACCATCTTGAAATATCAAATTTGTTTAAATAACTTAAAAAAAAAATCTTGCTGTGGGACTTTAAATTACTTAGATTGCCAAAAAGATATTGCCTTGGATTTTTGAAGTAAAGCTACTAATTGCTAAGAGAAATTGTTAACAAAAAATGTTAATGAAATGTTAATGTGTTGTGACTCTCCAAGGATGAAAGTTTGTATTGAAAATCGAATTTATACAATAGGTTGTTTTATAATCGACGTTTTTGTCTTCTAGCTCGTACCACTATGAAAATATTATCCTCGTTTTCAGGTTAAGTCATACAATTGGTACAATTGTTTGGGTGTTTTCCAGCCCGGTTTATCATAACGATGTTCCATCAAACATGAGGTCGAATCTCTTCAACTCCTTTCAACTTCCGTTAGAGAATCTTCAAAATATTTTCTAATCCGGTATCTTCTTGTCGTTCTGCTTTTTTTCTCCCCTTTGTACGCAGATGCACGAATTAGCAATAAAAGTTGTTATATTCGTTGATTCCGTACGACTGTCGGGCGACCCGACATTTTCAAACCTGTCGGTGACAGTGACTTGGCACTTCATTTATTATGGATAAACTCGTTCCGTGATTCGCCGTTGAATTTCGACGATCATTTGTACGAACGTCAGACCAACTACATTCACCGCGAATCGTTATTAGCGTCAAGGTTTTTTTCGCCAACTTAAAAACATTTTTTCTCCGTACACACTTGTCAGATTGTGGATCTGACGGTTGCGATTGAAATTTAAGGTTCTAAGCTTCCGATTGGCTGTCTCAAATTGAAAATCGGACGGGTGTGTACGGAGAGATTCGCGGTTGTAGCTTTGTACTTTTACCGTTATGAAACCGTACAGTACTTGTGGTCCACTTTCCAACTCTCTTTTACTTTACAGGAAATAAATCAAACTTTGTCATCGCTTCAATAATATTCAAACTTTTCTAACTCTGCCAGTCTGCCGAGGTCGTACTTATTTGTCTGTTTCTGTAAATTTTTCTGTGGCGGGCTTGTTACGGAAATACACAAGATATTAGGGTGTGTCCCCATGTGCATAAGTAAGGGTTTTTTCCTGTCGTTTTGCCGTAAAACTTAGCGCCGTACTGCCTAAGTTGCAACCGTACGAAGGAATCACAAATTTGTAGAGTACAATTTGCGTCATCCCTGAACTTAGGATGTACGAAAATTTGTCGTCTTGTGCTTTTCGACCCACTTCGACGACAAAAAACGTCATCTTCAACCTTATCTTTAAAACACATGCGCGATGTGATTTAAAATTAGGTTTTTTCGATTGACAAATAGGAACATATTTTCGCGCGTGCCTTAAATTTCGACAAAAATCCTACGATTTCCAAGGACAAAGAAAAGTACATAGTTCGCTATGTTTTGTCCGTTTCCGTTCTAATACGACAAAGATAGGTACACAATTTGTTTGGATTTGTCCGTTTTCGTCTAGTACGGATTTTTTTTTTTTTGCAGGGGTCTTCAAATTCCGATGCCATTTCACGTCGACCGGACAGGAGACGCGAAGGCAAAGCGCCTCATCTTCGACCGTGAAATTGCACAGGCTGGAAGGCGGTACGTCTACAATGTCACGGAAAGACATGCGACGTCACACGCAGGTACAAAAAATATCGTGCGACCACAGATTGTCGACGTTGACAACCGTCACAGGTACTGTCGACGTATACAATCGTCACAAGCGTAAGTTACGATTTCGTCATTACAGACATAGGGACACTTGAAAACCGGGTCCGGCGGATCCGCGCTAAAATACAAAGTAATTTCGCTAAGTTACAAGTACATGGGGACACACCCTTACAAAACTGTTAATTCACACGGGTATTTTGCCGATGTACGGTCTGTACGGCTTTGTAAGTAAATACTAAATTCTCTATAACGTCGAGCGAATATACGACGAGATGGCACGCTATTTTTACTATTCGACGTAGGTCCGTACGAAATATAGGTAGTTGACCTTCGACGAAGTTTTATTTTTTGACCGCAAAACAAAATTTTCCGAAATGACAAAAGCTGACACTTCTATCGAACACGTGGGACTTGAAGCGATAAAAAAACAAAAAGGACCGCCCGTCGCCGCGTCGCACGTGCCAGCAATTGACAGAATTTTCGTTTGAATTCATCAAAATCGGTCATTTTGTTCTTTTCCATTCAAAAAAGTCAAGAGAGAGTCAAGCCACCAAAAGTCTATAGGCAGAGTCACGTGAGTTGACTATGGTTTGAGTTTTATGTTTCCTTTGACGCTCGATATGGCCCATCGGATGACCACGTGTCATCCTTCTGCTCACTCAAGATCAGCCAGGTGGCAAGTACAAACAAATCGAAAAAAACGACGGGAATAACAAAAGTATTTGAAAGCACGATTTTTTTGCGGCTGTTTTAAGCGTCTCAATTTCTCTTTTGGGATCAACTCCCGAATCGGGCGAATCTGTATCCTGGTTAAAAAATTAAAACATTTCTTCAAATTTTAGCGGGTAGCTTCACTTTTTCCTGTTTTTTGGTTTTGCCCCTAGACTACACGAGTTTTAAAAAGACAAGCAGATCCCATCACAATCATTAAGCTTCCCTAAAAAAGGGTTCGGGGGTTATCCTTTGATCGGTCGTGGTTCAATAAACCGTGAATAGCTTATAATGTTAAGAAATTATTAGTGTAAAGAAAACAATAGTGTTATTAACGCAATATTGGGTTTCATGACCTCGCGCAAATAAAATATTAACTTTAATTTATACATCTAACACTAATTAGGATACACATTGCCACAATGTAGCCCCTCCAACCTGTGTTCACATAGTCGACGTTTGAACATGTGCGAAGAGCTTCGCTTGATTTCTTCCTTCTTTGTTACTTCGAATCAATTTTGAGAGAGCATTCAAGTGTCAGCGCCATTCACCTTTTGGTCTCGATGTTGTTGTTTGACATTTATTATGTACTTTTGTACCAAAAAACGAGCACTTTTAGTACGGATTGGCAAATTTTGTGCACTATACTATTTACAAACCGGCCAAATCAGAGTTAATGACGTAAATTAAACCGTACCTATATTAAGGTCAAGAAAAATTTAGTACTAATAAGTATATTTCAGGTTCGACGGTCAAAATTTATAAGCGCGGATATAGTGTTATTAACACCATAAGCTATTCACGGTGTACTTAGCAAATCGAGCGTGAAATGGGCCCCTTTTTGGCGTAATGGCTTGAAGCACTTTGGGTGAGGTTTTATGGCAACAAAAACACTTTTAATGGGGGATTTTCTGTTCGCCGAGAGGTGTCTCACATTCTTCCTTCGCGCCGGATTGACCTTGTATTACTTGATGGTGCGCGTCGTACATTTGGAGACATTGTTGTGGCGAACCCTACCTCAACTACAGTCGTCAACCAAGCGGCCCGTCATGTGGGAGTGGCTGCCCGTGACGCGGCTTAAAGGAAGGAGCGTGATTATGCCCGTCGCGACGCTATGGATGGCTTCATTCTGATGGCGGTCGAGATATTTGGTTGGTTGGGTGTGGCTTTAGACGAGTTTTTCCGTACTTGTGGTCGGCGCTCGTTCGAGAGGCGAGGACCTGGGAGCCCTCCTGTTTCAGTCCTTACTTCTTTTTATCGACAACGTTTTTTCGTGGCCCTACAACGGGTGTTGGCTTCTATTTTACTTCGATCGTCTATTGCCGTTATTGATCGACGGCGTGTTCCGGAACTTCCTACTCGTGCTCTTCCAGGATTTGGGGACTTACGTGGTTGCTTTCCGTAGATTTTTAGTTCTATTGGGGGTTTTTTCTGTTACGTGTTAGTTGTTTCCTTTGATGTTTTGTTTGTTGGGTTTTGCTTTTTTGGGTGTTTTCAACTTCCTTGCCATCCTTTCGAATTTTCATCGGTTTTGCCTTGATTTCCCCTTTTGTTTATTCCCTCGTTATGTGGTTCTTCAGTTTTGGCAATGCTACTTCTTTTTGTTCCCATGGACTCAGATGGTTTACCATCGCGCTTTTTAATAAAGTCAGCCCCTCTTTTAGTTACGTTGTCGTATGTAAATGGTAACATACTTAGAGACAATAATAAAAGTGAATACTAATATACTTTTTATGATTGCAATGCTCTTTCACTACACACTATTATTGGTAAAATATTTTTATTTCCTTTCTACAAAGCCGCCCTTTCCTTTTCACTACTCCGCCCATCGTTATCACCTTTAACAACAACATTAGATATGTTGCAACTTTTACTGGCCAAAAATCATATATTGGTGTTGTTTACAGTAAAATAGAGCAAACGCTAAGCTTTCATGTAGCTTTATCCACTTTATATTATGTTCGTACAAACTTGCATTATGTACCGTATGTATTTAGACACAGTATCCACGTGACATCTCATTTATATAGCGCTAAGCGCCTTTCATATGTAGATAAACTTTATTAGCTGCCAAAAATAATGCTTACACTAATTTTATTTTGTACATTAAAATAACATGAAAGACTTTGAAATTCTACTATAATTTGTTCTGTTCATTTGATTTCCAAACCCCAGAAGTACGTCACCTGACGGATGCTTGGGCCTTAGGAAAACGCCTTCAGGTAAGGTTTACTTGGAAGGTGTCCTATTATGTAGGGTCGGTTAACAACCTCTCACCTCCATTGGCTTATTTTGGACGGACGAAGTAGGTTGGTATTCAAACTTTTAAAATCTTACAATATTTTTTAAACAAAAAATATGAACGTAGTATCTAAACTAGTCGAGGTAATTAATGACTTGTACGAAGAGTTTTCGACCAAATTTAAATTTTGAAAATAGAAATGAAAATTTCGAAACAGAATGGCAAAAAAACGCGACAAACTTTGAAGGTCAATGGATGAAAGAACAAGCGTACGAAGTGACATTCGTTGGACCAACATCCACCGTGGCGGAAGGCACACAACCTATACGACGTGTATACTTATCATCGCCTATACCTTGTGGATAATATTCTGCATTTTCACGTGTACCAAAGGTACATATCTAGTGTGAAGCTAGTGTCCTCACAAGGAGACTATCCACACATTGGATGATTTGAGCAATTGCTCACCAGATTTGAAAAAAACAAAGTATCCAACGGTCAATCTTTTCGCCTATACGCTTGGAGTATCCTATTAGTTACATAGTAAACATGTTTCGTCTTAAAAAAAAGAAAATGGTACAAAGCTGTACCAAATCGTACGGCGTCCATTAAACAACTCTGTATTTCCTCTAATGGAATTCCACCCTTAGGTGATACATTTAAGCTCAAAATAGTGTTAATGTCAGTTCATCGTCCACGATGCTACAAAGAAGACACGTAAATTGATGTTATATTCCTAAATTAATGTTAGTGGATTTTTATTTTGATACGCATATACAAAACAACGTTAATAACATTAAAGTATAACATCTAACTTTCTTTTAACGGTAATACCGATAGGAAGTCTAAGGGTTGGTGAAGATGCCCAACGTTGCCAAAGATCGTTTCTTTACAAACTTCACCGCTCATCGTTATAACTGCTAAAAAAATTAGTGCAAATGCATGTTTAGAGTTAGTAACGCTAAATTGTGTATTTGTGTGAAAGAAAAAAAAATAACTTTAATTCTGTCACTTAACGCCACTTTGTATGTCTACTTTGTAGAGTCTATGATGAGCTGGCACCCTAAGAACATTCGCCAAGGTATGTACTTGTAAAGTTTGGAAATCCTATGAAACATATAAATTATTGTAAAATTTAACATTATTTTTGGTTACTTTATTTTGTGATTTATACTTAGTAATTTTCCGGCTCTTTTCGTCGGCTAGCAGGCGGTAAAAGATAATTGAATATAATGGCATGTAATTAATAATATTGTAGAAGCTAAAATGAATATGTTTTTCAAACTTTGTCAAAACTATTTCCTTATCGTTAGAATGTGTTTTTTAAACGAATCAACACTGGTTTTTATATAATTAATAAAGTCAAAGAATGTAGGTTTGTCTCTTGACAGTTGTTTCTTTGTATGATGGCCTAGGGTATGCTCCCATGTGTTAAATAAGGTAGTTTTCTGTCTTTTTCTCCAAAATTGAGCCAATAGCGAAAAATTATTTTGTCATACAAAATAATTGCAAAAATCACAGTAAAACTTGTATTATTTTAAAAGTTAAAATGTCACGTATTTTGTCGTCTTGCGCTTTTCGACCCACTGTACCAACATTCCAGCTCATCTTCAAACTTCATATTAAATTGACTTGCGAGGTGATTTTAGTTGAAGTAACGGGTTAGCGACAACAAAATTTAATTTTGGCACTCATCACAAAATTTATGCAATACGCCGATTGCACAAAAAAAAAAAAAAAAACAATTGTCTGTTTCCAACCTGTACGGATATTTGTACGTGTAGGGATCTTTGGCAACGGATGTCATTGTGCAAAACTGAAATCCTTGAAGACCTTGGCCTTGTTTAGTTCTTCCTCGTAAAGGGAAGAGAGGCCTGATTAGAATGATGGTGGCCTCCACAAAAGCAATTACATTCGAAGTCACAAAAACTAGACAAAATTCGTTTCGACATCATAAATTGTAATGTTGTATATGCGGAAAAAACTTATCGTGATAAAATTGATAATGATCATTATCGGTTATCGATCGTTGAGGGATTTTGATATATTTCTCCGAAACCAGCAAATTTTTTTATCGGCGATAATGTAAAATATGTAGTATAGTATAGCATAGTACTTTATACTATATTGTATTATATTTTACACATTATATAATATGGCATGCTACATCATGTCTTTTGTACAAAATTGCACATTTGTATGGTCTAAACCGTACAATTATCGCCGATAATTATGTTTCTTGATATTTATCGGTAATTCATAGCGATATATCGGTTTCTATGGCGATAATTACAGTACGAGTCAGTATATCGATAATCGGTAGGTGAAATAATGGTACATATTGGAAATCGCCAAATGGCTTCCGATACACAACAATATTAAAAATAATTGTGACGCCTGAAGTTCTGGTAAATTTTGTAAACGTCTATAACCGCCACAGAGTTTGTACACGTGTACAGCCGTCACAGTTAAAAGTAACGATTTCGTTTTCGAATATCGGAACACTCTGAAATGTAGTACGGTGAAAAAAAAAAAAAAAACTTCGTGAATCAACAAAGTAGAACTACGTTAAGGCTACATGGAAACATACCCTTAGGTTTTAGAAGCTGTTAACAATTCCTCACTATTAATGGTAATTTATGTCATTTTCCAAATAATGATCTGGTCCCGAAACAATGTTTGCTGCGACCGTTTCATTCAATACTAAAAAAGGTGATGTTTGTGAATTTTCAACACCGGCATGTACACCGTGTATAGCTAATAGTGTTAACATTTTTTTTTGCCACCAAAAACATATTTCTTCGAACACACTTGTCAGATTCTGGATCTGACGGTTGCAATTGAAATCTTAGATTCTCACCCTCCGATTGGCAGTCTCCATGTAATAATCGGACAATTGTGCACGGAGAAAATCTGTTTAAAGTGGCAAAAAAATTGTTAACACTAATAGCAATACACGGTGTACCTAGACTGGTTCAAAATTCCAAATACACCAATAATGGTGGAAAATGTACATTCATTTTTGAAGAACACCTTTGGTTGACCGTGGTGACGGTCACATCACCTTTTGTATGTAAAGCATCACAACCTTGCGATTTCACAAACTGTTCCGCAACCGCTGGTCCAATTATGGCCGTCGGATGCAACAATCGAAACACCGTAGAGATCATCGTATTTTATTTTAATTTCCTTTCCTTTTTCGGTTTGGAAGATAGCATGCACCTGCATGGACAAATTTTCGACCCTTAACTTTTTTTCTCGCCAATTCGCCATTCATTTGAAACCATCTTTTCTAAATGCACATTCGTCGGATTATTAATTCGACGGTTGCGATTGAAAAGCAAGATTCTCACCTTACGATCGGCGGTCACTAGTTGAAAATCGGACATGTGTGCAGAGTAAAAATATGTTTTAAAAAAACGTTCTGTCAATTTCGTCAAATCTGGCTGGTATATATTTTAAACATGGGGACTTTATAGAAACCTTTCTTTGGGAGTCTTCTTACAAAAAAACTTTTTTGAATACGCTTTATGAAGACAGAAAGTTCGAAAAGAATGCACAAGGATTATAGAATTACACAAATAACCAAAAAATAACATTTTAGCGGTCTTATTTTCACTTTTTTCTTTAAATAATAGTTTAGAAATAACTTCTCAAGATGTCTTCTTTAACTAATCACGGAGAAAATTCCATTTCAGATTCACTTCGAGGAAAAGAAAATTCAAATAGTGGTGATTTAAATCCCAGAATTGTCTTAACTGAGGAAACGACGTCAATTACTGGAAATTTTCTCCCTTCCCTCCCTTCTCTCTCTTCCTTCCCTTCCCATCCTTCCCTCCTTTCTCTCCCTTCTCTCCCTTCTCTCTCTTCCTCCCCTTCCCACCCTTCCCTCCCTTCTCTCCCTTCTCTCTCTACCCTCGCTTCTCTCCCTTCCTTCCATTCCCACCCTTCCCTCCCTCCTCTCCCTTCTCTCTCTTCCCACCCTTCCCTTCCTTCCCTCCCTTCCCTCCCTTTAGCAAAAGAATCAGTCAACAACCAAACCGAAAAATCAGATACAACCTTTTTTTCTTCTTTGTCGTCTTCTGGATCTTCTCCTGAAACTAATAATGACTGCGTCATTCTTGTTGGTACAAATAGAAAACCTTATATTGTGAGCAAAAACTTGTTAAAGGAATCTTCTTATTTTGAATCCCTTTTAAGTGATCGATGGGCAATTGATAATTCAAATTTAATTGAATTTCTGAGAAAACCTGCAACAGGAGGAGATAAAAAAAGTGAGAATATGGGTAAGGATATAAAAATGGGAATAGAAAATGAGGTAAATAAAGTGGATAAAGTTCTGGCGAGATTGGATTGCGACGAGAAAACGTTCGAATATATTTTGAAGCTACTGCGGTACAAGGATTTGAAGGTAAAGAGTTTCAATTAAGAGTTAAAAGTTAAACATAATAAAATATTGTGTTTTATGCGACAAAAAAAGTGAATGCAAACTTAAATTAGAATACAGGATATTGGATGATGGAATTTGATCATTGAAGATAAAAACTGTATATATATATATATAAATAAATAAAAATAAAATAAATTAATTGTCTATTTTTTGACATTTGTTATCTTTCTTGTTTTTTGTGCCTTTCTTTTTCAAGCAGGCAATTCCAGATTCTCTTGATGACACGGAACTTTTTTGGCTAAAAAAGGAAGCAGATTATCTCGGTATCAACATACAATTTCCTGAAATTCTTAAGGAAAAATGTTTGGAAAATTGTCATGAACTTCCTGAAAATCTTCAAGAATCCTCTAAAATTTCACTTTCTATGTTCAGTGATCCCACGTTTCTTGTCAGTTTTCAGTCGAAAACAAAAAACGATCTTATTGACTGCCCAAACTATCATGAGAAAAAGCCAAAAATATTGGCCAACCTTTTGTACGGAATATTTTCAAGAGAAGATTGTGAGGACTGCGACAAAGTTTTTTCATCAGTGTATGTTTTTTTCTTCCCTACATTGTTTTTCGGTATCTCTTTTAACGGTTTTTGACATTGCTATAATTTTTACATTTTGATTAGGAATTTTTAACATCAATAAGGACCTTAATTGGAAAGGATTTCTTGAATTTTTTTATAATTTTCTGGTAATGACAAGAAATCTTTAAAATTGATGAGGATTTTTAAATATTGATTTTCTTTTTTTTATCGAGCGACATTTTGAAACTTTCATAAGGATTTTCCGATATTCAATTTATCATATTGATGATAAATCTTTTTGCATAGACTAAAGTTCTTTAAGCATTCAGTTGATTTTTTTTTCTTAACCTTCATTATAATTTCCTAACATCCAGGAATATTTTTAAACATTGAGAAGCATTTCCTGACTTTGTTCATTTTTTTTTCTAACTCATTACAAATTTTTAACAATCATTATGTGTTTTTTTTTTGGCATTGGTTCTAATTGTTTAACATTGTGGGGGATTTACGAACATTGAGAAGGTTTTTTCGACATTTTTTTATTTTTTTTTTAACATTGGTTAGAATTGTTTAACATTGTGGGGGAAGTAGGTTTTTCTGACATTTTTCTCATTTTTCTATTAACATTGGTTAGAATTTTGTAGCATTGACAAAGATCTGTAATCAGAATTATTTCAAACTTACATCAGTTACTTTTCTTTTCTTTTGTTTTTTGCCTTCAGATATGATGATACTTTATTGGAAAATGCAATTAAAGCTTATCACAGAGAATATGTTCATCACCGAAGAAACTTAAACGACTTTCTCGAAAACTTCGAAGCCGAGCTCCTCAAAAATCGGCTCCGATTCTACGAAAAATTCGAAAGTTTTCTTATCACGGTCGTTTCTGAATCGGTTCTATGCTGTGTTTCTAACAATAAAAAAGTGAAGAACCAAAAATTGAATAATGAAAAAAAGGAGAATGAGAAATTGAACAACGACAAATGTCCGTCAATAACTTTAAAAATGGGTGTAAGCGAAAAATGGTCATTGGAAACAACAAAATGGGGTGTAAATATTGCCCTTAAACAAGCTTGGTGTACAATTTGTGGAGAAAAAGTCAAACAAGGAATTCATGGAATATCTCAACTTATAGTAAAAGCTTCAGAAATAGGTTACTCTCAACTGAAAAAATCCATGGAAACACATGAATTTCAGTAGAAATTGAACTTTTTGAGACCAGGGGTGTTTTGTATGCCAGAGCTTTTCAAAGGTGGTGTAGAAAAAAAAAAAACTTTGTTTTACGAAAATAGCAAGTAGTAAGGAAAGTGGGATGAGGGAAGGACTTTTGTGTGGATAGGAGGTAGAGAGAGGGAGGGGATTGCAGAAAATTTGTTTGCATTTTTGACATTTGAGTTTGATTTCTGGTTTGTTTCATAAAAAATAAAAAAATGTACTTGGAATGGTTGCATAAATAGAACAATCTTGGCTGTATTGTTTTTGACCATGTAATTTTTTTCTCCTTTGAAATTTGTTGTTTTTTTCTTAAATAACAGCTCCTGTACTTCCTTGTGCAATTACTACTTTTTTATCATATTAAAACTATTTTTTTTAACCAAAATTATAATTCTAATTAAATCAACAATTTTTTATATCAACTTCAGCTCCACAAAAAACAAAAACATGATGGTACAATGAAGATTTGTGTTAAAAAGGGCCCAACTACTGCAAAATTTACACAAACTTCAAAAGTTTTCGGAGAGAAGTAACCTTTGAAATATAAAATTTTAAAAGTTTCAAAATCGGTGGATGGATACGATCTCACGAGGCTATCAGTCTTTACTATCATAGCAAGTTGGAAACTGAAGCGTTTATTGAAGACTAAATAAAAAAAAAATCCAACGGAAGAGAGAGAGGGGGGGAGGGAGAG
>JBBHKE010001213.1:43632-68799 GCA_037447655.1 Zygnema cylindricum
GCTGCAGAAGAGGGACTATGAACCTCTTAGCATTAGGATAAAAGACATTACAACAAAAGTTCTTTGAGTGCTTTCATATCATGCCGTAACATGCCCGTTCATGTTTTAAAACATAATTTGGCGTGAAAAGCAGACTACATTGATACGGGAATCTCAATACTTATTTAATCTCATTTTCCTGCGCTGCCACATGCTAAATGCTGTTAAAAATTAATTAGCGTTATTAACGCTATTTTGAGTTTTTCAAGATTTTGAAAAAAAAGTTTACTCTAGTTGATCCATAACGTTGATTTGGGTACAACGGATCTGCCATCAAGATCTTCACAGTAAAATAGTTGAAATTACAAAATCTTGACAAATCGTACACCGTCGCGTCCTTTTACTCTAATTTATTCATAACTCTAAGGGCATAGTTACATCAGACGAAAAGTGCGGTTTAATACAAAATTTTGTACTTGCCCGTACAATGCCGTACTATACTTTCGTGAGTTTCTTGAAAACAACATTACAGAAAATAGGATTACGATTCTCCAAGTATCAGGGAGAAGACGTCGACCGTCCGATTACATTTTGGTCTTCACCTGCGAAGCAATCGCTCCATTCGCCTCTGTATTGGTGAACCCACCTCCACCAATACAGAACCAGTCAATTCGCTACACCTGGACGATACACACGCGCGTCGATGAAAAATGAAAATTTTCACACGCCCCAAAGTCACGTGCCTTCGGACAAGGTGACCTTAAAATCTTTGCCGAAAAGAAATACGGTTTTTTCCTGAAAGTCAGAAGAGTGAAGGAGATCTCAGGTACATTGACGCGGTACACTTGTGAAAAACACGTACGAAATACGCAAGTACGGATTTCCATACGAAAATGGTTGGTTCTCAAATCTTTGACAATTTTAGAGATTTGATCGTCGACTTACGTGGAGCCACTTAAATCAGAACACGTATATAAAAACTAATTTACAGACGATACGCGATGTAACCGAGGCCTCTGTAATACAGAAATTTTGTTGTCCGTACTATTACAGAGACCTCCTGATGTAACCATGCCCTAATTTGGGCTTTCTCACGTATAATTAATACGCGAACAATATCTTTACACTAAAATAAGTACGATCACATTCTGCCATTCATTCTGAGAGCAGTTTTACGTGCGATCGCGATTATTTTAATCCATGTTTCGTACTTTTTTACTCAACAAAGTACTATTCTGAACGAACTGATCCATCCGTACACCACACAATTTCAAGAAGATCTTAAATTAAAGTTATTAACGCTAATTCACCAGAACCTTAATCAACGTAAAAAAAAATTAGTGTCATTAATTCTATTTCAGGTTGGGGTCAAAATTTGGGGGTGCCGATATAGCGTTCATAACGCTAATAACGATTGGCTGTGTAGCTTCGATTTTTTTTTATTTTATGATTTATTTGCCGTTTTTTAACTTATTTCTAAATTGTTTACCCAAAACGACAAAACTTTTGACGTGCTTTCTTCCCTGCGTTCCTAAAACGACAAAACACGGAACCGTACGGGCTCAAATTAGCTAGTCTATGAACACATGTCCAGTGAATGCTGGCCGTTTTTTTAGCGCAAAAAGTATCCCCAGTCATATCCGCTCCCGGCAGCCGATCCGGGCTGCTTCACCGCCCGCTAGGACTCGCTGAGGCTGCTTGCCGCAGCCAGTCGCATCTCGACACGCTGACAGGAAAGCTCCTGCGCATCCGGCTTGTCCTTTCTGTGGCAGAGCAAACAATGGATGGCGACGAGATATTTTTGCAATTCTGTTTGTGACCTCTACTCCGAGAGCAGACTGGCGGTACAGCTTGTAGATTTGATTGGTGAGTTTTTATGTTCGCTTTTTTGGATTCCAGTTGGAGTTCCGTGCGGGAAAAGTGCTCGAGATGACCAATCGGTGGTGATTGTTGTTTCACACGTGGAGCAAATTAAAAGATTTTTCTAAAGGCATAAGATGTCCGTACCCTGTCACGAAGACAATTGGAGCCCTGTGGTAATGTGCATCGTGAGTTCAAACGTACACCGCCGCTACTATGGCTCAATTTCGTAAAATTTTGTCTTACGTCATATATAGTACAGATATCCAGCTGTCTCCTTGGCACTCCCGCCAATTCATGCAAATCCCAAATCGCCAAAATCAAACTCAATCTTCTAAGACGACAAATTTACCGCTCAGCTACTTGGAAATGCCACAGTGCTGTGTACAGAGACGCCGCAAACTTCTGGATGTCGACCGATAGAAAAGGAAGGCGACCGATTATGCAGCGATTGACAGAAGATTCCAAATTATCTCCGTACATCCAGCGAGCCGCAATTCGATCTTGGTGCCGAGTAAGACGTTTTAGTCACGTGTCAGCAAGGAGCAATGGAAAGAGCCATACTATTTGCACAAAACATTCAAGCTGCCATATGGATCCACGTTGCTGAATGCATCCCTCGACGTCTCTGAATGGCTACTATTACGAGGTTCCGTACATGGCGTTTTCCACTACGAACATACTGGAATCTGTTTCACTGTCGGACACATAACTTTATCGAAACGTACCAGAAAACGCCCTAACTTATTGCGAAAAGTCGAAAACCCTTATCTTTCAGGTAAAGACATTAAAACAGATTCCAAAATATTCGTGATCGAAACCCGCCTACAGTGCGAACATCTCGGGCGGGTGATCGTGCACAAAATCGGGTCCAAGATCTCCACGCCTGCTGGAATGCTGTCAGAATTCCTCGAATCAGCTTCGCACACAGAGGTGTCGGTGAAAGCTAGCCGTACGCATCACACGTCACAGTAGACGAATGAGAGTGCAGTGCCGTACTGCGAAGGCAGCTCACGCCAGGGAAGAGTTTATCAACCGACCAGTCACTGGTGTAACACCCCGCTGCATAACTGCATTCCCCTTACCAGCAGTTCCGTGTCCCATTTTCACAAAGGAAAGTTGCGGACACATCCGATATATGCAAAGAACGCACAGATTTAATTCTGTCGAAAAGTTATTGTACTTCGGACAGGCCGCCAAAATATTTTGACGGCCTTTCAGCGATCACGCCCTCAAATACATAATTGAACATCACATTTTGTCGGCCTAACTGCAAACATGGAAGTTGAAGTTACACAGTGAATCGCTATTGCTATAAATGAATTATTGGTGTCAATCAAAAAACAGTGGTATTAACTCTATTTTGGGTAAGCGGCCTATCGCCAACAAAACATTAACGTTAACTTAGGGTGAAGTTCCATCATACGTTCTGTAATTGTACGGCCAACACTACATACCGGGTCGATTGAGTCGAAGTTCCATCACGTAGAGTCTGTAAACCACGTGTTCTAAATTGACTGGCGCCACGCAAGCTACGATCCGATATTGAATATCTTTCAGATTTTTAGCACCGACAAACTTAACTTCAAATCTTGACTTGCGTACGACGTGAGCATACGACAAAACTTGTATACATTTTGCAGACGACGCCAGCTCATTTTTTAGGGTTTCGGTTTTCGAACATAACGAAAGTCCTTTGACAGAAATAGTGTGACGAACAAAAGTTATCGAAATAGCGTGACGAGGGAATGTTACAAAATTTCGTTTTTAGTTTCGTTTATATTTTGGAAATCGCGTGTCATGTGGAAATCTTAAGATTTTTCGTTGGTTTTCCATCATGACATGTAGATTAATTGTCCACCGTGTCACAAATTTTTTTTTTCTGTGTATGCCAACCCACCTCGTCGAGGTGGGTTGAGTCTAACAGAGAAAATTGAAGCGAACTCATCGCAGATGAACATTTGACGGCCAGTATTACCTCCAAGACCTCCGGAGAGTATTGGCAAGATTCTCTGTAATGTTGGTTTTCGTATAAAAACAAAATAGGCGGTACGATCTGGTATGGAGAGTCGCGGATTTCTGTTAGAAACGCCACTTTTCGCTTGATGGAACTTCACCCTTAAACGTCAAACCTTCAACATACTAAAACTGTTAAAGCTATGTTCACATAGTCAACTTTGGAAGAGAGAATATTCGAAGAATCCGGAGAGAGGTGAAACTGACGTCACATACACTTTGCTGTAAAAGTACTATTTTGTCTTTTTAGTGATAATATATGTACTGCTCACATTATATGTCATGTGGAACAAAAGTAATATTTTGTACTTATTGTACAATTATCAATATTGTACTTGTAAGTACATTAATTAGTGTTGGGGATCGGGTAAATTAATATCGCGATAACTTCGATATTCGATATATCGAATATCGATCGAGCAGACTCCTCGATATATCGTACCGGGACCAACATAAATAATCGCGATATATAGTATTTTTTTAAATTTAATATTTTATATAATATGTTATTTTATCGATAAAGACAAATTGTTTGATACGCCACGTACGATGTGATTTTCGTTCCGTAACTTAAAGGTAGACATCGCAAAATGTAACCGACAAAAAAGTACTAATTCTGTAATTCATATAATTACTTATTTAGCACGTAGAGAACGTCACATACGAAAAGTTCACACTAATTTAGTCAAAGTATGATCTGAAAAAAAAAAATGCAGACTGTTCGTTTCAGGCTTTCAGGCAGGAATGCCTACCAATAAGGCTTTCAGGCAGGAAAACCTACCAATCTGCAGGCAGATTGGTAGCCATTACTGCTTATCCATTTCCAGCGACTAGTATTATAGAAAGGTTACATTTTTAGTTTTACAAAATGTGAATTTTTATTATTATTTTTATTAATTATTTTTTGAAGTGTACAAAATGTGAAAGTTTATTACTATTTGTATTAATTTGGAGTAGCAGTAGCTAGTACTACCAGCTGCAGTAGCATTAGTACTGGCAGCAACAGTAGTTCTAGCAGCAGTAGCAAGAATAGTTATATATTTTTTTTTTAAAAAGCATCGATATATCGGCGATACGATATATTGGAGATATATCGCGATATTTAGCTTTTCGATATATCGAAGCGATATATCGAGTATCGGGTACCTGAAATTCGATATATATCGAATATCGGCAAATGGTCCTCGATACCCAACACTAACATTTATGTATATATAAAATGTATATACATGTATATATATGTATATATATGTGTCTATATACATTTGTATATATATTTATAGCATGACAAAAACCCTCTAGGTTTACCTTTATATATATATATATATATGTATTCTTTCCTTTTCATCCGCCATATGGGCTTTCCCTTCCACTCCTTTTTCTTTTTCCCTTCAACAGAACTTTTTAAAAAGTTGACCATAAAACTTAAACTTTCTTAAAACAACCTTTGAACTGCATTCATGTTTTTTCTTTTCTTTCACTCTCTCACCATCCTAAAAGTATTAGTATCTTTCCTCGTTTTTCTCTCTTTTTTGGTTTCCTAACTCTTTATATTTTTTAAACTCTTTATAAAAAATACACCTATCGCGATGGCCATATATGTTATTATTTTTAGGTCGGGGTTGTGACATTTGGTTAAGACACATCACCCTGTCCTCTAGTTGTACATACCCTATATTGAATTAGAAGTCATGACAACAAAGAACAGAAAACTGGGCAAGTAAAAATAATTGCCAGATTGGTTGATAAAAGAATAGTAAGTTAGAATGAAAACAAAAATACTGAAGTAGTAATTGAGTGTCACGTAGTGTCACTCTGACAGACTGTCCTACTACCTACGTGACCCCGAAGGGTCACTTGTCTTTTTTTAGCATGACGAAAGATCAAGGTGTTCTTTCGTAAGAAGAGGAAGAAAATATCTAAATTTAAACCTAGGACAGAGGTCCACAAAAATAGATAACGAAAGGCAGAATACTAGACTACGTTATTTAGCAGTAAGATCTATGAATCAAGTTGGTAGCAAAAGAGAATAAGGACGAATCTAGGATTCGAACACCCTTCGCTTTGCTAGAAACAGAGGTTGGCTGAGGACCGGTGAGCTTAGAATAGTGGTTGAGGAAGAACCTTTGTCAAAAAATCGGCCATTAGTTGAGTAGTGGGACAGTGGTAGAAATGAACAGGGCCTGCAGCAATGGCCTTGCGAGTAAAGTGAAATTGGATGTCAATGTGCTTCTTCCGACGATGATGAACATGATTGTTCATCAAGGCAAGGTCCCCTTGAGATTCACAAAAGATAGGTGTGGCAGATGATGGACAAAATTGAAGATTGAGGAAGAGAGAGCGAAGCAAGAGAGCCTCCTTAGTGGCATGAGTGGTAGACATGTACTCAGCTTCAGTTGAGGAGAGAGCAACGGTAGGTTTCTTTTTAGAGGCCCAAGAGACAAAAGCATTGCCGAGTGAGAAACAAACGCCGGTGGTGCTGCGCCGGTGGTTCTCATAATCGTCGGGTAACTTCATGATGAGAGTGTTAACTTTCTTTTTCATTGTAATTGTCCATCCGACACTCTCCATCTCCATATACTGATAAGAAAGATCATTATAGTAGTCTTCTCACCACATCGTGCCTTGTGGCAGTCACCAAACCTAATGGTGAAGTCTGCCCTATTGCCGTGGGAGAGGTTTAATATAGATTGGTTGCTCGTGCGATATGTCTCGAGCTCCAACCAACTTTCCATGATTATTTCTCTCCTCATCAGTTTGGAGTGGCCACGAGAGGAGGTTGTGAGGCCGTGGTCCACGCGATTAGGGATTTGTTGGATGTGCATCCGGATTGGTTGGTCCTTCAGGTCGACGTTTACAATGCTTTCAATACGGTGGATCGGAATGTGATTTTCTCGGAGCTTATGGCGGCTCCATCTCCGATTGTCCAATTATATCCCTTAAAAAGAGCTTTCTATTCTTTGACAAACAGCCTTTCCTTCTCGGCCAACAGTGATCTCACTCCTCTCTCCTTTGCGACTCGCACTCGTTGGGGAGACCCTCTTAGCGAACCTTTGTTAGCCCTTGCCTATTACCGGGCCCTTTGTGCTTCCGCAGCCGCCTTCCCTTCTTGCCTTTTCCCTTTGGTTGCACATGATACGCACATTATTGGGCCTAGAGAACAAGTCGTGTTGGCATATGATTTTTTCAAGGAACGTTTAGCAGAACTCAACATTTCAATCTAACCTTGGAAGTGTGTTATTTGGTCTCCTCGAGATATTCCACCTTCCTTTACTCCCCCTGTTAATATTCAAACACTTTCTCCCTCCAATGGCATTCGTGTGCTTGGTTGCCCCCTTGGTTTGGATACTTTCGTCACCCAATTCCTTCATGATGCTTTACAATCAGATCTTGCCCAAGTGGATGACCTTCCTCACCTTCCCGATCCCCAAGTGGCTTTTGCTATGTTAACCAGGTGTTTTTCCCCACCGCCCTTCTTACCTTACTCGTACTTCCCCTCCCACCTCGACGTTTTTCTCCTCTCTCTCGATTTTTGACAATCGCCTCATGGATGTCCTCCACGCTCTATTAGGTCATGGGGAATTCGATCGCGAGTATGGGCCCTCGGCCCACATTCAGGCATCCCTCCCTGTCTCTTCTAGGGGGGGTTGGGTCTATTATCGACGGCTCGTGTTGCTCCTGCTGCTTATTTGAGAAATTGTGCGTTATTGCCTCTACTCTTGTTCCCATTTCTTGGCTGGGGACACTCCCGTTCCAGCTGTCGTTATTTCCCGTGTTTCGGACAGTGTGTTCGCCTTTCAACGGTGTGTCTTTTCGTAAGAAGAGGAAGAAAATATATAAATCTAAACCTTGGCCAAAGGTCCAGGAAAATAGATAATGAAAGGTATAATACTAGACTACGTACTCTAGCATTAAGATCAATAATTGAAGTTTGAAGCAAAAAAAAATAGGGACGAATATAGGATTCCAACACCCCCCCCGCTTTGCTAGAAACGGAGGCCGGCTGAGGACCGGTGAGCTTAGAATAGTGGTTGAGGAAGAGCCTTTGTCAAAAAATCGGCCATTTGTTGAGTAGTGGGGCAGTGGTAGAAATGAACAGTGCTTGCACCAATGGCCTCGCGAGTAAAGTGAAATTGGATGTCAATGTGATTTGTCTGACGATGATGAACAGTATCGTTCATCAAGGCAAGGGCCTGTTGAGAATCACAAAAGATAGGTGTGGCAGATGATGGACAGAATTGAAGATTGAGGAGGAGAGAGCGAAGCCAGAGAGCCTCCTTAGTGGCGTGAGTGGCCGACATGTACTCAGCTTCAGTTGAGGAGAGGGAAACAGTAGGATGCTTTTTAGAAGCCCAACAGACGAGAGCACAACCTAGTGAGAAACAAACACGGTGGTGCTACGACTGGAATCTAAGTCTCCCCCCAGTCCACTCGCAATGGCCAAAGAGAGGTGGAGGAGTGGAGCGAGTGAAGGTGAGTTTTAAAGTCCGGGTACCTTGAAGGTACCTAGGACTCTTTTGGCTACAACGAGGTGGTCAGTCTAGGTGTTGGATACTAACTGTCTACTGGGTTCCAGTCATGGCATACACCAGACTGCCAACTATGGATGTGAACTGATCATATATATCTTTGGGGACAGGCCCACCAAAATTTTGAAGGAGTCTTACATTTAGATCTAGAGGGGTGGAGATAGGGGAACAATCAGCCATGGAAAATTTGGTCAAAATGTCACCTATGTATATTTCTAGGGAAAAGTAAAGAGTCATAGTGGAACGATCTCGACCAACAAAAATGCCAAACCGATACTCTACTTCCCCTAGATATGTCATTGAGAAATGGATGTTTAGCATGGTTTTGACCAGATGTGTTGAAATAAATAGTTTTTGGGTATTTTCTAGGTCTAAATATATTAGCGGAAAAAGATAAGAAAAATAAAGGCAGCCTGCCTCCATCCCTTCTTTCTTGCCCCCATACTCGTTGTAGTCACTGAAAGAGAGAGAGAGTGATGGAGCCATGGCTACTTCAGCTCCATAGGTAGGACTAAAGAGTGACTTAAGTCACTCTTAACAAAAGGTTGAGTTCGGCAGGACTCGAGCCTCTGATCGGCATAGCGCAGCGTAGCTGTTAGCTCTAACCAGTCTGTGGGAGAAGTCCGTTAGGATATATAGGGTTTGGTATGTATTTAAACTATTGTATAGTACTAAAACCGTTTAACTAAAATATGTCTGAATGAACATAGAATTAGTTAAACTTTAGTGCGGACATCATTTCGTACGAAACAAGTGAATCTGATTTTGTTTCGACGGCCGACATTTAATGTCAGATTTAATCCGATGGCGCACATTTCTTCCGAGATCGCGGAATGGTCACTTTGGCGTTTATGGACGTGGGATGACCTGGCGCCACGTGGAGGGATAACATTTGGTCGCAGGATTTCCGGGGAGCGTACGGACGAGTGAAAGACTGACACGCGTCGACTCAACCGCCTTGTCGTACACCGGCCGTACAAAAAAGACATCAGCCGTAGTACCTTTATGTACTTTACAGTCATATGATTGGTTTGTACTTCACTATAGAGGGGCTGTGAGAGGGTTTTAGGACTTAGGAAAATTTGGTAGGTAGTCACCTCTCTCTAAGAGAGATTTGTATAAATTGGCATTTTTGTCCGCTCATAACTTATCGGCTGGTTGGCCGTTTCCAGTGATTCTTTTTGCTACGTACTCTGGGGAGTCGAGGCTGCATAGGGGTGTAATCAGACTGTTAGTTTGCCTCATTGGGCAGCAGTTGTTGTGGCTTGAAGTGGGTTAGCTAAAAACTATCTAGAGGCTTCGTGAATTCTGTAGTCCAATGGAGGACACACCGAGACTTCCTTCCATTCCAGCTTCAGAGTTCGAGGGAGGGAGAAAGACCAGCAAAAGGATTCAAGAGAGACAAGCTGCTCATAAGGTAACTAAGCTATCTCATCCCGATGAGCCTCTGTCAAACTTGGAGGGAGTGAACAGCTCAAAAAAAGACAAATGGATTAGAGCCATAAATGATGAGATGGCTTCTATCATAGTAGCAAATACCTGGGAACTAACGATTGTCATCTAGATAGAAAACCTATTGGCTGTAAATAGGTATTTAAACTAAAACTGAACCCAAATCATACCATTGAGAGATATAAGACTCGATTATTAGCGAAGGGGTTCACCCAAAAGGACGGGATTGACTATGAGGAGACCTTTGTTCCAATTGTTCGGTTCCCACCAGTAAGGATTCTCCTCAGTCTGGCAGCAGCGGAAGACATGGAAATACACCAGATAGACATTAAAACTGCTTTTTTTAATGGTGAATTAGAGGAAGAAATTTTCATGAGGCAACCTGAGGGGTTCAAGGAGGAAGGAGAAAAAAACAAAGTCTGCAAGCTCATAAAGTCCTTATATGAATTGAAGCAAGCTCCCCGACAGTGGAATAAGAAACTAGATGAGTTTCTCACCACTCTGGGGTATATCCGGATTAGCTCTGCCATTCTATCTATACGTTTGAAGATGAGAATGGTGTCATTTTTAATGCAATCAATGTCGATGATCTGCTTGTGCTTAGTAAGTCTTTAGAAAAGATGAATAGGTTAAAGAAAGATCTTAGAAGCAAGTTTGATATGAAAGATTTAGGTGAGGCAAGATACATTTTGGGGATCCAATGGAGAGAGAAAGGGGGAAAAGGATTATCATACTTACTCAAAAAGAAGCAAAAGGTAATATGCTTGAGAAATTCTAGATCGAAAAGGCTAACAGTTGTACCACTCCCATGTACTTGAAAAAAGTAAGTGATGGGAGTGGAGAAGGGGGAGTGTTAATCTTAGATGATCAGATGAGCCCAGAAGAGAGAGAGTTTATGAAGTCTATCCCTTATAGACAGGTCGTAGGAAGTTTGATCTATTTTATAAACTGTACAAGACATAACGTAGCGGCAGCAGTAGGAGTCTTAACGATCCTATGAAGAGAGATTGGGAGGCAACGAAGAGAGTCATGAGATATCTGGTAGGAACCAGAGAGTTATGGTTGCATTTGGGAGGGGAGCACACTAATATCACTACTTGGAGTGATATCAGTTATAGGGATGCACCTATGAGAAGATGCACTTCTGGGTTGGTGTTGAATAAGGGGGAAGGTGTTTGCTGTTGGAGCAGTAAGCAACAAAAGGTGGTTGCTCGGTCTACTATGGAGGTTGAGTATATGGCCTATTGTTTGGCTGTGAAATAGATGATGTGGGTCAAATCCTTGTTGCAAGAATTGGGGTATATGAAGGAGGGAGTGCATGAAGTTTTTTGTGATAATGAGGCTGCCTTTGCTTTTTCAACCAATCCAAAACATTATTTCAAGGCTATGCATATGGACATAAGATTGAGCTTCGTGAGGGAAAAGGTTGAAAATAAAATTGTAAATCTTGTGTATAAATCCGATGAAGAAATGGTGGCTGACATGATGACCAAACGTGTGCCCTCTCCCAAGTTAAAATATTGTACGCAAAAATATGGATTAAAAAAAAAGTTAAAATTAGAATAGAAAATAATGGGAGTGCTGAAATAAATTGTTATTGGGTATTTTCTAGGTCTAAATAGATTAGCAGAAACAGATAAGAAAAATACAGGCAGCCTGCTTTCATCTCTTCTCTCTTGCCCCCATACTTGATGTAGTCACTGTAGGAGAGAGAGAGAGTGATGGAGCCATGGCTACCTCAACTCCATAGGCGGGACTAAAGAGTGACTTAAGTCCCTCTCAACAAAAGGTTGAGTTCGACAGGACTCGAACCTCCGACCGGCAGAGCGCGGCGTAGGCGTTAGTTCTAACCAGTCTGTCGCAGAAGTCCGTTAGCATATAAAGGGTTTGATATGTATTTAAACTATTGTATGGTACTAAAATCGCTAAACTAATTATGTATGAATGAACATAGAATTAGTTGAAGCTTAGTGCGGTCATCATTTCGCACGAAACAAATGAATCTGATTTTGTTTCGACTGTCGACATTTAATGTCAGATTTAATACAACGGCACACATCACTTCCGAGATCGCGGAATGGTCACTTTGGCGTTTATGGACGTGGGATGACCATGCGCCACGTGGAGGGATAACATTTGGTCGCAGGAATTCCGGGGAGCGTACGGACGAGTGAAATATTGACACACATCGACTCAACCGCCTTGTCGTACACACGCCGTACAGAAAGGACATCGACCGTAGTACCTTTCTGTATCTTACAGTCATATGATTGGTTTGTACTTCACTAGAGAGGGGCTGTGAGAGGGGTTTAGGACTTAGGAAAATTTGGTAGGTAATCACCTTTCTCTAAGAGAGCTTTGTATAAAATTGGCATTTTTGCCGGCTCATAACTTATCGGTTGGTTGGCCGTTTTCAATGATTCTTTTTGCTACGGACTCAGCGGAGTCCAAGTTGCATAAGGGTGCAGCCAGATTATCAGTTTGTCTTCTTGGGCAGCAGTTGTTGTGGCTTGAAGTGGGTTAGTTAAAAACTATCTAGAGGCTTCCTGAATTTTATTGTCCAATGGCGGACATAGAATTGCAAGATAAATGAGAGAAAGAGAGGGGCTAACAAGCAGGAGATCATCTATATAAATGACAAGGATGATAAGTGTGTCTGTGGTGCCATGAATGAATAGGCCCAAATCCGCATCTAATTTGGAGAAGCCCTCACGGACGAGAATTGCCTCCAAATGTTTGTTCTAAACTCTAGGAGCTTCCTTAAGGCCATAAAGGGATTTCAGGAGACAACATACAATATGCTTTGTGTCAGGAGACACATACCCTCCCGGTTGCTTAAGGAATATTTCTTTAATGAGGGAATTGTAGAGGAAGGTTGTTTGCACATCCATGTGGTGGACATCTAAGTCTTGGGCAGCAACAAGAGAGAGGAGAACGTGACTAGAGGTGAATTTGCAACCGGGGTATAAGTTTATGTGAATTCAATGCCCCCTTTAGAAAAAATCTTTCCCCCCCAAAGCGAGCCTTAAATTTGTCAAGAGTTTTGTCCGATTTTGTTTTAACTCGAAAGACCCATTTCGATTCGATGACTTTTCTGCATATAAGAAGGAAGGTGAGTTCCTAGATGTCGTTTTGTTGGGGAGATGCAAATTCAAAACCAAAGGCGACTTTTCATTCGGTAGTATGAGGATTGGCCATGGCAGCGGAGAAGGTAAGTGGGACATTAATGGTGGCAGAATTTGCTGATCCATGACTAAGATGCTGGGCCTTGTCATGCGCCTAGGCGTCGGCGGGTGTTATTGCTGAATCTTATACTAATTCGCGTGTATGTGACGTGACAGGTTCGTAATTTTTCGTACTGCTGAAGGTACAAGATAATCAAAGGTCGTACTACATGCATCTACGATACAACGGGAAACCGACGTGGAACTAGAATTCTGTTCGGCATCAATTGTCAAGAACTCTAAAGGCTCCGATCTTGACAGATGGCTAAGTCGTGAACCCTTAGAGGTTCATGCATTATTTTTTGTAATGTAGGGAGGGTTTTCATCCTCGAGGTGTAGATGAAAGGTATCCCGAGGCGGATACGCAGCGACCGTCTCTAAAAACTGGCAGCGTTTGCACATAGAAACCTGCTTGCTCAAAGACATATAAGAATTAGTGTAGCTGTACGATACGCAACAACATAGGATAAAAACCATGTGGCTGCGTAGGAATTGTTGTAAATTACAGCACGGGAATCCAACATTGGAGAGTTGGCGTTTTTTGGCAAATTTGTATTCCTCGGGATTTGTCGAACCTTTTTGTTTCACTTGGCATTTTCGGCAGCATATTTAGTATCAGTTAGTTGTTGAGTTAGGGTTTCTCTCTCTCGATCCTTAGTTTCTTGCTAGCTGTTGCCTTTGAGCTTTCTTATCTCTCTTTTCTGTACTAAGTCTTTAGCTAATCTACCGGCGCAAGCTAGCTTGCAAGGTTTCCCTCCAGCCTGTGTCTCACTTGCCGTGGTCAATGAATTCTGGCGTGTGAATCTTGGGTTTTATTGTTGCTTGTGCGCGGTTTTTGTCGTTTGGCTCTCTTTTCTTCTAATTTTGGGAGTGCCGGTTTTCTCGGCGGCTACATTCAATTTAGGAGAGTCTGCGGTCTACTAATTCGACTCTTGTAGGGAATATTGAAGACTTTAGGGCCTAGTGGCCACTGACGCAAATATTCATGTGTTGTAATTTGTCAATCTTTTCCAGTCAGCATTAATTGTTTGTTTTGTTTTCTTTTCCAGTCTAGTTGTTTTCTTCGGATTGATTTAGTTTTAACTCTCAATTTTTAGGGTTTATTTTGTTTGGTGGACTCTGAGTTTGATATTTCTGATTTTGTTTCTAAATCCGGTGTAGTTTCCTCTTTCTGTCTACCTACTGGATTAACTCACTTAGAAAACCTAGGAAACTAAAAACTTATAAAAAATATATATATAAAAAACCAAGAGAAAATATATATATATATATATATATATATATATATATATATATATATATATATATATTTTCCATGTTAATTAGGTCATATTAATTATCACATAAAATAATAACTGCTTTAAAAGTTGGGTGGCGCGTGGCTTAAAGTTGATACCCGTACCCTAACAGGCTACTAACTACTTTGGCATTGAGCTGTGGTGTGATTACGATCATGTGGAACCGAAGCAACTTTGGGAGACGTTTATAGTATCCTACTGGATGTTATCGCTTCAGGTGAGTAACCGATCCTTGTGGGTGCAGGCGTGATCTAGTCTATCGAGTGTACTCACTTAGAGGGTTAGAGATCTTATCGAAGGCTGCGCCCTTGTTCTTCGCATAACACATCATTATTGCGTGGTCCGAGATCTGACCTTGATTGGTATTGAGTAGCAGTTTCTTGATTTCTTACATCTGGCCGTGTTGGCCCTGAATGGTTTCTTGCTTATTACATCTGGCCGCAAGTGGCCTTGTATAGGTGACATGAGTTTGCTTGGTGTTGCTTGATGTGAGTGGAATTGCGAAAGACAGTTTACGAGTAGACTAACTCCGGTGATGCACGATATACCAAAATTCTTGGTGTTGGTGGTTTGCGGTTGTTAGTATACTTTTGAATGTGTTCGGCATTTAGCTCCATTCGGATAGGACGATCTTCTGGTTACATGCCAACAAACTGGAATAATTTTCAGTTCTCGGCCGGTACCACCAGAAGCTCAAGTTTTTACCGTGGGCCGCCCAGTGAGTCGATTACAGCCGGCTCCCTTCCGATATCTTTTCTAAACTCAGCAGTCCAGTCGCAATTTTTAAGATCACCCAGTCTGTCTAGATCTAGTCTTTCTTCTCTCCGAAGGTCTATGTCATCTATTTTTTTGTCATTCACCCACTGTTTAGGGGACGATTCGGACACCGACTCACTTGACATACACGGTCTAGGGCTACCGCCGTCAATTTTCTCAGTGAACAGTACCTTACACACTAATTTTGATCCTTCTAGCGTAGACATAGCTTCATCCATTGACACCGGAGGAGGCAAACATCATTTTTGTGTTTTTGGTCTCAAGGACAACATGTCATTGTCACACTTTCGCATGCTTTTTGATACCGAAATGCGTGACCTCGCATTTCGGCACCAGGACCATTATGACCTACGGGTTGCTTTTTCGTTACTGAGACGATACCTCACAAGATCTGCCCTATCTCTCCATACTCAAAAATATGAAGAAATTTGTGCTATGACTGCAATAGCACCCGCATATTTCGGAGCTCTAGCCATAGTAGACAGTCCCAAAATTCCTTTTCAAGCGGCTGTCCGTGCGGTTTATGACTTAGCAGGAAATGAAACTTCACCCGCAATACCGGAGATTCCTCATCAATTTGCAGTGGCGGCTCGGGCTGCATATTTGGCTAGACCTGAAATGCTGGTCCTTCAAAGAGATCCAATCTCTTTGATTTTCGATTTTTTACATGGAGAGTACCGAATGCAAAATCCAGACCAAGTCAAAGAATTAATGAACTTTGAACGCAAACCGGGCGAAACAGCATTGGGGCTGCGGTCTCGTATGGAAAAATTACGTGAAGCCCTACCAGATCTAATGTCAGAGGCTGAGGCGGTACAAAAACTTGTGGGTCAATTTCCCACAAAATCTTGACGGTTCATTCAGAACCGCTTGACCGAAGCATATGGCTTTAAATTCACTTTCGAGCAGGCTGCAGTGTATGCCGTAAAGAATGAAATGCAGACCAGCTGGTGGGACGCTCATGAGCGGCCTCGGTCCTTGCCTAAAGATCACCTTAATGTAGAAACTAATGGTTTTAAAGTATTTTCTAGGTCTGAAAAGAAATAAAGAAGTTGAGGCAGTCTATCTCTAACTTCTCTCTCCAACTCTCAAACTTGTCGCAGTCACTGAGAAATTGGAGAGGAAGCAAGAGCCATGGCTACCTAGGCTATCCTGAGGTTTACGGGAAATTTATATTAGTTAAGGTTTATTTAATTAGAATGTATGTGCCGGCGACAGGAATTGATCCTTGTACCTACCGGGCGGCAGACAGGAAATAGCCGGTAGCCTTAGCCGTTAAGTCTAGGATTAATGTTACGTAGTATATAGGTTGATAATTATTTAAATATGTATACGTACGATAATTCATTTAACTATAATTGATTACGTGATACATAGATCCGGTAATATATAAAGTACGGATTACGGTACGGATTAAGAATCAATATCGCGCATTTGTTTCGTAAGTGAAACAAATACCGCGCATGTATTTATTACGGCTACGATTAAATTACATTCTAATCGGACGGCCGCAATTAGCGCCGAGATCGCGGAGGAAGATTTCGGCGGTTTATGGTCATCGCCACATCGGATGATGTGTGGCGAAATTACGTTGGATCGTGGAATCTCCGGAGATTATGGCACCGAATCCGGATATGACATGTGTCGACATTTAGGCAATGTCGTACAATGTCCGTACCTAAAGTACACCGGCAGCTGTACTTTTGCGTACGGAACTCAATTCTGATTGGTTCCGTACATCAGTAGATAGAGTCTGTGAGAGAGATAGGACTTAGAAAAATTTAGAAGATAGGACCCTCTCTCCCAGAGAGCTTCTGTATAAAAGGTGAACTTTGACCCTCCATAGCTTACTGCTCAGGGGAGCAAATTCAGAGATTCTTTTTGCTATCAACTCAGGGGAGTCTTGCCTTCACAGGGGTGCAGGTGGTCAGGGTTTTTGTCTGCCAAGGTGGCAATTATTTTTGCTGAAACACAAAGGGGTCAGGATTATCCTAGAGGCTTCTTGGAAGCTGTCTACTCCGACGACTTATGGAGGTCTCAGAGTTTCAGGTTATGGGCCCACCCTCTAGGGTACCAATCTTTAATGGAACTGGTTTCATATACTGGGAAATTATGATGATAAGAGCTCTATGCGAAAAAAGGTTTTGGGGGCATCTGAGTGGACGGTTGGGGCGTCCATCAAGTCTTGGAATTCCTCCAGGATTTGGAGGAACTAGATTCACCAGGAAAGAGGATTCATCTTCAACGGAGGAAACAAAAGAAGGAGAGGTGGTGGACAAAGGAAAGGAGAAAGAGACGACCACACCAATAGCAACTTTCACATTCATGTCGCCTATTCCGAGGAATGAGGAGAATGATACTGAAACCTGGGACTTCAACAATATGGCGGCAAAGCACTTCATCCTACGCCATCTCACTCAAGGACTTGCATGTCCTCATTTGCAGGTAGAAAGGGCATTCGATCTTTGGATGGCTCTCATAGAGATGTACCGAAGTGGTACGATTCAGCAACAACAGTTGGCTGATCAGAAAGTTAAGGAGTATGTATACAAAGGGGGAAATATGTTGGATTTTTGCAATGAGCTTGCTACACTCTTCATGGAGCTAGAGAGTGCGGGAAAAGATTTTAGTGAAAAAGAAAAGGTTAACTGTTTACTCATGAAGTTACCTGATGAGTTCGTGAACATAGTTTACCGTGTGAAGGACTTGCCTGACTCAAGGTGGATATGGAACTCAGTGGTAGGGATGATTCTCGTTCAAGAGAATACAATTGAGATCCGAAGGGGAGGAAAGAGTGGCCAAGCCTTGGCAACAGCGACTGATTGGAGGAACAGGGATTCCCGAAAACCGATCGGAAACTATGGGGAGAGGGAGCAGAAAAAACAGGCCGACGAGCTCGAACCAAGGGCTCCCAAAGGTTTATGTCATTTTTGTAAGAAACCGGGGCACTATATGGCAGAGTGCACTAAGCTAACCGAGCTTCGGTTAAAAGAGGGGCAGACCGGTGGTACCCCGAGGGGAAAGAAAAAGGCCCTTGTCACACAGGTACTTAAGGCGGAATCTGAGGACGAGGACGATGAGCTCCTTTTGGATGAGGAGTTGGAGGCGAAAAATGAGGTCAAAATTCCACGAAGGCAGAAATGTGCTTTCGGTGGATTGAAAGGTGAAGCAGGCTGGATTGTAGATTCAGGTGCCTCCATGCACATGTGTAAGGATAGACACCTGTTCACTAAGATAAGAAAGATTCCCACCGTAGAGATAGAGTACGTGGATGGGAGGATAGTCACCACTACTCTTGTAGTATCGGTAGATTTGAAAGTGTTAGTAGAAGGAAAGACATCCATATTAACATTCTCCGATGTATTGTTTATTCCGGAGCTGAACAAAAATCTTATCTCTACATCAGTATTAGATGATAAGGATTTTTTCACTAGCACTAGGGAAGGAGTCTTTACTGCTAGTTTTGAGGAGGATGTCTATTTCATTGCTGAGAAAGGTAGCCATGGGATGTTTAGGCTGATCTTAAGTAATGAAAAGAAGAAACTTTATTATGCTGGTGTTCATGATATTATGATGTGGCATAAGAGGCTTGGGCATGTGAATCTAGATAAGTTAAGAGAGATGAAAAAGATGGGAGTGGTGGAAGGGATTCAGTTTAGTGAAAGTGATGATATAAGTGATTGTAGTGGATGTGCTCAAGGTAAAGCACACAGATTACCCTTTCCTGAATCAGCCACCTATAAGGGAGAAAAAATTCTAGATTTAGTACACACAGATATTTGGGGACCAGCTAAAGTGCCCTCACCGGGGGGGAAGAGATTTATGATGACTATAACTGATGATTGGTCTTGGTATTCCCGGGTATATTTTTTGAAAAACAAGTCCGAAGCTGAGGATTGTTTTAGACAATATAAAGCATGGAGCGAAAAACTCCATGAAACTCCAATCAAGAGAGTAAGGAGTGACAATGGTGGAGAGTATACTTCTAACCAGTTTGAGAATTTTCTGAGGGAAGATGGGGTTCAACATCAAAAGAGAGTTCCAGAAAATCTAGAACAGAATGGGGTAGCTGAAAGGTTAAATAGAACACTAAGTGATAGTGCTAGAAGTATGTTGTCAGATAAAAAGATAGGAAAAAGGTTTTGGGCAGAAGCAATGAACTGTGCTAATTACCTCAAGAATAGAGTTCTTACTTCAGCTATAAAAGATCAAACACCTTATGAGAGATGGAGAGGCTGGAAACCAGACATATCTCACTTAAAGGTTTTCGGCAGTCAAGTGTTCAATCTAGATACTGATCGGTCCAATTGGAAGCTAGATCCTAAAGGAAAACCAGGATACTTATTAGGATATGATGAAGATGTTATAGGATATAGAGTTTATGATCTAAAAAGGGAAGATATAATCTTAGTAAAGAATCTAGAAGTTATGGATGAAGGAAAGTCTGTGGATCCCTTCAAATATACGAAGTCAGTAAAAATCAGATTTGAGTCAGAAAATTCCGATGACTTTGCGCTTCCTAACTATCCAGGTTTTAGAGAAGATGACATTCTTGCAGGAACAAATCAGACCGAAAAGGACTTGGCTGTGGAAACTCCAGTGACAACTCTACTCGAAGCGGAAGACGTGGTGGAAATTTATTCGGAATCAAGGGATCGGGGAGAAGCCGAGTTTGTTCGAAAGAATCCACGAGAACCATCTATTCCGGCCTCAGATTTTGAGGGGGGGAGGAGAAGTAGCAAAAGACTGCAAGAAGAACAGGTTAATAACAAGGTAACTAAACTATCTCATCAAGATGAACCTCAAACTTATAGAGAGGCGATGACTTGTCCAGAAAGAAACCGGTGGAAGACAGCCATCAATGAGGAGATGGCTTCAATCATGGCAGCCGATACTTGGGAGCTGGTGGACTGTCCACCTAACCGAAAACCAATCGGTTGTAAGTGGGTTTTCAAATTAAAACTGAACCCAGATAACACAATCGAGCGCTACAAGGCCAGATTAGTGGCAAATGGATCACAAAAGGAAGGAATTGACTACGAGGAAACCTTTGCCCCGGTGGTCAGATTTCCCTCCGTCCGCATACTTCTCAGTTTAGCAGCGGCGGAAGACATGGAAGTGCATCAGATGGACATCAAGATAGCCTTTTTGCATGGAGAATTGGAAGAGGAGATCTTTATGCGATAACCCGAAGGGTTTCAAGAGGAAGGAGAGGAGAGTAAGGTATGCCAGCTAATTAAATCTCTTTATAGTTTGAAACAGGCGCCTTGACAGTAGAATAAGAAGCTTGATGAGTTTCTTACCGGTTTGGGATATATTCGGATCAGCTCAGATCACTCAATCTATGTTTTCGAAGATGAGGAAGGTTTTATATTTATTGCAATTTATGTTGAAGATTTGCTTGTTTTAAGTAAATCAATGGAAAAAATTAACAAACTGAAAACCGATCTTAAGGGGAGATTTGAAATGAAGGATATGGGAGAAGCAAGATATATTTTGGGAATTCAAGTAGAGAGAGACCGAAAAAGGAAAATTATAAGACTGACTCAAAAGGAAGCAATAGGGAACATGCTTGAAAAATTTCAAATGGATAAAGCTAATAGTTGTACAACTCCAATGGAGTTGAAGAAGGGAAGTGAGGGGAGTGAGGAAGAAGGAGTCATAGTCTTAGACGAGGAATTATCTCCTGATAAACAGAAGTTCATGCAGACTATTCCTTACAGGCAAGTAGTGGGAAGTCTAATCTATTTTATGAATTGTACCCGGCCGGATTTAGCTGCAGCTGTAGGAGTGCTGAGTAGAAGTCTAAATGCTCCCACTAAGAAGGATTGGGAGGCAGCTAAGAGAGTCCTTAGATATTTGGTAGGAACTAGGGATCTATGGTTGCATTTGGGTGGGGAGAATACTGACATCACTACTTGGAGTGATGCTAGTTATGGTGATGCTCCGATGAGGAGATGTACTTCTGGATATGTATTATATGTGGGTGATGGGGCTTGCTGTTGGAGTAGTAAACAGCAAAAGGTTATTGCTCAGTCCACCATGGAGGCTGAGTATATGGCCTCTTGCTCTGCTGTAAAAGAATTGATGTGGGTCAAGTCTTTGCTTGGTGCGCTTGGCCACCCTAAGAGTGGTGTGCAAAAAATATTTTGTGATAATCAGGCAGCAATCGCTATTTCTGCCAATCCTAAACATCATTTTAAAGCCAAACACATTGACATCAGACTCAGCTTTGTTAGAGAAAAAGTAGAAAACAAAATAATCAGTTTAGAGTACAGACCAGATAGTGAGATGGTAGCGGATATGATGACCAAACCTGTGCCTTCCCCTAAGCTAATTTTTTTGCAGGGAGAAGTGTGGTCTGAAATTAAAGATTGACTAGAAAATAAGGGGAGTGTAGAAACAAATGGTTTTAAAGTATTTTCTAGTTCTGAAAAGAAATAAAGAAGCCGAGGCAGTCTATCTCTAACTTCTCTCTCCAACTCTCAAACTTATCGCAGTCACTGAGAAATTGGAGAGGAAGCTAGAGCCATGGCTACCTTGGCTATCCTGAGGTTTACGGGAAATTTATATTAGTTAAGGTTTATTTAATTAAAATGTATGTGCCGGCGACAGGAATTGATCCTTGTACCTACCGGCCGGCAGACAGGAAATAGCCGGTAGCCTTAGCCGTTAAGTCTAGGATTAATGTTACGTAGTATATAGGTTGATAATTATTTAAATATGTATACGTACGATAATTCATTTAACTATAATTGATTACGTGATACATAGATCCGGTAATATATAAAGTACGGATTACGGTACGGATTAAGAATCAATACCGCGCATTTGTTTCGTAAGTGAAACAAATACCGCGCATGTATTTATTACGGCTACGATTAAATTACATTCTAATCGGACGGCTGCAATTAGCGCCGAGATCGCGGAGAAAGATTTCGGCGGTTTATGGTCATCGCCACATCGGATGATGTGTGGCGAAATTACGTTGGATCGTGGAATCTCCGGAGATTATGGCACCGAATCCGGATATGACATGTGTCGACATTTAGGCAATGTCGTACAATGTCCGTACCTAAAGTACACCGGCATCTGTACTTTTGCGTACGGAACTCAATTCTGATTGGTTCCGTACATCAGTAGATAGAGTCTGTGAGAGAGATAGGACTTAGAAAAATTTAGAAGATAGGACCCTCTCTCCCAGAGAGCTTCTGTATAAAAGGTCAACTTTGACCCTCCATAACTTACTGCTCAGGGGAGCAAATTTAGAGATTCTTTTTGCTATCGACTCAGGGGAGTCTTGCCTTCACAAGGGTGCAGGTGGTCAGGGTTTTTGTCTGCCAGGGTGGCAGTTATTTTTGCTGAAACACAAAAGGGTTAGGATTGTCCTAGAGGCTTCTTGGAAGCTGTCTACTCTGAGGACTTATGGAGGTCTCAGAGTTGCACTTAATCCTAATCCTAACCAGAATCTTAACCCGCGCAACCCATGGCCTAACCCGAGACCTCCAAGGGCTTCCGCCATGGGAACACTACCGACACCCCTTGGGGTGCCTGTCTGCCTCCGGTGTGGTCACGGTGGTCTCGACGCACGCAGCTGTCTAGATAAGACGGCTACGTGCACTTATTGCAACCAAACAGGTCATTATGTACATCGTTGTCACATTAAGAATCCTGATTTCTGTTATCAAAATCAAATCAAAAACAGCGGTATACCTAGTCGCTCGAGAAATTTAACCACTTCACCTAAAGGGGATGAGAAAGACACTCCCCCCAAAATCAGCCGGAGGGACCAAGATAGAGCAGAGATGCAGGCTACCGTGGCAGCCATGATGAAGGAGCAGTTTGCCGCGCTTATGGCGCATGTTAAACCGCAATTAACTGGCATAGACCGAACCGTAGTCCATATGCCCTCCTTTGCTGGACGATATCTCCGAGAGTCAACAGTCTAACAGCGGGCAGCTATTTTCCAAGTGACTCTCGATCATAATCGTGAGTCTAAATCCATTAACACTCGCATACCATTATCATTTGCTAAAGAACCTAAAACCCTTATCTCGGAAACAGCCTCTAGCATTACAGCTGAGGCCTTAACCATTCTAGAGGGGAGTATACAAGATGTCTATAAGGTCAAAGAAAGGTTAGCACTACTGTCCACTATGCTTCCTGAATTGAATAGCGAGGCTAAATCCTCAGATCTAACTCAATCTGCAGATGCATTACAAGGGCTTCAAAACCATCGTAGTACCCCATCTCTTCAAACAATTGCTCTTAAAGAGCGTTCCTGTCTTACCCCACACATCAGTTTTCTGGATAACAAGTCAAGCGTGTTCACAGTTAATGGAGTGGCCCCAGCTTTACCTCTCATGGACACAAGGGCAAAACCTATTATCCTTCGATCTGATTTTGCCAAAAAAATAGGTCTTACGGCAGATACACTATAACGCACTACCACTCGTTTGTTGACTTCCGCAGGAACCACAAAACCAGTCTTGTGTATGATAAAAGAACCACTCTGTTTTCAATTTTAGTGTCAACAAAACCGATTTCAGAAAATACTCACGCCTACCAAATTAGTGATTATTTAGTGCCTGTCAGGACGTCAATTTTCGGTGCTGATATTCACATCAAACATTTTGTACAGACCAAAACAATTTTCCAACCGCAGTTTGCTTACTCTCTCATCTCGGCAAACCCATGTCGACATTTCGTTCATTCCGCGGTCCTTTGCTGAAATGTCAGTTAGTTACTGGCAATCAAATTCTTAATTGTTAACAATTAAATCTTACCTGATCCGTAGGGAGTGCAGGAATTATATGGCACACCCGGATTTATCATTGGCTCCTCAGAATTTGATAGATTGTACGAATTTACGATACCGATTCCCTTATTCGGTATTCCGGATCCACCCGCAATTGCAATGGATCCTTACGGGTTCTTGCCTATTAATTGGAGACCAGTTAGTTTGCAACCTAACCCGAACGGTCTCGTTATCTTAGACCTTTTTGCAGGAATAGGTACCACACTTCTCTCTTGCTTTCGGAACGGTCTTCTGATTAAGCAATATTATTCCGTAGATATTGACCTATTGGCTAGACGCGCTCAGTTACACCACTGTCAAATCTTGCATGAACAATACCCTCACCTCTTACCACAGTCCGCTTTTCACAGCATGCACTCCGCTATACCAAGGGATATTCGCTTAATAGGAAATTATTAATTGTGAGAATTAGAATTGATCGATCTCCTTTTCGCCGGATGGGAATGTCAAGGTATGTCTAGGGTCGGGTAGGGCTTAGGTCTTGCAGATCCCCGTACTAAACCGTTCTTTGAGGTAGTGCGGCTTATCCATTTTTTTCAATCACTGGACCGCCCTTTTGGATACGTTTTAGAAAACGTTGCAGCGAATAATGACCCCCGACCCACAGTTCTCGCAGATTACAAACGCATTGAATCATTAAGTGGACCGCCATTGATCATAGATGCTGCACTTCACGGTTCGTTGGCCCACCCGGTTCGTTCCAAGCGAACTAACCTGGTGGACATAGGACTGTTCCGAGAAGCTAACATCGCAGTCCGACCACCTAAACTTTCCATTGCAGAAGCACTTCTTCCATTTCTTAAGGTCCAGACATGTGTCAGATAGACTATCCTCCTCCATTTTGCCTTAACATCCCTGGCCAGCCATTATGTGCACTTCCTACACTTATGGCATATCTAAACTCTCATGCATATTCACATAACAGACCTGGTATGCTTCAGAACACACATACGTGCAGTCTAGAAGAACTTACTGCTGCAGATTGAGAACACCATCTCCATTTCATCCCAGGCACCACTGCTGCCCCAGGACTCACTGAGCGACAACGCTGCACATTACTTGGTCGGGTCATGGATCCACAATCAGTGTCATTTGTCTTGGGCATAGGGTTTGCATCCGGTCGATACTCACAGAACCATCCGTCTTAATCAGCTGGGGGGGGGGATATACCATTTAAACACACTGCCTCAAAATCCTCACCTTCTCTTCGGGGT
>JBBHKE010001214.1:0-29068 GCA_037447655.1 Zygnema cylindricum
CTTTTGTCTTTAGACAGCCTAGGGTTTTGTCTTTAATCAACTTAGTGTTTTTTCTTTAGTGCTTCAGCCTCTGCATCTGATCCCATCTGGCTTTTGCAAATATTTTTATTTTATTTTTTATTGTGTACTTAATATATTTTATTTTTTTTTATTTTATTTTTATTTTTTATTTTTTTTGCTGTGGCTGAGCATAGTGGGCCGCTGGGCCGTTAGTGCTTACAAAAATATAACGAGAAATGGGGAATTCTGAATAAAATGTTCTCATGAGTAGTTTTAATAAAATAAAATAAAATCAATATAAACATTTCAAATAATCCAAATATTCAAATAGCAAAAATAGTAATTTTGATTTTGAATTTTAATGAATTTAATTTTTACTTTTTAGGAACATCCGATATTTCCGGAGGGGGGGGGGGGGGGGGAGGAAGAGGCAGGGGAGAGGAGGGGAGGAGAGATTGAGGGATCTCTCTCCCTCTCCTCTCCTCTCTCTCTCTCACCTCTCTCTCCCCTCTCTCCCTCTCTCTCTCCCTCTCCTCTCTGTGACTTGTGTATGTCTCTATGTGTATATGTGTAAATAATCCTCTTCCCTCTCCCTCTCCCGATTTTCAATTCGACCCTAAAATTTTCAAAATGAAAATAAAACAAAATTAATTAGTTTTCTTCAGTTGCAACTAATCAATCCCACAGTTTTGTAAATATATATATCTCATCTTATCATCGACATATATATAAATATAACATAAATATAACTACATATATATATATATACATATATGTATGTATGTGTATGTATAATGTGCATATATATGTATGCAAATAGTATGTATATGTGTATGCATAATAATGTTATTATATATATGTGTAATATGTATATGTATTAATAATAATAATATATATGTACATTATGTCTGCATATGTGTATGTGTGTATATGTGCATGTGTGTGTGTAATAATTTCATGCCTATACTCTCTCTCTCTCTCTCTCTCTCCTCTCTCTCTATATTAAGTATATATTATCTTTATATATTATATATTTATATATATACTCAATTCCAGTGCAAAATAACAACAAGTATTGTTTATCCATTTTTTGGGCATGGTGGAACATTAGAGTTGGGTTGGTGTGGTGTGTGGGACCTTAAATCAAAATAATCGTAGCATACATGAACAGAAGATAGGCAAAAAACGAAGAGAAAACTGCAAAATAAAGGAAAAGGAGGCAAAAAACAGAGGAAAAAACAAAGGAAAAGGAGAGGAAACGACAAAATACGAGAAGTTAAAATGAAAAACGGGGAAAAAACGGCTAAAACAGAGAAAAAAAGAAGGAAAACGGAGAAGAAACGGCAAAAAACAGAGGAAAAAGAAGGAGAACCATAGTCTTGGCTTTGCATGAATACTGTTTTAGATTTATCATTAGACCAGTTAAAAAATGAATAAAAAAAAAACAGTTTTTGCAAAGACTTTATTATTCCGGTGGAGATCTGAGATTGCAAAAGTTGGAATTTCGAAAGGGATGTATTCAGATATTAAAAGGAAAAAATATGAAACATAGAAATCAATATAGATTCAAAGTACAAAGGAAAAAAAGAACAAATGGACAAAAAATACAAATAGTGGCCCAAAATTGCAGCGATTAAACACTAAACCCTAAAAGTATAACAACTTCACAAAGATACAACTCACATACAAAAGTAAACTCACAAAAAGAAAGAAGTTCTTTTAAGAAAGAAATGAAAATGCTGAAAAAACCTGGAATAAATGAAAACTGAAGTAAATAACTTACCTCAGTTTCAGAATTATACGGTATTTTAGAGTCGTACAAAACTTTTTCAGTCATACGATATTTTAGTTGTAGTTATATATATATATATATATATATAATAAATAAATATATATATATATATATATATATATATAAATATATATATATAGGTACACATGTATATAGGTAGATATGCATATATATGTATATATATATATATTAACATTTAAATACCAAATTTAAATTGTAATCACAAACTTGAAAATTTGTACACTAAATCACAGAATTCCACAAATTGTCCTATGTTTTTCGAGGTATGCGACATTTTCAAAATTATACGGTATTCTGGAGTCATACGATATCATTTCAGTCATACGAAATTCATAGGGTCATTGGTATTTTCAGAGTTGTATCTTTGTCCTTTTACTTAACATAATTCTTAAAAACGGACTCTTAAAAGTTTAAAAAAAGCCTCTTGCTTTAAACTGTTTATTAGAGTTTCCTAAGGGTTATTCTTCTTAGGATTTTCTGCAAGGGTGCCTTAGGGGTTTCACTTTTGGGGTTTTAAGAATCTTTGAAGGGTTAAAGTCTTTTTGGATTTTCAGGATTCTTAGGATATTTAGGTTAAATATTTAGGGTTTTAAGATTTTTCAAGGTTTTCGGAATGTAAGAATTTTAGGGTTCTAAGGTTTTAGCTTTTCGGGGTCTTAGCGTTTAAAGGTGGAAGTATTTTTAGAGTTTGTATTTTGTAAGTTTTAGGTTTTTCTGGGTTTCGGGAATTGGGGTTTTTTGAGTTTTTTTAAGTTTAGGGTTTGTTGGTTTTTTTTTTTTTTTGGGTTATTTTTTTTGATTAAAAACGAAAAACAAATCATAGATTTAACTGGACAGAAAAAAAAAAATGATGCGAAAGTGAAAAGTGGAATGCAGTAAGAAAAAAGAAAAGAGTAAGAATTAAAAACCTTAAATGGGATCTTCCCAAAGATACACTTTTTTTTTTTTTATTTTAGTTTTTCCCTATTTTCCAAAAATAGGGAAAAGCGGTAAAAAAAGGATCTAAAAATTTTGAGAGAAGAGAGTGATGTTCCGGAACCTTTATACTTTATAACTATTCCGGTTATTCCGGAACCTTTATACTTTTTTTTTTACCTTTTTTTTTTTTTTTTTTACTTTTATTTGAAAATTCGTCGGTCAATTATTTTACCTGTTTTATTATTAGGTCCAATATGGCCCAAAATAGAGATAAAGATAGAACCGAAAAAAGGTGAAAAAAACTTTGAAACAGAAAGGGACAAAAAAATAAGTCCGAAAAGAATGAAAAAACTTCAAAACGTTTAAACGTTTAAACCGGAAAAAGTTAAAACAGACAGTCCAAAAAGAAACATATAAACAGAAATTATTTTGAAAAAAAAACCCAAATAAACAAAAGAATTCGGGAACCAAAAAATAAATAAAGGAAAGGTTTCCATTTGCTCGAAACCGAGAACGTTTCACAAAAAAAAAAAACATTTAACAGAAGTAAAAAGTCGAACCAAGAAAAAAAAAAAAAAGGGAAAAAAAAAGCAAAAAAAAAAAGAAAACAAACAAACAAAAAAAAAAAACAAAAAAAAAAAAAAAAAAAAAAAAAAGATCTCATCAAAGAAAGTGACATTAGATTGAAAGAAAATATTTCCAAACCAAAAAAAGTACATTCACTATTTTATTTCCACTCATTTCTCCTTTCTCTTTTCCTTTTTCTTTTTTTTCCTTTCCTTTTTTTTTTTTTTTTTTTCTTTCTCCCTCTATTTTTCTTCTCAACAAATCCCGCTCTCTCCCTCCCTCCCTCCCGTTCGCTTTTTTCTCAGTTTATCTCTCCTTCCTCTCCCTCTCCCTCTCCTTCATTAATTTTTGCTGCCCGCAAATTTGCTGACCTTTCAAATTCTTTAATTGAAAAATTATCTTTCCGCAGAAAAATGAAAACTTTGGAAACCCAAACTTAAAATAAAAAAACTTTGAAATTTTTTGAAAATAACCCAATATAACCAATAAAAAAATAAAAATACTTAAAAAAAAAAAAAATTTCGCAAAAAAACTGGATGCTTCGGAAAAAAGAGACTGTTCTAGCTCTATAAGCTCTCCAAAAGCCCTAAAAACTTTACATAAGGATTTTACAAAACGACCAAAAAAAATGTAAAACAAGGAAAAGAAACCCTAAAAAAACCCCAAAAAATAAACCCTAGGGAAAAAACTTTGAATAACCCTAAGAAACTCTAATATCCCTCCAAAAACCTTAATAATAAAAATAAAACAAACGCTAAAAACGTGAAAACCCCAAAAAAACAATAAAAAAATTGCCCTCAAAAACAATCTTAAAGACTTGTGCGTAGTTTTGTGTTAGTTTTGTGTTTCGGGCACAGTACACCGTGTATCGCTATTAGTGTTAATGTTTTTTTCGCCACTTAAAACATCTTTTTTCCCGTATACACTTGTCGGATTGTGGATCTGACGGTTGCGATTGAAAGGTAACAATCTCAGTTTCCGATTGGCGGTCTCAATATGAAAATTCGACAAGTGTGTACGGAGAAAAGATATTTTAAAGTGGTGAAATTTTTGTTTACACTAATAACGATACACGGTGTACTGTAATTTCATATCGAGATAAATCGAATTCCGATGTATACTAAATATCGAAAAGCGAGGGGGGCTGATCAGAGGTCGCAAAAGTGAAAATTTTATATAACCGAAACCGACCGTTTTTTTTTTCCAAAATCTGAGTAACCGACGCCCGACCGTGTTATGTCACGCTCCAAAATTGTTAGCCGTTAACCGACCGTCGTTTACGAAAGTAAAAGTTAACCGAAACTCGATTTGTCGCAACTGACCATACCCGACCGTAACCGAAAAAGTACAAATTTACAACGCTCGTTGTTTTTAGCGGTAAGCATTTATTACACAGCGAATCTTAAATATCGTAAATAAATCTTTTAGGTACACATACAGATTCTGACAAACGTACAATTTCACGTCATTATGACGTTTGCACTACGCGGTTTGTGAAAACGCAGTTACATCATAACGGCATGTATTAAGGGTAACCTTCCATCAGGCGTTCCCAGTCATCGTACGAACACGTTTACTGGCAGTAATATTTGTAACACCCTTCCATCAGGTCGTGCTAGTGAATGAGGTGTTAGATTGCGATTGGTACAACGTAGGACTTGTTGAGCCGCCCGGGAATAATCATCATTTCCAAAAGGACAAAATCGCAGCTGCGTATGTGTACGGGCAGACGCCGATTAAAATATCTAGTAGCGTCACGCTAATGTACAATCTGAACGTTCTTAAGGTTGTTGTGGTATCAACTGCCACGAAAACGGTTGCAAAATTTAAGTTTGTACAAATGTCCAAGAATGTACCATTTGAACGTGAATCGTTGTATCGCACATTTATGAAGGAGACGTCACACGATGTCTTACAACCAAGTTTATTTTTGTTGTCGAACAGGCTGGCTATACAACCAAGATTTTTTTGTCATCGAACAGGCTGGCTTTGATGTCACACGGTACACTCCATTTGCCACATGTAAGTTTATTGCTTCACGTCTGTCGTGGATCGACTCTGACTTTACAAGTGGACCAAAACACGCGTCCAGTAATCACAAACTCTCCTCCCGATGACATTCGAAAGAGACTAGCTACGTACTGGAAACAAGAAGCGTTTGCGTCGAAAATTGAAAATCGGACAGTGGTGTTTTTCTCCAAGAAGTCTGGAGAATCTCAACGAATATTTAGTAAACATCTTTTGTAAAAAAAAAAAAAAAACAGTACGGCCTAGTACGGAAGAATACTTTCTCCAGTATACAACCCCACTTTTCGCCTGATGGAAGGTTACCCTAAATCATTTTTTGTACTTTTTTAGTTAATACGGTACAATTTTGCACGGTCAAACACCGATCGTAATCCACACTATTTAAAACGGTACTATACTACAACGCAAATAGTTATTAGTGTCAAATTTTAAATAGTGTTGAAGAAAATTTACCGTAATTAATGTTATCGTTATTAGTGTCAAATTTTAAATAGTGTTGAAGAAAATTTACCATAATTAATGCTAATTATGAATTTGAATTTTTATTTTTGGTGTACTCTAATTTCGGCGTTAATGCTTGTTTGGGAACAACAAAAATGGAATATACGTTGTATGATTATATACATTAATATATGTATCATTACAAAATATTAGAAATCGTACGCCGTCGTGAAATTTAAATATCCGTACATATCAAACTAATTTACGTGTCGGACTAATTTTTTCAGCGCACGTTCCTATGCGTGCGCGTCTGATTTAATTCATTTTTTGTAAAATTTTCACTTGAAAATGTACGGTCTGACATCTACCGTACACCACACTATTTATATCTTATTGTATTTTTGTTCTATACGCTATTTTGTACGGTACCTTAATTAGCGTCAAGGAACAATTAAATCATGTATCATATTTGAGGAAAAAAATCAAAATTTCAAGAACCCAAATTAGAGTTATTGACACTAATAAATATTCGCGGTGTATAGTTGTTAACGCAAAATTAAAAAGTACCTTAAATAATGTCAAGGAAAATTTAGAGTTATTTACTCTTTTTAAGGTTTTTGAGTCAAAATTCGTGTTGATGGAATTAGCGTCAATAACGCTAATTACGATTCGCGGTGTAGTGTTTATGGAAAATTATGATTAATAATACTATTCGCTGCAATTAGACATGGTAAACGTGGTAGGTTATATTCCACGTCTTTAAATAATGTTGTTAACTATATTTTGTGATTTTTGGCTATAAGTAGTAGCGACTTATTAACACTAATAACAATGAGTGGTGTAGTGGCACATCTCCTTTTGCAAACAAACAGCTCGTGTACCTTTTCTTTTTACTATTTTGTCTTTTTGCAATCTCCCTTTACGATTTTTTTTTTTTTCGACAGCCAACTCCCTCAAGAGATTTGTTCCTAATTTTGCGTGATACTCTTAGATTAATGCTTAAACTCTTATATTAATGTTCATTCTCTCGCAAATCTACATTTTCCGACGGTTTTTCTTTCGACTACAATAGTATGTTGTGAATTGTGCAAAAAAAAGAAAAGTTTTAATAATGTATGCTTAAAAAAAAAAAAAAAATCACATAGGAAATCAATTAGCAAAAAACAAATTGTGATGAGCAAAGAATCCAAAAAATGTTTTGTAGTATTAAATACATAAATAGTCAAATCACAACCTCCTCGTATTGTCGACTCTATTATACAAAATCTCAACCTCAAATTTAAAAATTACACAAAATATATAAATCTAAATGTGGTATAAATAGTGCTTTGGAAATTTGGTAAAAATAAGAATTCCGATTTAAGAAAAAAAATAGATAAACACTAGAAAAATTTTGAAATACAAAAATAAAAATAAAAAAATACATATATAACAAATACAAAAAAAAACCAATAATTAGAAAACAAATCAAAACAAAAAATTATGCATTTAAAAGATCTCGGTTGGATCTAACACACAAAAGATCACTAACCATTGAAGCCGCTAGTAAGCTCCTCTTCTTTGTTATCGTGTTCCCAGCATCCAAAAAATTGCATTCACACATGGAACTATAAGCTAGAATAGCTAGAATAGATCTAGTAACACCGGCTAGAATAGGAAATCCTCTTTCTTTTGTACGTACATTTGATTTTATTTTTCACCATTCAAATATGTTAAAGTTCAATCTTTTCTCGTTCGTTAATTTTTGTCTCACCACGTATGTACGGATGCGTCGCTTTTTGATGAGATGCGTCAACTCACTATCCCAAAACAAATCACAGTCGCAAGTGGACAAGTGATTTCGATCGGTACAATGGGTACTGTACGATTGAATTTACCAACTTTGGACGCAAGTGGCGTGGAAAAAGTGACGCAAACTCAAATAACAAATGTTTTGTACTCACCTAAAAGTTCAAATAACCTTTTCTGTGTACCACAGATACAACGAAAGGGCGTCAGCGTTCTAGAATATGGCGACTCCACGTTAAAAATTGTACAATCTGATGGTGTCCAAATAGGTAAAAGGAGAAGTCACAAATTTTATGCATAGTCGTCTAAACTGGCGTTGGCCGAAATCCCCCCCATATTCCAATGGCATTATTTTGCAAATCTCCGAATTGAAAGGCGATATAACCTTGTGGAACCACCGGATTTGTCACACATCGGAGGCAAGTTTACGACGGATAATTAAAAATGGGAGTGTAAGGGGATAAGATTTGGCGTCGTGGGAGAAAATTAACGGGTGTGGGGGATGTACTAAAGGGAGACAAATCAAAAAGTCGCATCCGGCTAAAGATCTGATGTATCAATCTAAGCATCCGCTTGATCTAGTGCATAATGATTTATGTGGGGACGTAAAAACGAAGACAATTGGTAGAAACAAATATATTATGGTGGTGGTGGATGACTTCTCTTGCTTCACATGGGTAATATTACTTAAACACAAATCCGAAGCATTTTTGCGCTTTAAAGAGTGGCATGTGATGGCCAAAAGGCAATGTGAGAGAAAACTAAAATCTATTAGATCGGATCATGGAGGTGAATTTCTTCCTTTTGATCCTTATTGTAAAGAGTGGGGAATTTATCAACAATATACCGCATCTTACTCACCGGAATCAAATGGGATTGCCGAAAGGAAGAACCACACTCTTTAAGAGATGGTACGATCAATAGTACACGAATCTGGAACAAGTGTACCTTTATAAGGATATGCAATTTTAACGGCGAATTATATTTGCAATCGGAGGATTACATCGGTTTCGGGTGATAAAACTCCGTACGAATTGTGGTAAGGCCGAAAACCTACTGTTCACCACATTCGGATTTTGGGATGCCGTCCATCAGTTTATATTCAGGCACAACAAAGAAAGGGCAAATTTGCATCAAAGACTTGGAGTGGTTATTTTGTGGGATATAGCACTAAAGGGAGTCTTTATCGAGTTTATGATCCGATTTGAAATGTCATTGAGGAATCAACGAGTATGGATTTTCACGAGGAATTATTATCCAAAATCTCTCGATCGACCAACCGACATTCTAATCTTGACTTTCATGAGGAGTTTGACATTGCGGATCTTAATGACATTGAGGGTTTGGATTCGGAAATTGATTCGGAATCCATCTCCGATGTTAAGATGGGGAAAGGCAAAATTGTGGAAAATGTAAATTTTTATAACATTGGTGGGGGTTCACGAAGGGAAAATTCCCGATTGTCTTTGAACACGAGGAAAACTTCGTCTTCTCAATCAAGTGGACCAAATACCATTGAGGAGGAACCGGCAACGGAGGAGAAAGAATTTGTGCCGAGGAGGAGTATGCGGGACGATAGGGAATAGAAACTGGCTCTTCTTTATTTTGATGGTAAGGGAAATATTGAAAAAAAATTATTATTATATTTCAGCAGCTAGGAAGGAAGATTTTCTCTTATAGCAATCATTATGCAATAATATGCCGGGCGATCAGCAATCGTATATGCAAGCACAAAAATCATGCAATTGGGAGAAGCATAAGAAAACCGACGTGGGAAATGGAACTTCAATCTATTATCGACAACCAAACATTTGAGGAGGTAAGCCTACCAGAAGGTAAAAAGGATATTGATGTGAAGTGGATTTTCTAAACTAAAACAAGTGCATCGAGGGAAATAGTGAAGCATAAGGCTCGGCTAGTTTGTAAGGGCTTTTAACAATCGGAAGGGGTAATTTATACCGAAACATATTGACCGGTAATGAAGTTTGATTCATTGAGAATGATTACTGCTATTGCCGCTACCGACAAAAAAAACATTCACCAAATAGACGTAGAGACACCGTTCTTGAATGGTGGCTTAGAGGAGAAGGTTTATATGAAAGTTCAAGAGTGAGAAGTGTCAAATGAGGGGAAGGTATGGCGGCTACGAAAGTCCTTGTACAAACTAAAACAGGCAGAGCGGACTTGGAACTTACGATTACACATTGGATTTGTGCGAACGGTTTTAGACTTTGAAGTTTACGTAAAAGGTGAGGGGGAGGATCAAATCATATTTTTAGTCTACGTGGATAATTTTTTGATGATATCTGACAAGTAGACGTGAAACGCAGAATTAAAGGACTACTTGCGTCTTCATTTTACAGTCACAGATTTGGGGGACGTACAATACATTCTTGGAGTGGAATTTTTTAAGGTTTGATAATGGGAATATTAAATTGTCGCAAGCACAATATTGTGAAGAAGTAATAACTAAATTTGCCATGTTGGATTCTAAGCCGGTTTTAACGCCACTAGATTCCAAACTTCAATATCACAAACTTGAGAGTGAGGAAACTGTCCACGTGCCCTATCGTGAGACCGTAGGAAGTTTAATGTATTTAAGTGTGGCCACGCGACCAGATATTTCAACCGTTAATTCTGTCGTGAGCTGATTTTGTCATGCGTCCCAAAAGATTCATTGGGAGGTCGTGAAGAGGATATTTTGTTTTCTTGCAGGTACGGTCGAGATTGGTTTATTATTTCGATCTCGACTAACGTCTTTGGAGTGCGTAGGATATTGTGATGAAGATTGGGATGGAGACTTTGACACAGGAAATTCAACATCTGGTTATACCTTTGTTTTTGGCAATTTCTTGGAGTTCGTGACTCCAACCAACTGTCGCATTAAGTTCTACCGAAGCAGAATATATGGCAGCGTGTCACAGCTATAAAGCGTCGATTTGGATTAAGGAGCTACTTGGAGAATTAGGGATTCATATTGGCTGCATGAAAATCTTTTCTGACAGTATGAGTTCGATGGCATTGGTGAATAATCTTGTCTTCCACAAAAGGACAAAGCATATCATGATTCAATGGCATTTTGTACGCGATTTGGTCGCTGCAAAGGAGGTTGATTTTTTGTATGTCTCGACGTTGGAGGAAGCCGCGGATATATTGACGAAAGCTAAGGCTTATGATGTACTTATGAGGGGGAGACCTAAATTAGGCTTGGTGTAATGATTACAACTTTGAGAGAGGGATTGTTAGCGTCAAAATTGCAATCGGTCGTCGCGGTCTATCGCGCGACCGAATAGTTTGTCTTAACGTCAAGCTTGTGGTCTTGATTATGTTTTATTATATTTCGTAGTTTGTTTCGTAGGTCCTAGTCTCGCGTAGATTCGGTTTTGTGACGACCAGGTACAAATGTTGTTTGGTGTGAAAGGTTTGTCTTTATTCGTTTTTGAGTGTACGTATGTTTGGTACTCCTGTTCTTTGTTGTTTCGCGTGTAGACGCAATCTGATTGGTAGGCGCTTCGTGCGCACTTTATGTTTGGTTTGGATTTTAGTTTGATGTAGTGACGGTGCATTTGTAGTACTATATACAACTTAGAGGGAGTGGAGAAACATATCTATTATAGGAGAAAAAGTCTGTGGTATATATTGGCTTCCGTGGACAGCTCTTTCTCGTGTGATTTATATGAATGCTTTCGTTGTTATCTTGCACTTTGATTTGGTGTGAGATTCTTTCAAAAAGAATGTTTGTTTCATTCATGAACTTTGGTAAAGGGGAGAAACGAGTGACCTTCGTAATAGTCTTTTGTACGGATGATTGTGCTCAGTACTTAGAATTGTTCTCACGGATTCATTTACGGCAAGGGATGGTGTCGATCTTCCCTCCCTATGGAAGTTCAATATATATACTGTCCAAATATCGGAGGTCTCGAATCGGCACAAAATTGACCATTCGATTTTCCATTGACTGTAGTGTTGTTTCGTGCTCATGAAATTGGTCCACGTAATTAATTTTTACATCGGTGAAAGTACAAATATCGAAGGGCTAAATGACAGCAATAACAAATTTCAACCGTTAGATCACACTCAAAAGTGAATGTGATTGGTCAGACATCGACATGTGGAAGTGTCGAGAACCAAAAGAAAGAAAAACAAAACTTCAGTGCAAACCCCGGCTTCCGATACCGCGATCCGTACCGAACCACTGAATATCGGTTGCAATTCCATGCTATAAGTAGCAGAGGTCGCAAAAGTCAAAAAATTTCATACCCGAAACCGACCGTTTTGTTTTTTTCAAAATCTGAGTAACCGACGCCCGACCGAGTTTTGTCACGCTCCAAAATTGTTAACCGTTAACCGACCGTCGTTTACGGAAAATAAAATAACCGAATCTTGATTTTTCGCGACTAACCGTGCCCGCCCGTAACCGAAAAAGTACAAAATTAATCAATGTACGACGGAATAAGCCAATAATTACAATTTGTCGTGTTCCCTAAGATTTGGGAAATGAATAGTGTACTACTGTGTTAGATTTGCGACGCTTTGTCGCGTTGCCTAAGATTTGCGAAATGAATATTGTACTACCGTGTCAGATTTGCGACGCTTTGTCGCGTTCCCTAAGATTTTCGAAATGAATAGTGTACTACCGTGTCAGATTAGCGACGCTTTGTTGCGTTGCCTTTGATTTGCGAAATAAAATAGCTTTCTCAGTACCGTGTCAGATTTGCGACGCTAATCATGATGCCACGTACTTCCACGATACCAAAAGTACAAAGAACAATAATGTTGGAAAAAAAAAGTACAAAATTTTCATTTTTTTAGGTTTTTTGTTTGACCGACCGTAACTGACCGTTTTTTTTTCTTGGTGAGTCAACCGACCGTAACCGCCCGACCCCCAAAATTTGGCAACCGAATCCGTTCTGGATCCGGCGCGGGCGGTCGGTTAACGGTCGGTCACGGTTTCGGTTGACCGTTTGCGACCTCTGGCGTAGGGTTGCTTAGCGCATCGAAATTTATCAAGTATGCCGATATACAATATGAAGCGGATATCCGAAGGCTCCCGAGTATTTCTTAATTCGAAGGTTTGCGCCCCGACAAGGGATTCATATCGTATCCTTTATAATAACGATAACCCGACGCCCGACCGGGTTATGTCACGCTCCAAAATTGTTAACCGTTAACCGAAACGCGTTTACGAAAATAAAAGTTTAACCGAAACTCGATTTCTCGCGACTACCCGTACCCGCCTGTACCCGAATAAGTAGAAAATTAGTGGTACATCTCCCGTATACCTTCCACGATAACAAGAGTACAAAGTACAATAATGTTGGATTGTACGGACAGTACAAAATTTTCATTTTTTTTCGTTTTTTGCTTACCAGGCCGTAACCGATTTTATTTTTTTTTCTGTGAATCAACCGCCCGAATCCGCCCGGCCCCCCAAATTTGGCAACCGAGTCCGTTCTGGATCCGACGCAGGCTGTCAGTTAACGGTCGGTCACGGTTTCAGTTAATCGTTTGCGACCTCTGTTTCAAGGTACAGTACACTGTACTGTAGTGGCCTAACAAACTCTTTATGTAAAACTGTCCCCGAAAATCACTGCAAATCGTTATTATTGTTAAAAAAATATTAGCGTCCTACACTACACACTAGCACTCAACACGATCTTCGCGGGTGTGGACGTTACAGTACTGTAGTTTGTTAGAACTGTGGGGCGTCATGTGTTGTAGGTTTTCCCTCTGTGTATAGTCATCTTTGGTAGATTTGCTTAGTTTTGGCAGTTATTCTAGTCAGATTTGGCTTCTTCACCTGTTTTCTTTGCCTTAGTCTCCTGTGGCTTTTGTAGTGTTCAAGCGTTCTTTTTTCTTTTTTGTAACCCTGTTGTACCTCGATGGTTTTTTCCATCACACTTTTTGAAATAAAGGTTTTTTTTTTTTTTTAATGACGATATAATGTTGTCGTGTTGCATCAACTGGGTCATTTGTACGAGAAATCATTAACAAGTGTCATCTTTTGTTTCCTGTAACACTCATTTACATCGTAATTCGAGTACTTCGAAAGAGGCCAACAGAAATCAAACAAAGGCTGCCTCGAATTTTAAAGGGAGACTACTATTAGTCTATATTTGTTTGTGCTGTAGTTTCTTGTCATTGAAATCCATACATGAAAAAATGTATACGAGTAACAATTTAATGCTTAGAAAACACACACCAGTCATTGCAGAATGTTGCGATTTTACAAACATCTGAAAGATTTATTTTTTTGGTTTGCTGAATAAACATAGAAACATGTAAAGCAAAGTCAAAGAACCAAAAACTGAATATGCCAAAAGATTCGAAACAACAAAAACAAACGTACAAATAAACAGAATAATAATAAAACCAAAGTGATCATTTACAATATTGTTAGAGCTATAATCGTGTATATCTCTTCTAGCTATCATCCGAAGCTCACACTTCTTCCCTTTCCCACTCGCACTTTATTTTACTTTCTACAAATCTCTCATATAATACACCATTTTTCAATAAACCCTCAAACTTCCCGTCAAATAAATTGCCTAAGGACTACTAAATCACCATCCCAGGAACACCCTTTGTTTACATAAAAGTATACATTGTTTATAATAAGTATGGGCACTTAAGTTGTAACCAATAACGGAGCAGATGGGGCCTCGTTAGGGTTCTCTTCACCCTCCAATGAATCAGAATTGGTAACTTCCAGACCCGCATGGAACTGTCCGTAAAACACGTAAACTAAAATGGAGAAAACGGTTACCACCACAATTCTTATGTACGCCTCCACATGCATCTGGAATTAACCATAAGGACAAAAAACCAACGAGAGGATTAAAGTCGAGGGTCAAAAGTCAACAGGGAAGCCCTAAAACAGAGTCGAAGGCCGAAAAATAACATTGTTGCACACATTCAAAGTTTTTGGTAGTCAGTTAATCCAAAACTTTATTTTCCTTTTTCTTTCCTCTTGCCTTTTTCTCCCCTTTTTTCCTTTACTTTCCTTCCGCTTTCATCTTTTTTTGATTCCAAAAATACTGTACATCCACACTGATTTCGATCCCGACTAATTCCTCCTTTCCAAGTCAAATGAACCACACTGTCCATCGCTATTCGAGTTACCACTCTAATTCGATTGACTATTTGTTAAACCCAAAATCATAAATTAGTGTTAATGAAATTATTTAATTTAGTTCCCCATAATCGCCCTCGTGTAAATACATAATTTTAGTGTAGTTAATTGTAATAAAGTGTTAAAATACTAATTCACATACCCTAAATAGCAACAAGTGTAGTGGTTCAAGAGTAGTGAGAGAGAAAACCGACTTACCTGAGCCACCAAGTAGACATTAAACGCCATTCCCAAAATAGGAAGGGCTGGCACTAAAGGACAAGAAAATCCAGGAGGCGGATTATACACCTGAAGAACAAAAAAAAAAAAAGTATCTCCAAAAACGTTCTTAAAAGTGAGTACACATCCCAACCACCTAGAGCTACAATAACACACAACACTTAACACAACCGATAACACAAACACACAACACATCTCCATCTCCCCTCTCCCTCTTCCCCTCCCCTTCCCTCTCCCCTCCCCCTCCCTCCCCCACTCTACCCTAAACGAAAACGAAGTGAAATTCTTTCTCAGTGTTAAAAATTTTGGCTGCGGAAAAAACCTCACCTGGCGAAAATAGAGAGGTCCAAGCGGTGCCAACATGGCGATGAATAAAACAAAAGAGATCCACCAAGGTGCACCAAAACGAGCCGAAAGACCACCCAGAAAAGACGAAACGGCCGTAATTCCCGCCATAATGACCGCTTCGTCCCATCTGGAGATTCCATATTCGAGAAAAGGGAGAGACTTGGGATGAGGCTCGATGCGTTGCATCACCACACAGACACATACAACAGAATAACTCAACTGCAAGGAGACATGGAAACACAAAGGAGAGAACAGGGAAGACGCGGGGTTGATGTTAGGGAGAGGGAGAGGGAGGGGGAGGGAAAGGGAGAGGGAGATGTAGGGGAACCGGGGGAGGGGGAGGGGGAGAGGGAGAGGTCGAGTGAGAGGGATGGAGATGGAGAGGGAGAGAGAGAGGGAAGCCACTTCGTGACCTACTTTTCCTTTCACTAAAACATTTTTTTGGTACACTGTCATCTTTGAATATAGTAACACAATCGTTATACCTTTTTAAAAAACATTATATTTTTTTAAATCACCTTTTTAAGTAAACTAACCTTTTTTTCCTATTTTGTTTTTCTATCACACTCTATCTAGAAAATAATTATTTGAATGTCCGGAAAAGGTTTTGACTTTTTTTTACTCTTTGACCAAACTACTAAAACAAAAAAAGTCGAACTTTCTCCTCGACAATTCTTAGAATAATTTTTCTTTTGAAACCTTTTAGAAACCTTTTTTTTGTCACTCAAAACCCTAAAAAACGACGAGAATTTGAAGATAAAAATAACCGAACAGCTCGCCGATGAACAAACGAAACATTTTGTCGCTGCAAAAAAAAAGAAAAGGAAGTAGCAAGGAAAAAAGGAATAAAAATAAAAACGAAAAAAGAAAAAGAAAAAAGAAATAGAAATAAGAGAAAAAAAATGTAAGTTGATGATGTTCAACTTGTCTTGTTGAAAACAAACTAAAAGAAAAGAAATAAAAAAACAGATAATTGACTGGAGAAAATAAAAATCATTTTCAAAAAAAATCTAGAAAAATCAAGTATTCTTTACATCAAAATTGAATATTCTTCAAATCAAACACTAAGATTAAAAAAGAAAAAAAAAATATATATATATATATATATATATATATATGCCGCACCTAAATGTATTGAAAGAAGAAAACGGTTAAAATTAAAGAAAACAAACAAATATAAATGAAAAGAATATATCTCGTAAAAATAAAACCTAATTTTCATTTTTCTTTTTCTTTTTCAAAAATGAAAGACTTTATTACTAAAAAACTTGAAAGAACTGAAAATTTTGAAAAAGAAAATTTCCAAAACCTAAATAACTAAAACTGAAGAAATAAAAGACGAAAAACCTAAAAAACCCTAAAAATTTCAAAGAAATATTTGTCTTTATAAATTAATTTTCTCTCTACAAATTTTCAAAATTAGGGTTTTGGAGAGAGTTGAAATACCAGTGAACGGAAAATCCTCTCCACGAATCGAAACAAAGAGAGGGAGAGGGAGGGTGAGAGCTGGGAGGGGGGGGGAGGGAAGGGGAAGGAGAGGTAGAGGTCGTGGGAGAGGGAGAGGGAGAGGGAAAGGGTGAAGAAGGTACAAAGAAAGAGTAAGACTAACAAACCCTTCGAGGAAAGGGAAAGAGGGAAGGAGGGAAGAGGGAAAGAGGGAAAGAGGAAGAAAGGAGAGAAAGTGAGAGGAGGGAATGAGAGCGAAAGAGAGGAAGAGAACAGGATCCTGTTTGAAATCCGAAAAAAGAGAGAGGAGGAGATAGTGATATATTTGGAGAAAATGAGAGAAAAAGAAGGAGAGGGAGAAAGAAAGATCAGGTTGAATTGAAAGAGGGAGAGAAGGAGAGAGGGAGAGAAGGAGAGAGGGAGAGAAGGAGAGAGGGAGAGAGGGAGAGAGGGAAAGCGGGAGAGAGAGGGAGCGAGAGAGAGACGAGAGAGACAGAGGGAGAGAGGGAAAGAGACGGAGAGAGAGGGATAGAGGGAGAGGGTGAGAGAGAGGGAGAGAGAGAGAGAGAGGGGGAAGGGAGGGAAAGAGGAAAGTGAGGGAGAGAGGGAAAGAGAGAGAGAGGGAGAGTGAGAGAGAGGGAGAGAGAGAGGGAGAGAGAGAGGGAGAGAGAGATGGTGGAGACTGGCCTCGGGGCCATGAAGTGCTGCCTTTCCCTCTCCCTCCCCCTCTCACTCCCCCTCTCACTCCCTCGCCCTTTCCCGCTGCTCCCTCTCCTCCCTCTCTCTCTCCATGGCCTCAAGGGACATGCTTAGACGCCTCTCCCTCCACATTCCCTATTTCTGCAAGGAGATTACCTCTACCTCTCCCTCTACCTCTCCCTTTACCTCTGACAGGGCCACAGTCTCATCATCGTCACTAATCTCAAAGCAGTGGAGGATTTTGTCTTCTTCTGCCCTTGTCCCATTAGCCCCTCGTTGAAACTTTTTCCCCACACAGTTAAAACCACTCACTCGAGGGAATCATTCGGTTCATTAGACATATTTATATGGGATAATTTATACCGTCATCATTTCAACTATCGTCATATCGGCTATATCTTGAAAAGAACCGTCTCGAAAAGGGTTTTTTTTTTCACTCAATAAAGTTTTTTTTGGGACTCACGTGTGTCGTGAGTGGAGCAAAAACTGCTCTAGAGAACCTTCGTATCCAAGAAAGTCGTCCATACATACATAGTAACAAGTGCAAAATTGACAATCCTACAACAATTCCGAGACCAGACAAATCGAACTCTTGAGACAATTCATAAGTTCAAACATCAAACGACGTGCGAAAAAACGCACACTCTTGAGGCAATCATTTTTAGGGTTTTTCAATATGCTGACTGGATCACAGATCCAGCGATAAAAGTATAAAATTTTCTCCTCCTTGAATTGCATGAAGACATGAGTCCATGCCCTACATGATTACGATTGCCTAAGGTCCACAAAACTGTCTCAACCTATATGGATGTATGACTTTTGAAAACAAGATATCAAAGGAAAACATCCTTTAAACATTGGTAGGTTTCTGCGTCACTTCCTAAGAATTATCTACATGATTGCTACATGATTGGTTTTCTCCAAATCTAGCCTGGGATGAAAGGCCTGGGAAATCATACTGTATTCAACAATGTAAAAGGAGAACGAAAGTGGGAGAGAGGAGAAGGGAGGAGAGGAGGGAGGAGGGAGGAGGGAGGTGGGAGGAGGGAGGGAGGTGGGAGGAGGGAGGAGGGAGGAGAGAGGAAGGAGGGAGGAGGGAGGGAGAGAGAGAGAGAGAGAGACTCCTCACCAGCACTCCCACCGAGAGTATGTGTGACAAGGCCGCCACATCAAATAGTGTGGCCATGGATGCCGCGATGCCTCCCACCAGAATCTGCGCCCTTAGAGGAATGTGACTGGCCGGATGGACGGCCGAGATCCATTCGGGGAAGAACCCATCTCTCCCCAATACCATGTACAGCCTCGCCTGGTCCCCATCACCACATTCCTCCACAATCCTCCATCACATCTTCATCATCCTCCCTAACCTCCATTGAAACCTCACCACACCAAAACCTTCCTAACTCCCCTCCCAAACTCCCCTTCCAAACTCCCCTCCCTCCTCCCTCCTCCCTCCTCCCTCCCCTCCAAACTCCCCTCCCTCCCTCCCTCACTCCCCTCCTCCCTCACCTCCCTCCTCCCTCCTCCCTCCTCCCTCCTCCCTCCTCCCTCCTCCCTCCTCCCTCCTCCCTCCTCCCTCCTCCCTCCTCCCTCCTCCCTCCTCCCTCCTCCCTCCTCCCTCCTCCCTCCTCCCTCCTCCCTCCTCCCTCCTCCCTCCTCCCTCCTCCCTCCTCCCTCCTCCCTCCTCCCTCCTCCCTCCTCCCTCCTCCCTCCTCCCTCCTCCCTCCTCCCTCCTCCCTCCTCCCTCCTCCCTCCTCCCTCCTCCCTCCTCCCTCCTCCCTCCTCCCTCCTCCCTCCCTCCTCCCTCCTCCCCCCCCTCCTCCCTTCCCTCCCCTCCCCCCCCCTCCCCCCTCCCCCCCCCTCTCCCCCTCCCCCTTCCCCCCCCTCTCCCCCCCCCTCCCTCCCTCCCTCCCTCCCTCCCTCCCTCCCTCCCTCCCTCCCTCCCTCCCTCCCTCCCTCCTCCCTCCCTCCCCCCCTCCCCCTCCCTCTCTCCCCCTCTCTCTCCCTTTCTCCCCCTCTCTCCCCCTCCCTCTCTCCCTCTCTCTCCCCCTCCCTCTCCCTCCCTCTCTCTCTCTCTCTCTCTCTCTCTCTCTCTCTCTCTCTCTCTCTCTCTCTCTCCCCCTCTCTCTCTCTCTCTCTCTCTCTCTCTCTCTCTCTCTCTCTCTCTTCTCTCTCTCTCAATCTCTCCCTCCCTCTCTCCCTCCCAACCTTCCTCCCTCCCTCCTTCCCTCCCTCCCTTCTCCCTCCCCCCCTCCCTCCCTCTCCCCTCCTGCCCTCCCTACCTGGACATATAGTCCGGCCAATAGTGTGGTCGCTAGACCCGTCGCTGCCCCGATATCGATGGCCAATCCGACAGCTGGCAGTCCTTTAGCGGCAAAAGCTGCAGCCAATGGCGCGGCAGCGTCCAATTGGTCATATGGGACCATTCCTGTTACAACCAAAGCTACCGCCAAGTATAGCAAGGCACATATTCCCAAGCTCCCGAGGATACCCACGGGGAGGTCCCGCTGGGAGTACGAGGGAGAGAGGAGGGTCAAGAGGGACCTACGGAGGTTTACGAGGCATTTTAGAGGCGGGTTTGATGTGGGGTTTTGAGGAGGTTTTGTGTGGTTCAAACGTTTAGAAATTTAGACCCAGTTTAAAAATTCGTTTCTATGATAATAAATTTTCTATGTATAGAGAAGAAAAAACATTAACAAGGTCATGAAGACATATATCTAGTTTGGCACAAGTCCTTGTGAATTTTGTACAAGCTTGGAAAGGGTTAAATGCTTAGATGATGAGGTTCAAACATTTAAACGACTGTTTAAACACTAGAAGGTTCAAGGGGTACCCTTTAAACCGAACACTGTTTAGGGGTGGGGATTTGGGAGGGTTTTAAGGGGGTTCCGGGGGGAGGTGTTTTTGGGGGAGTTTATGTAATGAACATGTTTTTATAAATATTTATTAGTCACCACTAATATTGGTATGAGGTTAAGGGCCAGGTGCACAGAAACCTACTAGCATTTCCAAAAATAATACCAACTTTCACAAAAATCGTTTGGAATGAATATACACACACATGTATATACATACACACACACACGTACGCACAATGTATAAATGCACATCTCTCTCTTCCTCTCTCTTTCCTAGAGAGAGAGAGAGAGAGGGAGAGGGAGAGAGGGAGAGAGAGAGAGAGAGAAAGAGAGAGAGAGAGATTAAGAAGCTTGGAAGCATAGAGTAGCAACGTATTAAGAGTTGTACGGATTTGATTCCGTGTCTGGTACTATTGAAACACCCGTACACTTCGGCAGTGTAGCACGTCGAAAATATTGTCGACGTGACATTTCGGACAGGCCAATCAAAAGCCGCCGTTGGTCGAAAGCATTACTTCATGACGTGTGCTTTGATTTTATAACTTTATATGGTCAAGGAGTGGTACAGTCCACCTAGAATGAAATATGAGTTAGTGTGTGTGTGAGTGTGTGTGTGACATTTTGGGAGTGTTAAAACGAGTTCGAGGATGTCAGAAAAAGTTTTGCGGGTAGGATGTTAAGAGGGTTTAGAGAGGATTTGAGAGGGATAGATTGGGATTGGGTTTGGGTTGGGTTTAGGTTAAGGTTTTGGGACTTTCTTCAATCAATATCGTGAGAGCAAAATTTCCACAACTTTGATCCCGACCAAATCTCCTATTTCAACCCAATCAAACAAACCCATTTGGCCCGATGTCACCCACCTTCTAACTACCAAAAAGCATTTCCGTATCCCATTTGTGCCCCATCTTATGGCCCCCCAAAAGTGTGTTTTTGTACCCCGGGATTTCGACTCTCTTCGGCCGTATTGGCCACGGCGTCGAACCCCACATAGGCAAAAAAGACGACGGAGGTCGCTGAAAGTACGGATTTGTACCCGTTGGGAGCAAAGGGCTCCCAGTTTGAAGGCGTGACTTGTGTCACGCCCACGGCCACCACCAGAACCACGATCAGCACCTGAAGCAGAGGGAGAGGGAGAGGGAGAGGAAGAGGGAGAGAGAGGAGTTAAAATGGCAAAGACAAAACAAAGGTTGAAGACAAAGAAGAAAAGGAAAAAAAAATGAGAAAGCACTAAGGGAGAGATGCCAATAAAATGACAGCAACAAAACAAAAGCAAACGAGAAAAAAACAAAATGGTATTTTAAATTGTCAACTGCAACTAAACCCATGTTTCTATGTGAGCTCCTTTCATAAGCTTTTGTGCTTTCTTTGTCTCCAAAAGCCTGATACCGGGCCCTTCCATGTAGCATTCCGTTTTGTGACCTCCACTGAACCACCATCAGTAGAGGCGTATCAAGAATGCATTCACTCCCTCCCCTCCCTCCCTTTCCCTCCTTCGTGATCTTCGCAATCTGTTTCCCCTCACCTCTCTCTCTCCCTTTTCCCGTCTTCCCCCTCCTATTCTCCCTGCCTCTCTTCTTACTCTCCCTCTCCTACCCTGAGTTCCACGGCAAAACTAGGAGTCGAAAATAGCGTTGAAGTTCCTCTTTTGGTTCCCACGATCTTCAAGAATGTAGGTATAACAGAGGGAACCATAAGAGGATGGTATATTGTTGAGTCTAAGTGACACAAGTGATGTATTTGACGCATGCGATGAATATGAGATATATGATGCAAGTGATGTAATGATATTAAGTGATGTTAAGTGATGTGAGTGTTCTAGGTGATGTCACTGATTTAATGTGATATATAAGGAGTGATATAACTGATGGACATGATGTATGTGATATGAGTGATATAAGCGATGCCAACACTGTAACATGAAATGAACAATGTACATGATGTAAGGGACGTAAGTGATGTAAGTGATGTAAGTGATGTAAATGATGTGATAGATGCGAGTATATGAGTGAATGTAAGTGGTGCAAGCGATGTAAGTTATGTGGGCGATGTACGTGATGTAAATGATGAACATGATGATGTCGATAATGCAAGTGATGTAAGTAACGGTGGAGAGAAGACTGGCCATGTTTTGACTGCCAGAGGCATCATATTCTCCAACCGGGCGAATGTCGACAATGGTCATATACTCTTAAAGCTATGGCTACATGTTTCATTTATCATCCCAAACTCGCCTTTTCTCTCTCTCCAACTCCTTCCTGTCCTTTCCCCTTGCCCTCCCTTTCCCTTCCCTTTCCCTCTCTCTTCCCTCTCCCTCTCCTTACCTTCCCCACTGTCATAATGCTATTTACTGTGGACGACTCCTTGGCCCCTCTACAGAGCACCGCCGTTATCCCTCCCAGCATCACCGGCGCCAACCAATTCAGTGACAGGTGTCCTCCCAACATCTCTCCTCCCACTCCCCACACCGTCCCTCCCATCACCCCTCCTCCCGCTGCCACCCCCGTCTCACTCTCCCCTCCCATCTTCCCTGCCCAAATCCCTCCGCCAGGTGTCAAAACGTCTCTGCCGCCTCCAGCTGTCATTGCCAGGTGTCCTGTCCACCAGATTCCCGCCAGCTGTTGCCCCATGGCGGCCAGGTGGCTCGCCAGAGATCTCGCGATGCTCGCGGCCCCGATGTGGTAGTCCAGCATGAGCTGGCAGAAAAGGACAAAAGAGGAAAGTTCCCCGAAGGTGGCGTAGCAGTAGAGGTAGGCGCCGCCTACGACTCCGGGAAATCGCGCGGAAAGTTCCGCGTAGGAGAGGGCGTCGGCCACACAGGCAAGAGCGGCTAAGAGGAAGCTGAGAGTCACAGCTGGGGGGCGAGGGAGGGAGGGAGGGAGGGAGGGAGGGGGGGGGGGAGGGGGGGGGGGGGAGGGGGGGTGAGGGGAGGACAGAGATGATGGATGATGATTCTATTTGATTGACGGAAGATCGCCATTTTTACGAGGTCTAATTGTAATTGCATTTTCATTTTCTCTTTTTATTTTTCTATTCTTTCTCTTTTTCTTTCTTGGGTAAGTGTGGAAAATAAGTAATGATTTTGGAATTACCTTTGCATTTACTATTTTTCTTGTTTACTTTACCTTTTCTTCTTTCACTTTTTTTCCCTTTTTCTCTATCTTGACTCACCATAGATAATTACTGATGATTTTTGATATTATACGGACTTTACGAGGTGCCCAAAAATACGAAACTCAAATGACAATAAAAATAAAAACATGGTTATATATCGTTACTTATCTAAAAATAAATCTGAATAGTTTCGTGGTACAACAATTTGCAACAAAAATGTGCTTTTCTATAAATGTGTTTTTATAGATTCAGTAAAATGTGCTCTTTTCCTTCATTTTTTAAAACCCATTTAGCTTTTTTAAACCAAATAAATAAACAAATCAACAAATGGGCATAAGTTGTTGAACTACACTATTCAAATAACAAAAAAAAACAAGCGAAAGAAATAAACATTTTTCGCCTTTTTTAACATTTTTTAACCGCATTGGACACTTGAATGTCTGTTTTTTGGGCTTTCCATCAGAAGTTTTGAGGAGAAATTTATCTTTCTCGAGGTTTAAAAAAATAAAAAAAAGGGTTTTTGATAAAACTGTTTTTTGTTTTTTCTTATATATATATAAGGTTGAAATAATTTGAAAAGTACAATTTTGTAAGATCGTTGAGAATTTTCAGTTCAAAAAAAAAGTTTCCTTTCCCTTCTTCATTATAAAAAACAAAAAACTTCCCAGCCACTCACTTCCCTCCTTCCCTCCCACTTCCTTCCCTCCCTCCCTCCCTCCCTCCCTCCCTCCCTCCCTCCCTCCCTCTCCTCTCTCCCTCCCTCCCTCCTCCCCTCCCTCCCTCCCTCCCTCCCTCTCGCTTCCCCTCCTCCCTCTCCCTCCTTCCCCCCCACCTGGCCCCGCCTCCTTCGCCGCCACCCCCGTGACCACGAATATTCCCGACCCCACGCTCGCCCCCACGCCCAGCAGCAGCAGCTCCCGCGCCCCCAGGACCGCCGCCAGACGCCCGCCTGACACGTGTGGCACGTGTGAGCTTGTGGTCGGCGGGCGGTCCCTCTCAGGGTGGCGGAGGCGTCGGGCGGAGGATAAGAGGGAGGCCCAGGAGGAGGGAGGCATGGTGGAGGAGGAGAGGGAGGGAGAGGGAGAGGGGGAAGGGGAGGAAAAGAGGGAGAGGGAAGGGAAGGGAAGGGGAAAAGGGAAGGGAATGAGAGAAGATGGGGAAAGGGCGGGAAACTGAGAGGGAGTGGAAGATTTTACGGCGTCTGTGGTTTGGCATGACGGGGGAGAGTACTGTACTGTACGGCGTCCGTACTATGGTTTGAAAGTTTGAATGTTTTGGTGGCGGCAGGGGATTGGGCGCAAATGCCGGAGGTTGTTTTGCTTCGGTGGCGACTGGCGGTTCGGAAGAGGCGAGGAAGGTCTGTACGAAGACGTACGGTGTTGTGTATTCGTTCGCAGTCGTAAGTCATTACGAATATCCGTGCGAACGATTTAATCACACGTGACGATCCCGACGCTACACCGTGTATCGCTATTAGTGTTAATACAGTTTTTGCCACTTATAACATCTTTTCTCCGTACGCTCCTGTCCGATTTTCAATTTGAGACCGCCAATCGGAAGCTGAGAATCTTAACTTTCAATCGCCACCGTCAGATCCACAATCCGACAAGTGTGTACGGAGAAAAGACGTATCAAGTGGCAAAAAAAAACATTAACACTAATAGCGATTCGCAGTGTAATACTTGTTTAGCATTAATAGCGTTGTATCGAACTGATTTCCCTCGATTTTACGCGTTTCTTTTCCAGTGCAACAACTGACAGAGGTCGCAAACGGTTAACCGAAACCGTAACCGACCGTTAACCGACCGCCCGCGTCGGACCCGGAACGGATTCGGTTGCCAAATTTGGAGGGTCGGGCGGATTCGGGCGGGTGATTCACGAAAAAAAAAAAATCGGTTATGGTCGGGTAAGGGTGGCGTTCTATCGGGATTTTCTGTAATTGTACGGCCAACATTACAGGATGCTACATTTTGAACGATGTTCTTTCGCGCAGGGTCTGTAATCCACGTGCTCAGAAATGAGTGGTACCATGTAAGATAAGATGGTATATTGAAAATCGTCAAATATTTTTTACACCGACCAACTTCTAACTCGAAATCTTCATTTGCATACCATGTAGGTGCGGACCAGGGCATCGTACCACACAAATCTTTGCAAACGCTTGTCAGATGCCAACTCATTTTTTTAGAATTTTTGCTTTTTGGCGTGACGAATGAGCCCTTCCACAAATAGTGTGACGAATGGCCGGTAACAAAAATAGCGCGACGAAAGTTCGTTACGAGATTACTTTTGTGATTTCGGTTTGATTTTTGAATGTATATATCATGTGCAAATTTTTTCGATTTCCGTTGGTTGCCGTCCTGACACGTATGCTCATTATCCAGCGTGCCGCGGCTCAAATTTTTCTGTAAATGGTGATGTACCTCCTCCTCGAGGTACATCACCATTTACAGAAACTTTCGACGCGAATGCTTCGCGAAAAAACATCCAACGGTCGTTGTTACCTCCCAGACCTTTGGAGAATATTGGCAAGATTCTCTGTAATGTTGTTCACTTATAAAAACAAAATAGGAAGTACGGCATAGTACGGAGAGGTCCAGATTTCTGTAAACAACCTCACTTTTCGTCTGATGGAACGCCACCCTAAGCAAAAAACGAAAAAAATTAAAGGTTTTGTATCTGTCAATACTATCCAACATTATTGTACTTTGTACTCTTGGTATCGTGGAAGGTATAAGGGAGATGTACCACTAATTTTGTACTTATTCGGGTACGTGCGGGTACGGGTAGTAGGGAGAAATCGAGTTCCGGTTAACTTTTTTTTTCGTAAACGCGTTTCGGGTAACGGTTAACAGTTTTGGAGCGTGACATAACCCAGTCGGGCGTCGGGTACTCAGATTTTGAAAAAAAAAACGGTCGGTTTCGGTTATCTAAAATTTTGACTTTTGCGACCTCTGACAACTGTCACGATCGATAAGCTACGATCTTTCCGATATTTTCAAGCTATGATATTCGATATGAGGGTTTTTTTTTTTCAACCAGGAAAAAGCCTTCTGCATTCCCCGTCATCTACATGTCCCGACATATAGAGTAAAATATTATTTTTCACTCTCACATGGCCGCAGTTCTTATTTTAAAGTTTGTTGAAATTGTTCTTTCATTTTTGAATGGCTTAGAAAATAACTGAAAAAGTGCCGTACAGGCGAAGATAGAGAGCCTCCTTGATATGGAGAATCGAGAACCGCCGATTCGGATCGATACGCATCACGACGGAGTAGGGTTATTCCTTGTTTTACATTAATACAAAACGCAAGTGACGTCACGTAGCTTCTGGATGTTGATATACTGTTAATATAGACAAACCGTACTTAGGGCAAATTTAGAGTATGTCTCAATGACATTATTCAAGTAATAAAATTTCATAATCTCATTGCATTATTTCATAATCTAATTGCATTACAATAGTCATGAATAGCAGAGCAATACACAATATACTCATCATACTCATGTATACTCATCATTAAATTGACAATGTTCCATTTAAATTGTGTCATGGAAGTAACTCACCTATTGAATGATATCCACCAAAAATATTGGAGTCTCCTGGACAAGATTCATTCTATTGTACATATTTGTAGTGGACGTCAAAATTAAAGATGTGGTTTGTTAACTTCTATACTTACTCTCAAGCAAATCTTAAAACTATTACAATTCCACCTACTGTTTATCTTCTAGTACAACCGTACCGAATTGTATCATACACAAAATAGAATGTATGTGCAGGGCGTGTTAAATGTTACGCACAAAACCCATATAGAATGGCTTATCAGAAAAGCTAGATTGAAATTTAGAAGAGAATCGCACATTTTGAGTAGGCAAAATAAATTAAGTGTGCAACGGAAAACTCTTGGGAATGATTAAAACTCGTCGATTTAACGAATCCAACGGACTAGGATCCACATATCTTAAGTAGAATGTTAAAACTGGATGGGTCTGATTTTTGATACAAGTGGAAACACAAACTCATACGTTATGACCTTAAAATATCGCCTTTTTGTTGATAGTTTGAGTTGAGTCAATATTGTCATATGCCAAAATGTTGAAACTGACTTCATTCCTCTGACAACCTACAGTGTGCTCAGATTTCATATTACACAATAGTCCGAAACACATTTGCAGTTTTGTCACTACGTATAGTAAACCTGCACATAAAAACTTCAGTTTTTCAACTGAAATCATTTTAACATGCAACTCTATTTAAAAAAATATATATATATATATATTTTTTAAACAACTCCACTTGTGCGTTGAAGAGTAAGATCGTAAACGCGTTACCAAAACTGTAAAAAAACGCCACCAAAATTTAAAAACGCGTTACCAAAATCTAAATCGCGTCACGAGTCTCCTCCAACACCACTCTCAGGACGTGCTAACTGTTCAAGGCTCAAAAAACGGTTTTATGATTATAGATCAGACTCCAATAGTTCAAATTATAGCTTGAACACGATTCTAGATTAGGCTATTTGACGCTAGAAAACGATTGGAAACACTACATGTTGTAACCCTGTACAGTATACAACTAAACTGGCATTTCACTATTTAGTGCATGTAGACATACTGTACCGGATAACATAATATAGCATTCCCAACCGTTTAGGCAAATTAAACCGGTGTTTAAACATCGGTTTTGATGGTTTAAACGATTTTTTTTGAATGCATCAATGCTGCCAAAAAATAAGAGAAAATGGCATAAAAGTAACAAAAGGAAAAAGACGAAAAATAAAAAACAATAGAGATAAAGTCGATGGAGATGAAGTTGTACTTTTCGTATTCATATGGCGAATGAAATGATTACATTTCCATTCCACTTCCAAACTCCTATTTCCCATTTCAAATCGTCACGTCCCAAAACCAATGAGACTAAAAAATTCTACCAAAACAAAACAACTCCCAATCTTGAGAGAAGCTCCCTCTCCCTCTCCCTCTCCCTCTTCCACCCCTCTAACTCTCTGTTTCTCTCACCCTCTCCCTCCCTCTCTCTCTCTCCCTCTCCTGTCCCTCCCTCTCTTGCCCTTCCCGGTCAACTATTAAAAGTTGTAATGTTCAACGGCAAAAAGGAGCTCAACAATAAAATTCAAAAACTAGAAAACTCAAAAAAAAAAAAAAAGAGAGAGAGAGGAGAAGTTTTCAAATCAGTGTGGTGCTGACGGAACAGAAACGGAAACGGACCCTTCTACGTGTTGGCCACCGGTTCCAGTTACAGGTGAAACAGTACTGCCCATTCCCATTCCAGTTCCTTTACTACTACCTGGAGGTCCTCCTCCTCCCCCTCCTCCTCTTCTATTCACTCCTGACGCTTTAGGAATATATTCCTGTCTCACTTTCCCTCCCATCACCCCTCCTCTCTCTCCTCCAATAACTTGTCCCTGCCGTAAAGGAGGTCCTCCTCCTCCTTGTCCTCCTCCTCCTCCTCCTCTCACTCTCTGATTTCCTCCCCATCCTCCTCCTCCCCCTGGTCCTCTCATTTGGCCCCCAGGAGGTCCCATTTGCTTACAATGCTCACCCTGTTGTTGTCCTCCCATACTTCCCCCCATCCCTCCCCTTCCCCCCCCCCCCCCCCCCCCCCCTCCCCCCCCCCCCCCCCCCCCCCCCCCCCCCCCCCCCCCCCCCCCCCCCCCCCCCCCCCCCCCCCCCCCCCCC
>JBBHKE010001214.1:32120-52702 GCA_037447655.1 Zygnema cylindricum
AGAGAGAGAGAGAGAGAGGGAGGGGGAGGGGGGAAGGGAGAGGGAGAGGGAGGGAGAGAGAGAGAGAGACAAGTTAATCAAGGGGCAATAAAATACACGTTAATTGAGGTGTTGTTTGATCGTCACGTTTAGTGGCAGAGAAGTAACTTAGAGAGTCAATTTTCAAATGACATTCATATCCAAATGTAAAATTGGACTGAATGTTTCCAGTGGTTGTTAACCCTGAAACTTATAGTAGAACCCGATACTATTATCTACTAGTATCTGATCCAATAAACTGCCCATCACTATTAGGGTTAAACATTTTTCAGGCAGTTGAAGGCATCTCTTTTTGATCAGCTATTGGATTTCCTTTTTGAGGTAAGCAATTGGAGAGTAACAGCCTTAATTCCTGATCGTCAGTCCAGATTAAAAACTGGAATAATCTGCCGTGGGAAAAAGTACTTTGACTGCCCAAAAAATGTTTAACACGAATAGCAAAGAGCAGTGCAGTACCTGATTCTGGTAGCTAATCAGGTACTGTGAAGTTTAAAGTGGCATGTGATCAGAATGCCTGCTCTGATTAGAAAAAAAAAAAACACGGCAAAACGGAGACAGGCAGACAACATATCCACAACAAATTTAAATTGAAACAAAAATCCCGGGTACTAATGCATTTTTTCTTCTGAAAACAGCCTTTGAATGGATTGCTGTAACGGACAGTTAACAGTCGACAAGACATATGTTCTGAATATCATCTGATACATGGTTTTGTTTCAGGTACCTAAGTTAGTGGAAGTCACTGCAAAAAATCTTTCTGAAGAACAGATGGGTCACATCAGTAACTGCAAAACAGCCAACTGAAGGAAATTCAAGTCTACTATTTCTGTGGTCCTATATTCTCCCCTCTTGTGAAGCCAAGCACAGGAAAAGAAACCTAAGATTATCCACACCATTCGTCACCTACGCACTTGACCATGCCCATCCAGGATAGCACTCCATTGACGCTTTAGAACAAGAATTGCTCTAAATGACACAGTTGAGCAATTTTGCTAGTCCAGTAAGCAAATTTTCGGAACTGAGCTTCAATGCAGTGCCAGTCTTCGTAAACTTTCCATACTCTGTCTCACCTGCCACACTTGAAATTGCTCTTTCTTTAAAACTATCCACGCTATTTCCCAGTGACACACTTGACAGTGCCCTTTTCAGTAGTGCCCATTCAGTAAAATATCAACGCTATTTCTCACCTGACACATTCGAAGGTGCTGATTCCGGAAATGCCTCTGCATCCGTCGGCAACAACCTTCGTGCCAAATCCATGTCCGCCGCGGCGTCTCTCTCCTCGTTCCTTGTGCTTCCGACCGATTCATCACTGCTCATGGCTGCCGCAGCAACGGCAGAGGCAGCAGCTTCGGCTTCTGCGTCAGGATCGAGCATCACTCTCGACTGTCCTCCTCCTCCTCCTGCTCCTCCTCTTCCTCCTCCTGCTCCTCCTCCTCCTCCTCCTAAACGAGCTCGTTTGAGGCCCGCTTTAGTGTTAAACGGCATCATTTCATCTTCACGGTGCAAACCGACGGAGCCTTCACTCGCACTTGACTCCTGTTGAATGCGATTCTGAGGGACAGCTGCAGTTGGGAGTCCGGAGAGAGTCGAAGTGTTGGCTCGGACAGGAAGAGGTAGGGAAGCTGTGACAGCAGTACCTGCAGTGATTAATATTCCTGTTAGAAGGTCACTTGGGGTGAATTAATGTTTCACTATGCAGAGATGAATGATTCAGTAGAGAAATGGCTTTTTGAAGGTAAAAATTCTCACCAAATTGGATTTTGCCATCCGCAAGAAAAGACGAAATAGAGTTTGCCTCGAGCGCAGGAACAGAAGCTGACGAAATGCTGCCTCCCACTGGAGGATGACTGCTACCAGAAGTTACTCCACTTGAAGTTGCCTGAAGTCTTATTTTTGGTCCAATGCTCTCCTCCATCTGGATTTGTGCTAAGCTCACAACCTGCATTTCCCATTCGGCCCAATTCAAGGTATATACCTCTGTTGTTATCTTCTGAAACTGACTCAAGTTGCTTTTGCCAAAACCCAAAACCAATAAAAACCAAAAGTCATAAGAAGAGCTATACATAATTTGCAGATGGATAAATATAGATGGGTGGGTAGATGGGTGGATAGACAGATAGATTTGAAAGATTAGATAGATGTAATAGATTGGATAGATTCGATAAATTAGATTAGATAGACTAGATAGATTAGATAGATTAGATGGATTAGATAGATTAGATAGAATAGATAGAATAGATAGGATGCATAGATTGGATCGATTAGATAGATAAATAGATTGATAGATAGACAGATGGATAGATAGATAGGTAGGTAGGTAGGTAGGTTGATAGATAGATAGATAGACAGGTAGGTAGATGGATAAATATAAAAAGACCTGGATATCGATAGAAATCGCTAGAAATGGATATAGATACAGAAATAGATATAGATAAAGATATAGATATGGATATGGATATGGATATAGATATAGATGTAGACATAGACATAGATATAGATACAGATATAGACATAGATATAAAGATATAGATATAGATATCTATATGATATAAATATAGATATAGATACAGATATAGTCATAGACATAAATATAGATATAAATATAGAAAAAGAGAAGGAGAAAGAAGAGGGAGAGACAGGGGGACGAGGAGAGAGAGAGATGTTCAAGTGTGCCTATTATAGTCATAAAGCCATTGCGGGAGAGGAAGAGAGAGACAGAGGAAAACCGAGGGGAATTGCTAGCCCTTGGCCCTTTTTCATGCCAACCTCTCTAATAGATTCAGTTTGTCAGACTTACAATGGCTTTCCCATGTGAAGTTGATCCTTCAAAGTTTAATGGGACTACCGTGATCCATAAATGATAAAAAAGGTTTGAATAATAGACCCGAATCGCTATCAGCTTTAATAACACAAATTTGATGCCAGTTTTCTTTAATCCCTACATGTTAATATTACGATTTCTTTTTCCTCAATGCTAATTTGGTAAATAGTTGAAATTGTCAACGTTGCAAGTACTATAATTAATAAACCCCACGCTACGCTAATAGCGATTCACGGCGTAAACATAAAAATAACTTCTTACCTGCACAGTGGAATGAGACCTTCCCCAAGCAGATGAAGGCACAGATGCACTCTCTGGAAAGGCCTGGACAGGTGATGACCCTCTTGCTTGTCCTCCAGCATTTCCACTGCTTGATCTGCATACGTGACCAGGGGATTCTCAACAATACTCTGTAACCTCTCTTTCCAAAGCTTCAAAAAGAATGGTGGTGTATAAAGAAGAAAAGAAAAAGAAGTTATAAATAGATTCTCAGATACCTACCTGCCAAGTGTCCCAGAAATATTCGTTGAAGGCTTTCCAATAGGTGCAAGCACTTGCGGTGTCTCTCCCGAAGATGATGGATTTTGTACTCCAGTATCAGTATTTTCCACTGTCGCTATTTGACCAGGTGATGAGAATGACCCAAGCCCACCAAGCTGACCTATTCCATTGTCAAACCCTTCAACACTCCCTCCTGTTTTCGTATTTCCTATCCCTGAATTGCCTCCTCCAGAAGCACGGTTCACAACTTTCTGCTTACGCCCAGGCTGTTCTTTCCCAGACTGCATCCACAGACAAACATATATCAGCAATGGACTGAAGCACAACACCAAAGAACAAAAAATTAACAGTCAAAAAAAGAAATAGAAAAAGTAAAATAAATAAAAGTAAAGAGCCATTCTCGTCACTCACCAAACACCCGGCGTAATAGCTCCATTTAAATTATGAATGGAAAAACATATAAATATGAAAAGAAGACGAGGAAGAGGAAAGAAAAGGAGAGAAAATGACACCTTGAAATCTCTTCCCTTGGCCTTCAGCTCCTTCTCTCGTTGTTCGCGACGATCATTAAGCATCTGCCGTTTAGACCGCACTTGAATAAAATCATCCGCTTCTTCAGTTGAATCACCTGTTCGACGTTCAAACCAAGTAGCCTTGCTCTCCTCATCCCTCTCCCAACTCTGTCCCTTTTCCACTTCTGACCTTTTCCCAGCTCCAGAAAGACTTTCTTTTGGCCAAGACGTCTCTTTCCCATCCTTCACCTCATCCTTCACCACTTCCTTCTGTCCTTCAGCTCTCTTCACAAAAGATGACTGCCCTACAGAGTCCTCATCTCCCTTCGAATTTTCAGGCGTAACTGTTGATGTCGGTGTGGGCAAAAGAGCTGTTCCACTCGTTACTGACTCCCCCCCTCGGCTAGATCGACTACTGAGACTTGAACCACCATTTCCACTTTCCATCTTTCCATCTCCCGTTTCTCTGACCCATGGCTCAGGCCGTCGCAGTCCTCCCCTTCGAGCCGGTATTCGAGTACGAACAACAACTCCATCACTTCCTGTCTCTTGTGTGAACCCTAAACTAGCCCCAAAAGGCCCTCCTGCCTCCACATTTAAACCTTGTCCACCTCCTCTTCCAATGTAGCCTCTACCTCTTCCTCGGCCAGTTCCCAAAAGGCCTGGTCCTCGTCCACGGCCTCCATATTGAGACATTCCTTGGGAGGGAGGACCTCTCCATGAAAAGGACGATTCCCCTTTTCCATTAGTCGCTCCATCAGTAGACCCATTTGTGACTTCCCCTCTCATTCTCTCACTATCCAGGTTCATTCCCGTATTGCTACCCGACTCAGTTCCTGAATGCTGCATTTCCCTCTGAACCCCGGCGAAAGGTTTCTGCGAGTGCCCTGATCCAATAGGTTTAAAAAAAGGAGATAAACGAGTATTTCCATTTACCACTTCCCTCGACCTCATCCGACGTATGGGCATCCTTCCTCTCGTTCCAGAGATGTTATTACCATCTCTTACCTGCTCATTTCCAAGCCCTCCTCCAATGGCCCCTCCTTCGTGTGGCGAGGGAGGATGAACCGGCCATTCTTGTCTATTTGAATGCCATTCCCTTGACTCGGTTCCCCTTACCGGTTGGGATTCTCCAGTCACAGCTCCAATATTCACCGTATAAGAAATCGTTTCAGCAGAAGAAACAGCTAAACAATCATTCATAGCCGTCTCTACTGTACCCTGTTGAACTTTCTCCAATTCAGAGTTTTCAAGAATCGGTGTTTGCGACGGAATAGAAGGGATTATATTCTGCTGTTGTTGGTGAGTGGGACCTGACTGTTGTGGGACTGTGATAGGGGCAACGGGAAGAAATGCGGGTTGACCGAGTTGACCGAAGTGTAAAAGAGGCTGAGGTTGGACGTGAAGCTGAGAATGAGGTTGAGAAAGAGGTTGGGGTTGAGGTTGAGATGGAGTATCAGATTGAGTCAAAGGTGAAGGTATAGAATGCGCCTGAGACTGAGCCTGAGACTGAGACGGAGACAGAAACTGAGATTGAGACTGAGACGGAGACTGAGACTGGGACTGGGACTGAAACTGAAACTGAGACTGGGTTTGAGGTTGAATTTGAGGTTGAGTCTGAGGCTTAGGCTGCTCGAAAGTCGTCCCAAGCTGTCCAAACTGCAAAGGCAGCTGAATGGTTCCTATCTGAATGGGCGGTATCGGTCCCTGGAGTATCCCAGGGGGAAGGATGACAGGCTCCCCAGAGACTGATTTTGTGTTACCATGTACAGTCTCACCTTTCAAATGATCGCTCTGTCCACCTACAGCCGATTGCGGTTCACTTGTAAAGGCAAGGCCTTCTTCTTTTTCGACTTCCTGCGGAAAATGTCTGAAAGAATGAAGGACCTGGCTCTTTGATGGGCTACTATCTGCTGGGGCTCCAGAACCTCCCAGATATTGCCCCTCCTGACTCAATTTTTCAGCAACATTGTCTTCCATCGGCTTTCTCATCTCGGGCTCCTTTACCTCCACCTCTTCTGCTTCCTCCGTCTCTTTTTCCAGCTCAAATGCCCCAAAAACAGGCCCACCTCCCAAATTACCCGAGCCAGAAAGCTCACCAGGCAAAGCATCTGCAGGACCCCAGGCATCATCGGCACTGCTTACCACCACCTCCCCTTGAGAGCTTTGAAAATGGAAAGATGATGACTCCATGACTTCATGAGAAGAAAGACCAGCCTCCTCCAGTTTTGAATCATTCCCTACCATCCATTCTGGTGACTGTTTATGTACCAAGGCACTCCTGGACACTTCCCTACTGGCCTCTCCTGCACTCTGATGCCCTTCTTCCTCTTCCTCACTCTCTTCCCCTTCCTCCCCTTCTGAGGATTCTTGCAGCTCCTCCTTCGTTTGTCCCATAGGTTGGCTCTCCATCACCTCCTCCTCCATCTCATCACCCCCTTCCCTGTCCGTCTGCTCCAATTGTTTATCCACAAAGAGTGGCTCTTTCTGATCCAGCATTCCATTCGACTTATCCGCAAATGGTGAGACCTTCCCTCCTTCTGATAGAGAAGGAGAGGGAGAGCGAGGTTGTTTCACCGGAGGTCTCACTTGAACCGCGGCTGGAGGAGGAGGTGGCGGGGCATATAACTGCCTTCTCCTTTCTCCTCGATCCCTCATCCTCCTCCAATCATGTTCTCTCTCTGCGTCCATCGCAAAATCAATTTCCGGTCCATTCCCGCGAAAATCTCCTGGGAAACGCCCATAACCTTGTCCTTCCTCCGGGCCCATCCACCTCCTTTCTCGACCGCCTCCCGGCGGTCCAATGGGGCCTCCCACACCCATACGCTCTTTTCTCATTTGCATATCCTGACCTCCCCGACCGCCCATACTAATCCTTCCCGAGAACGCAAATTCTCGATCTCCAAATCCTTTCCCCACAAATATACGGTCACGCACAGTCGTCGCCTGGAATTCCTCTCTGCCAAACGAAGGCCCAGGAACTGGAAAATCCCCATTTTCAAAAGCTGGAAAAGAAGAATAGGGAGGGACGTGATGGCTTCCCACCATTGGCCCACCTCCATTCCTCCATGGAGGACCATCCATGAACTGCCTATCCTCCTCTCCTATGTCCGGACGCATTTCGAAGAACCGATGAGGGTGAGGGTGACTCTCCTCTCGTCTCCCAGGAACAGAAGAAATACGGACGGGATCGGGATTCCATCCTCTCTCCTCAGTCGGACGAGGGAACATGGGCATGGACGGGCGTCCAGGCCTTCCAGAAGGGAGACCAGTATCCGAAAAAAAACTCGAACCTTTACGCTGTTCTTCCTCATCTCTCTGTCTCTCCTCATCCTCCCAAAACTTCATACTTCGTTCATCTTTCCTCCCGTAAGGAGAAACTAAAGGTCTACTGCCTCCCTCCTCCATACTTCTCTCTTCTCTCCTCTCTTCTCGCTTGTCATCTCGCCTCTCGTCCCTTCCCTGGTTTCCGACCTCATTTGGCTGCTTGCTCTGTGCCTCTCTTCTCGCTATGCGTTCCTCCAACTCCAATAATTTCCTCCTGGCATTCTCTTTCCTCCTCTCCTCCTCCTCCGCCAACCTCCTCTTCTCCTCTTGTAGCGCCCTTCTCTCCTCTTCGGCTCTCATGGCTGCCAATTCGACCTCTCTCGCTGCTCTTTCTGCCAGCTCTCTCGCCTCCCTCTCACTCGCAAGTCTCCTCTCCTCCTCCTCCCTCATCAGCCTCGCTTTCTCCTCCTGCTCCGCCCTTGCCATTTCCAAGGCTCTCTGCTCCTCCTCCAACTTCCTTTGACGCTCAACCTCCTTCTGTTTCTGAACACGCTCCAATTCCGCCTCAAACTTTTCCCTCTCCAAATCTCGAAACTCCAACTCCACCAACTCTTCCTTCCTCCTCCTTGCGAGCTTCATTTCGAGACTCAAAGTGGACGGAGGAGGCTCTATTCCCAGACGAGGAAGTGAAGCCAACCCTGAACCTAAAATGTTCCCAAAAGGATCCCCTCTACCTCCTCTAGAAAGAGTATTATTATGGGCCCTTCCTGGACCCTGATCCAGACCCTGGGGACCTCTTCCCCACTGCTGAGCCCCTCTTAAACCTCTCCCTCCTTCACTTCCAGAATCCAATGGTCGAGAATAAGAATCGCCAAAACGGACTCGTCCGAAATCAGATACTTGACTCCTTCTAGGCCCATCCGCCATAGTATATCCACTCTGAGACCCTGACGACGCCCTTTCCGACAAAAAGGATCCATCCCATCCAGAAGGTCCTGTACCATACCTCTTCTCCTCTGTCCTACCACTGCCTCTCTCCCTGTCTCTCTCCCTGTCTCTCTCCCTGTCCCTCTCTCTGTCCCTCTCTCTGTCTCTCGCTTCTGGTCTCACTCTCTCCAATGGGAACACTAAATTTTGCGTTGAAGAAGACAGGGCCCGTTCGTCATCTGCCCAGTTGCGAATAGGACTTTTGGGAGGAGAAATTCGATGAGCTGATGATGATCTCCCGGGAGATAACGGGTGACGTGATGGTTGTCGCCACCTGTCAGGTGCATCATTGGTCCACCTGTCGTCATTTCTTCGCTGGGAGGAAAAATTCGACGAGGGCAAAGTTCGATCAGAATTAGGGTTTTGGTGGACAATAGTAGGAGAAGGTTCTTCTCTTTCGGAAACAACTCGTTTCGGGTCAATTTGATTGATAAGTCTCCGTTCTTTCTCATTATCGTAATCCATTTCTTTCCTCACTCCCGATTGTCTCTCTTCATTTTCCAGTGACACCTGTCTCTCTCTCTCATCTGCAACTATCTGTATTCGAGAGCCCTCATTTTCCCTCTCCCTGTCTCTCTCATTGTCCCTCTCCCTTTCCCTCTCCCTTTCCCTTTCCCTTTCCCTCTCCTTATCCTTTTCCCTCTCTTTTTCTCTATCCCTCCCCACTTCCTGCCCTGCTCTCTTCTCCACCACCTCTTTCTCCCGCTCCCTCTCTCTATCCCGTTGCTTTTGATATTCCTTTTCTCTCTGCCTGGGCAGAGAGGGAGGGAGGGTGGGCACAGCTTCCTGCAGTGATGGAAAATCCTCCCCTCGGAGAAGCATTGGAGCTGGGGCAGCAACGGCTCCCGCCCTCTCTCTCTCCCTCCCTCTCCCTCCCATTTCCCCCCTCGCTGCTGGAGGCATATATGCTCTCTTCTTCCCTTCCAAAGGAGTCGCCGCGACAGATTCTCTCTCTCTTTCTGTCTCTCTCTCTCCCTTCTCCTGACTGACGGCAGGACTCCCCCATCCCGCAACCCTAACCCTAACCCTAAACCCCGGCTGGGTCGGTCCTCCCGCTACCCCTTGCTGCTTACTTCCAGCAGGGGATTCGGTCTCCTGGACGGAGCCCGGCACTGATTGTACGGACTGTACGGAAGATTGTGCGGATGTCTCTTGAGTTCGCCATCCGCCAGCTGTCCCTCCTCCCACAAGAAGGACACGTGGATCGTTCCCCCCATGTTCCCTTTTCAGAGAGGGGAGATTCACTGGACGGGGTATTGAAAGTCTAGCGCCCTTAGTCTGAGTGACAGCTGGCGGCCCACCAGTGGCTGTCCTCCCCAAGACCAGCATCCCTCCGCCATGGCCGGAGGAAGAGGAAGCTCTTGAGGCGCCATGGCTGAGACTCCTAGAAGCAGAAGCAAGAGAGGAGGATGAAGAGGCAGAAGGAGAGGAGTGTTTGCCGTAGGAGGAATTGAGATTGACTGAGGCATACTTGGTTCTGGCCAGCATGGCAAGGGGGGGAGGAGGAGGAGGAGGCTGCGCCATGGCTCCCCCCTGCGCCCGCCCGCATGGCTGAGCTACAATCGGTACAAATGTCCGTACGATCCTCGCACGTACGGTCGGAGTCTGAGCAGTGAAAAGAGAATGCCGCCGCGAGAGGCGATGCAGGAACAAGGCAAGAGAGAAGGAAAGCTTCAAACAGCTCCGTGTACGGTGTTTTAGGGTTGCACCGAATTACCGATTGGCGGAAGAGGAGACGAGGGTACAAAAAGTTACAAGTGAGTCACTGTACTTTGCCGTACAATTGTAAACGTACAGCTGTTTGGTCGTACTTCCGGTTACCCTATTCCACGAACTTGGGGTTGCCCGTGTGCGTGATACCATAGAACAGGTTTTACCAACTGTTTTCATACTTTTATGGTACAGTTCTGGATGTGCTTCAAAATCGTATTTCTTTGTACTTATTTTAATTTACACGATGTCGAAATACAAATTCTGAACAAAATACGGCACATTACTGTAGACTCTTTAGCTTCCTGTTTCTGGACGGTTGGATTTTGGTCGCTGCGGAGATCGTTACTCTTTAGCCGAAATTGCAAGAACATAGACGACCGGGAACTTTATGACAGTCGGTATACAGCCCATCGCTGACTTACGGAACTATTGTCGTTAAGAATATTATAATTTCATACCATAGTTCAAAAGTAGGCGTTTTTATGGTAGGCCTTTGGTCGGCGCCTTTATCGTAAGTTGTGCTATGGGCTTTTCATGTGATCTTCTTAGATCACTACTTTGATCAACGACCGTCCGATTGTTCGAATCTGACGGTGTATATAAAATTTTGTGGTCCGAATGTTTTAATTGATCCGAATAGGTCCGAATACAATATGGGTCTTAAGGTCATACTGTATGTTTTGCATACAATAGGCATATTGTATGGGCCTACTTTCACCTACTTTTGAACTATGTTTCATACAAAAAATCATGTTTTGTAGCGTGGCTTTATACTGGCCACTTAGATCAACAATGCTACTTACACTAATTTATGATTTTGGATCAATAAACCTCTCACTCGAACTACAGTAGAGTGACCAACTCTAACAGCCATTTAGCATTGCTCGTGGTACGGCGATCGATACGTCCGTCATACATTTCGTATGAAGTCAAAAGTGCGTACAATATACGAAGCTGTACGATAATCATTTTTGTTTTATTGTTGATCTGCATAAAACAACTACAGTACAGTAATGTACTGTGCAGTACAGAACCGTACGGAACAGAAGCTCCTTTCACCTGGGATTATAGACTGGGATTTTAAGCGCGTTTTTCACATTTCAAGCTTATTTTTCTCCCTCTCTCTGTCGTTTTTTTTCCCCTTAGGTTTCTTTCGTTTCTTCTCCTCCTTGAAACCTCGTGTTGTTTTTGGTGGAGTTCACAACTAGCTATGGAGGTGAGTATGTCATGCATTTGGTCATTTAGATCACATTTGACTTTGCTCTTTTCCAACTCCTCCGCTTAGAAATAACTTTGGCTACCTAACAATGACATCACTTCCGTTATTCTGCATATAGTCCGGGAAAATGCGCGGAATGGCTAGGATAGCTACATTGGGCAACACTGTGGTTCAAATGATGCTCTTATGCCCTTCTTTTTCTGGTCTCTGTCAATTTAGGTCATTTTTTTACCACATGAGTCCTATGATGGTCCTTCTATTACAGTTTTAAACTTTCTTTGGTTCTGTTTATGTAATCAGGTCTCTACTCCTCTTGTAAAGAACATTTTACTGCTGGATTTGGAAGGAAAGCGAGTCGCAGTGAAATATTTTTCTGACGATTGGCCTACCTTGGCAGCGAAGCTTGGCCATGAAAAGTCAATATTCACCAAAACTAGCCGTGCTAATGCGCGGACGGAAGGTAAGGTCAGTCGTTTATCCCATTTTTATGTGATTTGTTCTGCATAATTGTTTTTTTCAATAGTATTCTCGTTTGCATTGTTGGAACTGACAGGCTGTTGGAAGTAGGGTGTACATATCGTCACAAACACCTTCAGATCTATATGATGAATCAGCACTAGATCAGCAAACCACATGACAGACTGCGTGATATTCTGCAGCTTAGTGCTTTTAGTATTTTCCCGCCTTTTCTGTCCTTTTAATTCTCGAACCCTAACTTGCAAGGGTGGTCTGCAATGTCCAAACATAGTCATTCATCTAATGCACCCAATAACAGCATGAACCCTGTGAGTATAGTTTTTTGAATACAAAGCCAGGCTTCCAGATAAAGAAATTGTGAAAAGGATAAATAAAGACGTTTCTTAACCACTTCAATTTTCAACCTAAAAAGAGTTTTCGGGTTTGCTGCTAACTTACTCTGATAAGGACTGACATCTGCTGAAGGCTCTAATACCATCATTCTTCCTTTGGAGACTGTTCTGGGGTGACTTTGTTTTGTTATCTCATTCTCCGTCAATGTTAGTCATCGAAAATAGCTTGAGAGGAATGGCAGGGAAAGAAATAAATTACACAGAGCATTGTTTTTCTATCTTTGCATTTTTCTTAAGGTTATTCGATAACATTTCGTTACTAGTGCCTGAGCTACATCAAGTAGGATATGGACTGGACGACAAATACCACATGCCATAGTTGTCAAGATCAATACTACTCAATTTGTGGGCCAGCCTGTTCACTCGTTTTAGAAGAGCCACAAAATTTTTACAGTGGACACTGATTTTGGTGATCTGAATTTTGAATCATCATCCTTTTCAATGAAATGGCACATTTTGCACGAGCTTCCAGCTGACATTGTTGTGACGGGATGGAGTGCAGCTGAGATCGGGATGTATGATGGCTATGTTGTGGTATATAAGTTTATCAACGATCTTTACTTTTATGTAACTGGTGGAGAGGACGAGAATGAGCTTATTTTGAGTACCGTATTGACTGCTTTCTTTGAAGCTGTAAATGACCTTCTAAGGTAATGTGCTCAACCTAAGCCTTTGGAGACACTTTGTTCGCATGAGGTCTATTACAATCTTAATGCTGCTTGCATTACATTTCAATTAGGCTTGTGATCAAGCGTCTTTTATACTAAGTAGATATCGTTAAGGTTTTTAATTTGTGAATCTTGGACGGGACAGGGGAAATGTGGACAAGAGGACAGTGCTGGAGAACCTTGACTTAATTCTCCTTTGTCTGGACGAGATTGTGGATGGCGGGTTTGTTCCTTCCTCCGCAGTATTTTTTGCTCTTGATTCTGGTTAGCAGGGAAGTTAGTGGATGTAATTTGCGTTACATTCACCTCAAAGAGCAATGCAGACATCTCGATTGATGTAGGTTGTAGCCTGAACTTGATGATTTACGCTGTTTCTTAACTGGTTTGGTCATTTTCTTCTTTTTTTGGCTGTGGATTCTTCAGGATCATATTGGAAACAGAGCCCAGTGTGATCGCTGGACGAGTAGCTATGCGTGGTGCTGACTCCGATTTGCCTTTGTCAGAACAAGTAAGTTTGGAGACCTTTTTTCATTCCGTAGTTGTTTATTCCTTCCATGCCTCATTAGACTTTTTTATTCCAATCCTCATGGAAGCTCTGCATTCCTTCATACTGTTTTTGCAGCTTGAAGCTGAATTCCAACTAAGATTACGCACTCATTTATCGACTGGAAAAATGCATTAGAATTTCCCATTTTGCTTCAAATCTGTTGTCGGTATTTAGAAAGACAAACTATCACTTTCCTGATCTTATGTTTTTACACTTACCCTGTTTGAGCATATCTAGACAACCTCTACCTTCCAAGTCTGTAAGGACTCCTTCCTGTCTGATAAACTTCAATACCCATCTCTAGAAGAGTTAACCACTCTAATTCGAGTGAGTCTGTTTATGACTCAAATGTATTGAAGTGTTAACGATAATACGTCACTAACTCTTATAGCGATGGGCGGTATTATTTCTTAACCCTCATCCTCCCTTAACCATCTATTTCACCTTTGTGTCATTTATTGTGGTACAGACCATTTCCCAAGCTTTAGCAACAGCAAAGGAACATCTAGCTCGGTCTCTTCTCAAATAAGGATGGGCTTGTTCATTTCTTTCATTAATGAGCCTAGTAAACATGGAAGTTTTTTCACTTTTCAAGCCGGTAATTTTTTTTTTATTTTCAGTTGTTGGAGTGCTCGAGAGTGCACCTTTTTACGGTTAGAGGGATGGGGAGGCCAAAAGGGAGAGGGAGAGGGAGAGGGAGAGGGCTGATGGCGCTGATCTTTGAGCTTTTGCAAGTTTGGCAAATCGACTTTGAGTTAAAATTGTGAAACGATCTGATTTGATTCGACCTTGGTGTCCCATTAGATTGGAAAGCTTAAGGATTATAGGGCTTTAAAAAGAAGTCAAAAAGGAACTCAAAAAGAAGTCAAATTGCTGTTGTTAATTTTATTGTAGAAAGTGAGTTAGAGCCTTTCGGAATTAGATCGAGTTTGTCAAGAAAGTTATTGGCAAATTCGTGTGTTTTTTGCATTTGATCAGTATTCATTCTGTTATCTTCTCACCTGTATGGAAAAAATTGGTTGGGAAAACTTTCAAGTTAGAAAACGGTTGGTATTGTTATCAATGTGAATCTCATCATTAGTTTGAAAGGTCCCTCGATTCTCTCGCCAACCCTATTTAGTTTATGGGAACTAGAATGAAAAAGGCGCTCCACTAATGTTCATGGCTTCATGTTTTGACTAATTAAGAGTAAACCCGATGTTAATTCTTGTAGTGCACACTATATTGTGTTTTTATCGTAATGACAATGCTATGGTTCGTCTATGAATATAGGATGTCGTGTGCAAATTGTTTATAAAATTGACTGATAAGTAGTTCTTAAATTGTGTGCATGTTGATGAAGTAATATTTGGTAAAACTTTCGGAGTGTGAGAACTTTCTTTCTAATCTCTCACTAGCTGCACTATCCCTAATATACCCTAAAAACCCTAAAAAACCTCATATTGACTACACTTCGTGTCTTTACTCTTATGAATGGTTCTCTCTGTGCATGTGTCCAAATTCCGTTTAGAGGAAGCTAAAGAGCATATAAATATCCTACATCGTAAAGAAATTAACAACACATGGTTCATATTAGTGTTATAAATCGTCTATCGCAGGATATATTAAAATGCACGATTGTAAACCATCTGAGTCCGGGGGTAAAAAAGGGGTGGCATGGCCGAAACTGAAAAACTACCAGTAGGGGAACAAAATTACAGCACAACAAAAACAACAACAAAAAGAAAACATCAACCAGGAAAATAAAAGCATCCAAACTCAAAATGAAAAGCACGACAATTGACAAAGCCAGAACTACAACCCCAACCCCAACCTAATTAAATAACTACGGAAAGCAACCCCGTAAGTCCAATTTCGAATGGCTGGGCTGACTCTGAACTGTTTAAAGAATTAGTGGCAAGGAAAAATGATTAGTGTCAACGATACTATTTTATGTTCGAGGGGTGGAATTTACGGGTGCCTATATAGAGCACACCGCGAATCGTTATTAGCGTCAAAGTCACTAATTTGGGTTCTTAAAATTTTGATTATTTTCCGCAATTAGTATACATGATTTTCGAAAATAAATTAGCAACGCTATTTAAGGACGTGGACCATAAATCTGCCTCGTCTCTCGCACTAAATTAGAATCAATAACACTAATTTTTTTTTTACGCTATTTAAACTTTGACACTAATAACGATCCGCGGTGTAGTTGATGCCAACAACGATATTTTCCCTCTTACCCTCTCCTTCTCTTGTTCCCCCTCCCTCTCCTCCTTCCACTCTCCCTCTCTTTTACCTTTCTATCTTAGCTGTCGGATAAATAATTGTGTGCGGGGGAATGACGATTTAAGGTTGGAAAAACATTCACTATGGGAAGGACACACAGTGTACTTTGTTACTTTTTTAAAGTTAGCAAATTGTCCTTTGGAACTCCGAATATGAATACAGGAAAATAAATAATTGACTTTGCCTTATTGCCATGTTGACCACATAAGAAACCCAATCCTCTAATTTGAATATATCTTCAGACACAATTTGAAAATTCCTAATAGGTGACATAAAGAAAATGACTAGGTTTTTGTTTTTGAGGCATCAATTCCATTTACACATTTCCTACAAAAATAGTTTTTTTTAATGGACGGAGGAGTAGACCTACAAAAATTAAGTCAACCACAAATACGAATTTCATACTGCACAAATTTGGTTTTAGAAATTCTTTCGGTCGTAAATCTTCCTAAAATAAAAATAAATCAAAGTCCTTCAATTCCTGCAAAATCTAATTATGGTAGTTGAGAAGTAACTGAAACGAATATCATACAAAAAAAAGAAACTAGAGGCAAAGGAACTAAACTACTCTTATCTACTCTACATTTTCTTCACATTTTCTTCACATTAAATAATTAGAGGCTTTTGATTGAGAGGGAAAAAAAAAAAACTTAATTGCTCTGTTATTTGACATGATTCTACAAAAACTGAAATCTACATGTCCATGCAAAATAATCGAACGAAATAATCGAACGAGATTGTCGAACAAATTAATAATTGGGCGAAAATAATAATCGAGTGTCAAAATTGGATACAAACCGGGTCTAAAATGCCTGAGGAATATGACCTTGACTTTCTGGTTGCGGCAAAATGTCGTCAAGGTCAGGGTTTTGAGGTGTCAACGCTAAAACCCAAGCGGGAACGACGGCGTTAAATGACGTCATTTGCGCCACAAGACTTAGGGTTTCCTGGATACCGACTTCGCTTCGCGGACACGATTTAAAGTTTTTAACGGTCGCGTAGATCGGTGATTGGTAGTTAGAAACGCCGAAATCGAAGTTCTCGAAATCGTCGAAACCGATCGCGTCGCGCGAAATATTAACGTAACTGAGCGAGTTCAGTTTTTGAGCGTTTGTGATGTTCTCACAGCGTCCGTACAGGGGAGGATTGAATTTCGTGCCGTCGATAAGGATGAATGATACACTATTTCCGGTGGGGAGACCGCTGCAGTTTCCGGTAATTGTGGCCGTGGCGTTTTCTGCGGAAGGTGGATTACATTCCACGTTGTTGATCTTCGTTTCGGTGCAGAGATTGGTGAGATAGGGAGCAACCTGCAGTCACGGTTTACGCACAGAGTTAGGGTTTGTTAGGGTTTTGTAAGGCGCTTCAGGTTTTTTAGGGTTTCAAGAGTTTTGGAGCAAAGATTAGTGAGATATGGAGCTTCCTGCAAAAAGATGTTCTGTGCACATAATTGTGTGTCTTAATCTTGATCTATCCAAACCGGAAACAACAAAGCTTTAAAGAAAAGCTATTTACTTCGTGTCGTCCCTTTTTTCAGTCCGGTTTTTGTTTTTTTACATCGATTGTGTATCCATCTTGTTGACTCCATGACACTGTTATACTGTGTTGAGATCACACCGAATCACATCATATCACATCAAGTCACGAAAAGTTGTTTCAGGAAAGTAAACTAAGAAAACGACAAACACGTCTTTTCAAAAAACTACGCTGACAAAACGTGTCTTTTTTGGTAAACAACAAAATAAAGCAATATCTTTCCGGTCAGCTAAAAGAACATTTCAACTTACAAAACAAAACATCTGTTTTGTGTAAACTGAAAGAGCAATTCATGTCTTTTCGTTAAACTAAAAAAAACAGAGCATGTTTTAGCGTTGAACCAAAAGAAAACAAAACATGTTAAAACCAACCTGATGCCAAGCCGGCGTGTTATAGTATTTGTAGTATCCAGCCGCCCATCTGTCTCCTGGAAAGTTCAGGCAGTTGTTCTGGTAATAAGTCTGGCAACTCAAAATCCCAATCATGTATCCTATATTGTATTGGAGCAAATTCGTGATCACATTGCTGCAAAACGACAAAACAATTTAAAAGGAAAGGTTAGTATATACAGCTCACCCCTACTAACGTAGGGAGGGAGGGAGGGAGTTGTTGGTCAGTTCTTTCATTTGCAACTTCGTGTTTTCTTTTATCATCAATCGTCACGCCAATTATAGTAAACATTCTTCCAAGTTAGGTGAGTTGTCCTTCTTTTGTACCAAAGTGTTTTAGAAGTTGAAAATAAAAAGGCATCAAATGGACACGGTTCGAAGATAGTGTAGTCCACACAAAACATGTATTTCAAAAGAAAAACAATTTATAAAAAGGGAAAAGTCTATTTGTTTAAGGAGTGAGTGTAGAAGTTTACTCACTTTTTACCGGTATTGATTTTCGTCCCATCCATCATGTTCATACAAATGCCTCCGTCAATTCGAATTCCACTCGAGCAATAGTCCAAATAGTAACATCTTCTACCCCCAAATATGTAATTGCAACCGGCATAGTTCCCTGGAAAATTATCACAAAAAAAAGACTCCCCTTTCATATCAATAAAGAAGGATGTTCGAGGAGTGGAGTGGGGAGGCGAGGGAGGGAGGGAGAGAGAGAGGAAAGGGAGGGAGGAGTGGGAGGAGAGGAAGGAGAGGGAGAGAGAGGGAGAGGATCAAAACATTTACAGGAAGGCATTTTTTAACACCAAAAAACAATTGACTAAAAGTTCATTTTCTTACCCGGATTTATCCAATGGGTGTCGTAATAGATTCCTGACCCATCTTGATCAAATGGAACCCAATCTTCGGTTATAATTAAATTATTTGTTATTGACGTAAACATACAATCCGCCACATTTTGCACATTTGAACCACATTGTACGGCTGTGAAAGTAAAATTGTGAAAGTAATTGTTTCGAATCGTCACACCAATTGTGGACATTGCGATCCAAACGCCCTCTCGACCGCCTGCAAATAATTAAGTTAAGAGAATTAAAAGTTAACACAATAATGAGTCAAAACGTTGTACAATTTCCAAGTGCATGTAGTATAAGATCAGACAAAGAAAGAAAAGGGAGTGGAGGGGGTGGTTGGATCAAAATGTCTTGTTTGTACAAATACACCACTCATCGCCTAACCATAATAGTGTTTGCATGGACCACGTCAAATTCTACAATCTTAGAGGACATTGTAGTCCTTTTGTCTTTTATCTTTTTGTACTTTTGTCCTATGCAGTGCTTCACAATAATTTTTTGTGTGAGCCTCGACAAACAGGTTTCTACAATTAGTGTGGTCTATGTAAATTATGGTGAGAAGTGGTTATAAGAAAGCAAATGGATCACTGCCGTGGGGTCAAAATCGACTAAAACGCAAGTTGAATCAGTACACCGTGCATTTATGCTATTAGCGTTAATGTTTTTTTCGCCACTTAAGCCAACTTTTCTCCGAGCACACGGGTTCGATTTTCATTTTGGAGACCGCTATTTGAAGGTAAGAATCTTACCTTCCATAGCAACCATCGGATTAATAATCCAATATTTGTGCACCGAAAAAAGTGAGTTCAAAAGCCAAAAAAACATCAACGCTAATAGTGATACAGTGCAACAAACCACTTATGTTTCATTAATTGTCGACTTCCTCTCTGAATCGAGCAAATTGAGCAATTTGTCACCAAAGGACCGTCACCATGTATGGTACTTGGTATTCTTACGTTGTCTCCACTCAATTTTATTTGAATTCTCTTACCTGACATATCGCAATTTGAGATGATTATATTTGCCCGAATGAGATTCACTGCATCCCCACTATACATAACTCGAATATTAGCTTGAGTCTTCACTCTTGCCAATGCGGATGTGTTGGTGTATCTATCCACAGTTGCGATAACAGAATCTATGTGAACTCGCGACGAGTTTATAATATCGATTCGCCCGTTAACACATCCCTGCATGCCGCCAAATCCAGATTACACCTAGTAAGTTTAAACAGAGTTTAAACAGTAAAAACACTTCAAAGCAGCAAGAAGAACCAGTAACAGTAATAAGTCCAAACTGTATTTAGCAAATGAATAATTTCGTTTGTCAAGAGAAAAGCATAAAGAAAGGTACTCAGTGGTAAAGCCAAAAGTGATGACTTCTATGCAACAAGCAAAAAAATGCTTCCATGACCAAAAATACAATGAGACGAGAAAAAAAGAAAAAAATCCAGAAGAAAAAAAATTATAATAAAGGAACCAAGTATTTATTAAACAATTCACACCCAAACAAACGGAAAAAACCAAAACAAAACCAAACATTTTCTCAACCTGAGGACCGGAAAACCATCAACCGAAGAACCGAAAACCACTATTCCACTAAAAATAAAGAAAAAAGTGTAAAGACAAACTATAAAGAAAGTAAAAGGACACTAAAATGACAAAAGCATCAAAAACCGAATGATGTCAAAAACCTCACCGCATAAACCTTAACTTCATACGCTCTCCAAATATGCAAAGCTCCACACCATACATCCCTCCCATTATATTGCGGCAACTTGGGATATCGGTCCATACAAGGGGGAGACTCCACGGAATGGGGAATCCCCACATTGACTCCGTACAAAAACACATTATTAGTGTTCCAAATAAAAACAGCCGGACTCGTATCGCTCGGATAACTAATCGTATACGTTCGATTTCCACGCGGTCGAATCGAAGTACAAGACCATCCTTGGGACATATTTAAAGGTTGTTCCAAAACAATATCGGCTGCCATATACATAAATACTGTGGTACTTTCCGGGTAGTTTAAACGTAGATAAAAGTCACTTTCCATTAAAACGGTGATAGTTTTGACGGATGGGGAACAGATACCGCCATTGTCAGGGACAGGGGGAGGAGGAGGAGGTCTGGCGGGACTAGGTTTGCGAAAAGGGGGAGGAGGGGGAGCAGGAGGAGGGGGGGGAGAAGGAGGGGGGGGGGAGGGAGGAGGAGAAGGGCCTTCTCGGAGGAAGGGGAGGTCGATGACGACCTTCTGTTGAGATGTGAGTTTGACAATATCTGCGAGAGAGGGAGAGTGGGAAACTGAGATTCAGGGAGAGGGAAAGGAGATGGATTTAGTGGAGAGAGAGGAAGGGGTGGGGAGAAGGAGGGAGAGGGAAAGGGGG
>JBBHKE010001214.1:52712-96325 GCA_037447655.1 Zygnema cylindricum
CCCCATATCAGTCAGTGTTAGAGAGAGAGATTCTCCATGCAGGATTATTGCCGCTTTAAAATAGCGACAGTTTCCACTTCTCTTGTAGCTTGAGGAAGTTGTGAGAGGAGCAGTTGCTTCTTGAAGGATTCCATCCATAGGGTGAAACTATATGGGGTCTATTCCCCCACTGAAATCGCAGATCCAAAGAAGCTTATCTAGATAGTGCCGGCTCCAAGTTAATATAAACCCAAATGACTGACACCCTGAAACTAAGAACCCCAATAAAGATTCACCCTTGTGAAAGAAGACTTTTTGTGTGTTCAGTTTCCCCACAGAATGCAAAGTTAGAAAATGTGTATTTGGACACATTCCCCTACTTTTACTTTCCCTTAGAAATACCGCCACCGTGGCAGGCAAAGATTGTGACTGACTATACCCCTGTGTTATGTGAACTCCCTTGAGTATGCAGCAAAAGGAATCTCTGAATTTGTTCCCTTGAGCAGTTAGTTATTGCAGGCCAAAGTTGACCTTTAGTACAAAAGCTCTCTCAAAGAGAGACGGCTACCTACTATTTCTCTAAGTCCTAAACCCCTCTCTAAACCCTCTACTACTGAAGTACGGCACCAATCCTTGGACTGTACCGTACATAAAAGTACAGGTGCCGGAGAACTTTCTGTACGGCATTTGTACGACATAGCCATACCAGTGACATCTGTCACATCCGGATTTGTTATCGTGCGCTCCGAAGATTTTGTAAACCCGTAAGATGTTGCCACTTGTCGTCCGGAGTGGCGGCGTCCAAAAACCGGCAAGGAGGCCATTACGGAATCTCGGCTCGCACCATGATGGTCGATCAAGGTCGTCTTGTGATACGGACCGTCGAAATAAAAGTCCGTATCATTCATTTCGTACGGTATATAAAGTACAGTGGGTTCTATGGTTGAAGATTCTGTTCTAGCAGTTAAATGGAATTTTTGGCCCGTACACATTTAAATATCTATTGTACCCTATGTAGTTCAGCATTGGTCGTAGTCTTTAGGATAAAGATAACGGCTACGGCTGATTTTACGAACGTTAGGTACCAGGATCAAATCCAAAGTCTGTCAAATCTTTTTTGGTAAATCTACCCAGATTTTGTTACCTGTCTCTCTAGACAGCTTAGGCAGCCATGACTCTAGCTCCCTCTCTAACCTTCAATGACTATGGCAAGTGTGGGGGTTAGAGAGAGGAGTTAGAGGCAGACTGCCTTCGCTTCTTTTCTATTTCAACTTAGAAAAATATCCTAAGAAAACATTATTTTCTACACAATACAGACCTATAAAATACACGTATTTCAACATAAAGAAGAGTGATGAGTGTGCTGCCTGAGTTGGATTTTCATTACGATTCCCTATTGTAGCATGAGACGGATGCCATTTTATTTTATTTTGTTTTTTTTTTCTTCTTTGAGTTACTCGTGGTTTCGTTTTGAATTTGTGTTACTATTGTTCATATTTTTGATATTGCGACTATTTGAATACCACATTAGGGCCAAATATCCGAAATGATTTGAAGTGGTTTGGAACTCTTTTCGGAGTTCTTTATAAAAGAAATCCACACTACCGATAGTGAACTGGCCTATCAACTTCCCTCCTAAGTTAGGTTGAGACTGGCCGGCAGTGCAAAATTCAGCCGGCAGTTAGAAATGAGTATCTATCTCCATGCAGTCGGGACAAGCGTCACGACGTTTCTATCTCAAGTCTCTCTAGGACTGTTTTGAATAAGAGCTGTAGCTTTATTTGTAGCTGTACTTTTTTCAAACAATTTAGCAAAGGTCCGTACAGAAGTGCGGTTCTTGATTTTGCGAGCTTGCACTTGTGAGCATAGTTCAAAAGTAGGTGAAAGTAGGCCCATACAATATGCCTATTGTATGTAAAACATACAATATGACCTTAAGAGCCATATTGTATGGGTCGCAAAATGAAAAAAAATAGTAACAAGGTTGAGTTGCACCTCGATCAATAAAGAATTAAACGTCATGTCTAAATTTTGAAAAATATTGGGACAAATTTATTTATTTTGTGTGTTTTGAGGTATTTTTTATTTAAACCGTCAGATTTGGACGATCCGACGGCTGTTAATCAAAGTAGCGATCTAAAAAGATCACATGAAAAGCCCATAACACAACTTACGATAGGACTATCTGTCATATTACCGTCTGCAATTTTGAAGGCCACACTAAATAAAGCCTCAAATTGACCAACCAAGAAGTATGGGACGATAAAAAAAAAAAATTCCACACTGCCAAAAATATTAGCCAAACCTACCCGTTGGTGGCTGGTGGTTCATTCACGGTAGAAATTTTGTTTGTCTGCCCCTCCGCGTTTTTTTTTTTTTCCGGGTTTTCTTTCCTGCGGAATGTCATCTTACGCCGTGTCAATTCGCTAAAAAATCTCGTCCGGCGGCGTGCGCTGTACTATGATCATATGTCAGATTTGAAGTTCGTACAAGAGTGTGCACAACGCACACAGATACAGTATGCCTACTCTACGCGAGTTTTGTGCCAAGTTTTGTGCGCCTACTAAAGGCCTACCATAAAAAGGCCTACTTTTGAACTATGCTTGTGAGCTAAAAGTTTGCAAAAAACTCGCTAAAAAATTAGTGTAGAAAAATAATCGGTATGTGGAAAACCTTGGAGAGGAGAGGAGAATTATTTGCATTTATATGAGATAGGGTGCGGCTCAGACGAGTGGGTGAACGAGAGAGAGAGGCAGAGGTAGGGAATGTGAATTGGCGAATAAAAAGAGCGAGGAAGTGGTATTATGGGGGGGAGAACATCACACAATAATGCGCAGTCATGGTTCGTGCAAGACCATATTTGCCTGGCTTTGGTAGATGGATTTAGTACTCAACGATACTTGTGCTGACACAACAATTTAATAGATGAATGAGCACTCTGCGCATAAGACAACAATCATTGTAGGCCGTTTAAATTAAATTAAGCTAAAGAATCAGCGTTAAGAAATAACAAGTATTGTTATTAGCATTATTTTGTGGTCAGAGGGGCAATAAAAACCAACACCAAATTAGTGTGGTTAACGCTAGTACTAGTTGATGTGTCCTACGCTCGAAACTTAAAGCGTCATCCTAAGTACGGTCCGCAGTTTGCTGCCCGTACAGGACACCACATTACTGTAGCACAAGTTTTGACTGCGGAGAGCTTCAACGAATCGATGGACGGAACAATTTCGCGTTAGGTGTATTAGCGTTAATTTTTGTTGGCGTTTAGGCCCTGGGACCCGAAATAGAGTTTATAACACTAATTATTTATTAACTCTAGTAGCAATGCACGGTGTGGAGGAGAGGAGAGGGACCAAGAGAAAGGAAAGGAAGAGAACGAGGGAAAGCAACACTTAATCCATATTGCAAACGTGCGAAAACGGTTGGAATCGCTATACGAGGTATATCCGTACTATACGCTTTGTGTAAATACTTTTTAAGTACTATATGCACAAGGAAAGGACAGGTACTGTAGCGTGTCCAAGATTTTCGCACATGTGAGCTCTGATTTTATTCGCTTCAGGTGGAATCGGAAATTGGGTACTTTTGTACCTGTTGACCACGCGAGGAGAATCTCAAAAGAAGTCTAGTACGGTACACCGTGAATCGTAATTAGAGTAAATAACGATAATTCGGTCGCCCTAAATTACGACTATTTAACGTTAAATAGAGTAAATGATTCTAATTTTTTCATTATGCTATTTAAGGTAAGGTTTAATTAGCGTAAAAAATTATAATATAGGTTCGTTTTAAATAGTGTGGAGTACGGATGACGTCCGACCGTGCAGAATTGTACTTTTATAAGTAAAAAGGTACAAATAATGATTTAATAGAATCACGCTCGCACATGAAATCGCACTAAACAAAAAATCAATCAAAACGAAAAAAAAGCCGTTCGCACAACTCTCGATCCGTCGCCAGCATCGTCGTCAGTGTGAACATTAACTGACATTCAGCGCGACAAATAGTTCTAACGTCAAAATGACGTCAAAACTATACAGACTGACAGATTTTGTACATCTACGTAATTTACACCTTGAATCATTATTAGTCGTGTTGTGTATCGGTAAAAAACTTATCGCGATAACACCGATACCGATAGTTATCGGTTATCGAACGGTTAACGCTCCCGATATATTTGTAGTTTCTGTACTTTGTGTCCGGGGTGCTTTCTGTCCGGTAAACTGAACGGTAAATATACGAGAAATGTACGGTTTTTTACGGGAAATGTACGGTTTTTTACGGGAAATGTACGGAATTTGAATAAAAAATACGTTGCACTTTGTACTACTTTTTGGGCGGTTAACTGAACAAAAATTTACGGGAACGTACGAAATTGTATCGATAAACTGATTATCATGGAGCGGTAAAAAGAAGGCGGCCACAAAGTACAACGAATGCAAAATAACATTATGCGTGCCGCCAGAATCGAACCGATGAGTTTCAATGAGAAAATACGAGCGGACGGTCAACGTGAGCTCCAGCATCTCGAAATGGTTTTTTTGGCGGCTTTTGCCAAAAAAGTCCACGAATTGACACATGGAAGATTTCCAGTGGATCCCAAAAAAGAAAGGGACAAAGCCAGGTCGTCGGATGTGAAAGGTACATCGTTTTAACTGGAGCCGTACTAAAGCCGTACATATCTAATGTCGGCTACTGTACTTTCAGCTTGTACAAATGTTCTGGTTGGTAGGTGGTACCTCAGGGGTTGTGAGTAGTGCGCATTGGGGGAATAAGACGTACAGATGAGTGTACAGGCCGTACATTTATCTGTACGGTCTGTACAGATATCGCCAATAGTTATCGTTATCGGCATTATCGCCGATAAGTAGCCGATATTATCGGCTATTTATCGGCGATAAGACCGATAACGATATATCGTACCAATATATCGACTATCGGGTCCCCGAAAAAAGGCCATATCGGTTATCGACAAATCCTTACCGATACACAACACTGATTATTAGACTATGGAAATTATTAGAGTAAAGAAAAAATTAGCGTCATTAATTCTATTATTTTAATTTAGTTCCAGGATACGTGGCAGATTATGGTCCACGTCCTCAAATAGTGTAACTTATTCTATTTAAGGTATCAATGTCAAAATTTTGGGGTATATCGACACCCTATGTACGCTATATCGACACCCCAAAATTTTGACATTGATACCTTAAATAGAATAAGTTACACTATTTGATGACATGGACCATAATCTACCACGTCTCCTGGCACTATTAGAATGAGTGACGCTAATTTTTTCTTTACTCTAATAATTTCTATAGTCTAATAACTAGTGTTGTGTATCGGTAAAAAACTTATCGCGATAACACCGATACCAATAGTTATCGGTTATCGAACGGTCAGAGGTCCCGATATATCGGTCGGAGACCAACAAATTCCATATCGGCAATAACTTAAAAAATATATAGTACGCATACTATAGTACTTTATAATATATTGTTTTACATTATTTACATTATAGAGCGTGGAATGCCACGTATACCAATCTGTTCCGTATCTATTTTACTAGTAATTATTACGGACAGCGCAGCACGTAAACGTAGACAAATTTAAAATAATACTAAATAATTCTAAAATCTAAAACAACACTACTGAAACAAAAAAATTAAAATACATTGTAAATTCGAGAATCAAACTTTTTAAAAAAGAAATTGAACAGACGAATAGAGCTGACTGAACCGTCGATGTCCAATTCGTACGGACTTAACTTTTTTACGAAAACTACGTAGTATTCGTCTTTTTCATACTTTTTGTAAAATTTGTGTAAATGTTCAAAAACGTACGAAAAGCGTAATCTCAGAAAATCCTTGAAAATCTTAAAAAGTACAGAAATTTATAAAAAATGTACAAAATTGTGTGAAAGTGTACCCAAAAAAACCTAATAGTACGGAATATTTACGGCACCCGTACTAAAGTATAAAGGAACGTACAGCAATGTACCTTGGAAACCCTAAAAAATCCAGTAAAATAGCCCTAAAATGTACGAACACGGACGGACAATGTGCGTAATTGTAAAAATATTGTACAAGTACAAAGTAAGGTACGCATTTTATTTACTTTTCATCATCGTTTGATGCGTAGCGCAGATAGTATTTGTTAGTTTATATCGTGCGTAATATGCGCACGAGACATCTATGGACTGAACACATTTGTCAGACTGCCACCATTTACAACCACCATATTTATCTGAACGGTCCGTACAATTATCGCCGATAGTTATCGATATCGGTATTATCGCCGATAATAACCGATAAATATCGGTTATTTATCGACGATAACACCGATGGCGAAATATCGTACCAATATATCGATTATCAAGTACCCAAAAAAATGTCCATATCGGTTATCATCAAATCCTTACCGATACACAACACTATAATATATACGTCCAACGTGATATTGTTCCGTCCACCGATTAGCTGAAGCTCTTTGCAGTGAAACCACCTTGTGCTACAGTGATGGCCAGACTGTAGACCGAACTGTACTGATAAGGGCGTATTTAGTTTCGAGCGTATGATACAAAAACACGAATTGATAATAGGTTCAATCACACTAATTTGGTGTTGGTTTTTCCTGCCCCTCTGACCAAAAAATAACGTTAATAGCCTTTGTTGGGTATCTAGGACCTTTTGCCATTATTGGATATATATTGAATTTCAGGTACTCGATAATCGATGTATCGCCTCGATATATCGAAAAATTAAAATATCGCGATATATCGTATCGTCAACATATCGAGGCATTTAAAAAAAATGAAATTTTCACAAGTCTCTAAAGTCACGTGCCTTCGGACAAGGTGATTGTAAAATCTTTGCCGAAGAGAAATAAAGTTTTTTTCCTGAAAGTCATGAGAGTGAAGGAGATCTATGAGGTACATTGACACGGTACACTTGCGAAGTACACGTACGTAATACGCAAGTACGGAGTTCCATACGAAAATGGTCGGTTCTCAAATCTTTGACGATTTTAGGAGATTTGATCGTCAATTTACAAGAACCACTCAAATCAAAACACGCATGTAAAAACTTGTTAACAGAAGAAACGCGATGTTAACCGAGACCTCGTTAATACAAAAGTTTTGCTTTCCATACTTTTACAAAGACCTCCTAATGTAACCATACTCCAAATAATTATTCATATGAATCACATAATTTGTACTTTTTTGTCGGTTACATTTTGCGGCGTCTACCTTTAAGTCACGGAACGAAAATCACGTCGTACGTGGCGTATCAGACAATTTGTATTTTTCGCAAACATATCATATTAGAATATATAATATTAAATTTAAAAAAATACCATGTATCGCGATAATTTATGTTGGACTCGGTATGATATATCGAGGAGTCTGCTCGATCGATGTTCGATATATCGAACATCGAAATTATCGCGACATGAATTTACCCGATACCCAACAGTACTAACAGCAATACTTGTTATTTGTTAACGCTGATTCTTTAGGATTATTTAATTTAAACTGCCCACAATGATTCTTGTCTTATGCGCAGAGTGCTCATTCTTCTAACAATGTTGCGTCTTGCACGAACTATGGACCATTACTGTTTCATGTTCTTCACTCTAAAATACCACTTTCCTCACTCTTTTTATTCTCCAATTCACATTCTCTACCTGTGCCTCTCTCTCTTTGTTCCACTCGTCTGAGCCTCACCTTATCTCATATAAATGTCAGTCATTCTCCTCTCCGAGGTTTTCCACGCATCAATTATTTTTCTACACTAATTTCCTAGCGAGCTTCTTGCAAACTTTTAGCTTGCCCTTCTAACAAATGCAAGCTCATAAAATCAAGAACCGTACTTTTGTACGGACCTCTGCTAAAATGTTTGAGCTACAACTCTTATTCATTACAGTCATAGAGAGACTTGGGAAAGAAACCTCAATGTCGTGACACTTGTCCTAACTGCATGGAGATAGATAGATACTGATTTCTAACTGCCGGCTGAATTTTGCACTGCCGGTCAGTCTCAACCCAAACTTAGGAGGGAGGTTGACATGGAAACCAATAGCAGGGCCAGTTCACTGTGGGTAGTGTGGATTTCTTTTGTGTGGATTTGGTTTTTTTGTGTGGTTTTTTTTTTTTTTGTCCAAAAAGAGTGCAAAACCATCAGTTATTTGGCCCTCCGGAGTTATTGAAATAGCTGCAGTATCAAAAATATAAACAATAGTAACACAAAGCCAAAACGAAACCAAAAGTAACTCACACCAAAACAAAAAAAAAACAAACAAAAAAAAAACACATCTGTTTCATGCTAGTGGATAGTAATAAAAATTTAACTCAAGCAGCACACATGTCTCTCTTCCCTATGGGTGGAGTCCTTCCAGAAGCAACTCTTCTTCTCACAGCTTCCTCCAGCTACAAGAGAGGTGTGAGCTGTTGCCATTCTAAAGCGACAGTAATCTTGCGCGAGGAAAATCTCTCTCTCATCCGAGGGAAAAACAGACAACAATTTCATTACAGACGAATAGTGCATAGAGTCTTGCTCGCTTCTTACTAGAATCTTGCTCGCTTCTTAGTAGAGTCTTGCTCGCTACTTACTCAAGTCTTGCTCACTTCTTACTAATGTCTTGCTCGCTACTTACTAGAGTCTTGCTCGCTTCTTAGTAGAGTCTTGCTGCTCTTATTAAGTCTTGCTGCTTTTGTTGGTCTTGCACGCCTGCTGATCTTGCTAGCCTACTAGGGTTTTGCCCTTCTTTTGACGTCTAGCTCATTTACTAGAGTCTTGCTTTTTTTAGATTCTGCTTGTTTTTTACTAGCTTCTTGCTTTACTTTTAAGCTTGCTGCTTCTACTAGAGTCATGTCACTTTGTTGAAAAAAGTATTTTCTAGGTCAATTAGATAAAAAGTGAAGAGAGCGCAAGCAGTCTGTCTCCACCTCTCTCCCTCCATCCCCCATACTACCCCTCTCCCTCCATCCCCCATACTTGTTGTAGTCAATGGAGGAGAGAGAGAGAGTATTGGAGCCATGGCTACCTCAGCTCCACTTGTGCAAGACTAAAGAGTGACCAAAGTCACTCTCAACAAAAGGTTGAGTCCAACAGGACTCGAACCCCCGACTGCAGAGTATGGCATAGCCGTCAACTCTAGCTGGTCTCTCGTAGAAGTTCGCTAGAGTATATAGGGTTTGATAGATATTTAAACATTGTTACGGTAGTTATTCCGCTTAACAGAAATACAGACATAAGTACATGGAGTGGATTAAATACAGTACAAATATGATTCCGCACTAAACAAATGAATCAAACATTTGTTTCGACGGTTCTGATCAAATGCGAAATTCTATCCGACGGCGCACGTCATCGCCGCGATCCCAGAATGGTCACTTTAACATTTAGTGACGTGGCATAACGTGGCGCCACGTGGAGAGATAACATTCGGTCGCGGGAATTCTGAGGAACTTACGGACGAGTGAAAAGTGGACAAGCGTCCCATTAATAGCCTTGTCGTACATAAGCAGTAGGCAGTAGTACTTTTTCGTACGATACACTATTCTAATTGGTCTGTACTTTAGTAAATAGGAGTTATTATAGGGAATCAGGACTTAGAAAGTTTTGGTAGGCAAACACCTCTCTCTTTGAGAGTTTGTACAAATTGGCATTTTTTACTGCCTCATAACTTATCGCCTGGTTGGGCATTATTAGAGATTCTTTTTCCTACGAACTCAAGAGAGTCTAAGCTACACAGGGTGTAACTGTGAGATCTTTATAGGTCCTTAGAGTAGGAAGCTCACAAGAAGCCTCTAGGTAAACCCTGACCCCTTTGTGTTTCAACAAGAATAACTACCAACCTGGTACACAAAAACTCTGACCACCTTCACCTTTGTGAAGGCAAGACTCCCCTCAGTCGATAGCAAAAAGAATCTCTAAATTTGCTCCCCTGAGTAGTAAGTTATGTGGGGTCAATGCTGACCTTTTGTACAAAAGCTCTCTAGGAGAGAGGGTCCTATCTATGAAATTTTTCTAAGTCCTATCTCTATCTAAAACTCTATCTAATGAAGTACAGCACAAATCATAATACTGTATCATACAGAAAGGTACAAGTGCCGGTGTACTTTCTATACGGCCATTGTACGACATGACAAATAAGTCGACACATGTTATTTTTGGATTCCAACATGAAATCCTTGGAGATGCCGTATTCCAATATGCTTGTGCCACGTGTCATTCGATGTGATGTTGACTGTAAACCGCAGAAAAACTATTCCACGATCTCGGCATGCTTCGCAACCGACCGATTAAAACGGATTTCAATCGTAGCCGTCATAAATACTTGCGCGATTTTTGTTTCGCCTTGTAAACAAAATGCGCGGTATCCGTTTCGCATATTTCGTACGCCGTACATTACAAACTGCTTCTATGTCCAAATATCTCGTTAAATGAAATAACATGGGTACAGATTTATCTGTTTGTCAAACCCAATATCGTATTACTTTGATTCTAGTTTAATTGGTTAAGGCTACCGGCTACAGGCAGCTTTGACGGAGGGTAGGTACCAGGGTCAAATCCTGGGTGCGTCAAGTTCTATTTCGGTAAATCTACCAATCTAAAGTCTGTCCCCGTCTAGATAGCATAGGCGGCCATGGCTCTATCTCCCTCTCCAACTTTAAGTGATTGCGAAAAGTGTGGGAGCTGGAGAGAGGAGTTAGAGGCAGATTGCCTATGCTCTTTTTTGCCTTTTACAAAACCTAGAAAATACTAAAATAGACTTTAATTTCTAGACTCCCCTTATTTTCTAGTCACTCTTTATTTTAAGACCACACTTCTCTCGGTAGAGAATTAGTTTAGGAGAAGGCACAAGTTTGATCATCATATCTGCTACCATTTCACTAACTGGTTTTATACTCCAAACTGATTACTTTGTTTTCTACTTTCTCTCTAACAAAGCTAAGTCTAATGTCCATGTGTTTGGTTGTAAAGTGATGTTTAGGATTGGCAGAAATGGCAATGGCAGCCTGATTATCACAAAACACTTTTTGGACACCACTCTTTAGATGACCAAGCTCACCAAGCAAAGACTTGACCCACTTTAGTTCTTTTACAGCACAGCAAGAAGCCATGAACTCAGCCTCCATAGTGGACTGAGCAATGACCATTTGCTGCTTGCTGCTCCAGCAACAATCTCTATCACCCACATACAATACATATCCAGATGTGAATCTCCTCATAGGAGCATCCTCGTAGCTGGCATCACTCCAAGTGGTGATGTCAGTATTGTTCCCACCCAAATGTAACCATAGATCCCTAGTTCCTATGAGATATCTAAGGACTCTCTTAGCTGCCTCCGAATCTTTCTTAGTGGGAGCATTCAGACTTCTACTTAGTACTCCTACAGCTGCGGCTATGTCCGAACGGGTACAATTCATGAAATATATTATGTTGCCCACTACTTGTCTATAAAGGAAGGTCCGCATAATTTTTTTCTCTTCCATGCCTACCTCATCATCTAGCATTATAACTCCATCTTCCACACTCCCCTCACATCCCTTCTTTAATTCCATAGGAGTGGTTTAACTGTTAGCCTTGTTCATTTGGAATTTTTCTAACATATTTCCAATGGCCTCTTTTTGAGTTAATCTTATTATTTTCCTATCTCTGTCTCTCTCTACTTGAATTCCCAAAATATACCTTCCTTCTCCCATATCTTTCATCTCAAATCTTCCTTTTAGATCATTTTTCAACTTGTTTATTTTATCCATAGATTTACTTAAAACAAGCAAATCAGCAACATAAATTGCAATAAAAATAATTCCTTTCCTCATCCTCAAACAAATAAATTGAGTGATATGAGCTGATCTGAATAAATCCCAAACTTGTAAGAAACTCATCGAGCTTATTGTTCCATTGCCGGGGCGCCTGTTCAGCCCATACAAAGTTTTGATCAATCGGCATACCTTGCTTTCCTCCCAAATCTCCACAAATCCTTCAGGATGTCGAATAAAAACTTCCCCTTCCAACTCTCCATGTAGGAAGGCCATCTTGATTTCCATCTGATGCACTTCCATGTCTTCTGCTGCCGCCATACTGAGAAGTATCCGAACCGAAGGAAACCTGACGACCAGAGCAAAAGTCTCCTCGTAGTCAATTCCCTCTTTCTGGGTAAATCCTTTCGCCACTAACCAAGCCTTGTAGCGCTCTATGGTGTTAACCGGGTTATGTTTCAACTTAAATACCCACTTACACCCAATTGGCTTCCTGTCACGAGGACAATCCATCATTACCCATGTATCAGCAACCATTATTGAGGCCATCTCCTCATTAATGGCTGTCTTCCACCGGCTTCTCTCAAGACAAGTCATTGCCTCATTGAAAGTTTGAGGTTCATCGGTGTGAGACAGTTTGGTTACCTTATTGTTGACTTGCCTCTCTTGTAGTCTTTTGCTGCTTCTTCTTCCTCCCTCAAACACGGTTTCCAAAATAGATGGCCCTCTTAAATTCTTCCGAACAGTTTCTACTTCTCCCTTAACTCTTGCTTAGGGTCGTTTTCCACCACGTCTTCCGCTTTGGTTGGAGTTAATACTAGGGGTTTCACATTTGGGTCCTTCACGATTTGATTTGTGCCTGTAAGAATATCATCTTCTTGAAATCATGGATAGCTAGGAAGCTCAAAGTCATAAGAATTTTTTACTCAAATCTGATTTTGACTGTCTTTGTATGTTTAAAGGGATATATAGATTTTCCTTCATCCATAACCACTAGATGCTTCACTACGATAATATCCTCTCTTTTGAGATAATAGACTCTATATCCTTTTACATCTTTATCATATCCTAGTCTTATCGTGGTTTTCTTTTTGGATCTAACTTCCAGTTTGACCAATCTGTGTCTAGACTGAACACTTGACTACCGAAAACCTTTAAGTGTGAAACATGTGGTTTTCGGCCTGTCCATCTCTCATAGGGTGTTTGGCCTTTTACTGCTGAAGTAAGAAATCTATTCTTGAGATAATTTGCACAGTTCATTGCTTCGGCCCAAAACTTCTTTCTTATCTTTTTATCTGACAGAATACTCCTAGCACTATCACTGAGTGTTCTATTTAATCTTTCAGCTACACCATTCTGCTCAGGATTTTCAAGAATTGTCTTTCGGAGTTGCACTCTATCTTCTCTCACAAAATCCTCAAACTGGTTAAAGGTATACTCTCCACCATTGTCACTCATTACTCTCTTGATTGAGGTTTCATGAAATTTTTCACTCCATGCTTTATATTGTTTAAAACATTCCTGAGCCTCTGACTTATTTTTCTAAAAATACACCCTGGAATATCGAGACCAATCATCGGTGATACTCATCATAAATCTCTTCCCCTTGGGTGATGGCACTTTGGCAAGCCCCCAAATATTTGTGTGTACTGAATCTAGAATCTTTTCTCTTTTATAGGTGGCAATTTTTGGGAGGGGTAACCTGTGTGCTTTACCTTGAGCACATCCACTGCACTCACTTAGATTCTCACTCTCACCAAATTGAATTCCTTCCACTTCTCCCAACTTTTTCAACTCTCTTAACTTATCTAGATTCACATGCCCAAGCCTCTTATGCCACAACATTATATCATGAACACCAACATAATAAAGTTTATTCTTTTCATTTCTTAAAATCAGCCTAAACATCCCGTGGTTACCTTTTCAGCAGTAAAATAAACTTACTCCTCAAAACAAGCAGTAAAGACTCCTTTCCTAGTGCTAATATCAAAACCCTTATCATCTAATACAGATGTAGAGATGAGGTTTTTGTTTAGCTCCGGAATAAACAATACATCGGAGAATGTAACTATGGATGTCTTTCCTTCTACTAACACTTTTAGATCTACCGATCCTACAAGAGTAGTAGTGCCTATCCTCTCATCCCCGTACTCTATCTCTACGGTGAGAATCTTTATTATCTTAGTGAAGAGGTGTTTATCGTTACACATGTGCATGGATACACGTGAGTCTACAATCCAGCGTGCCTCACCTTTCAATCCACCGAAAGCACATTTTTGCTTTCGTGGAATTTTGACCTCGTTTTTCGCTTTCAACTCCTCATCCAATAGAAGTTCACCGTCCTCGGATTCCGCCTCATATACCTGTGTCACAAGGGCCTTTTTCTTTCCTGTCGGGGGTCCACCGGTCTGCCCCTCTTTTAAATGCAACTCGGTTAACTTAGTGCATTTAGCCATTTAGGGCCTGGGTTTTTTACAAAAATGGCACAAACCCTTGGAGTACTTGGTCCGAATTCCTCGGTTTGATTTTTATGCCCCTCCCCTCGATAAGTTCTAACATGTTTCTTGGAATCATTGTTCTTCCAATCGGTCCCAGCTACCAAAGCTTGCTTACTCTTTCCTCCCGTTCGAATATTAATCGTATTCCCGCGAACAAGAATCATCCCTACCACAGAATTCCAAATCCACCTTGAATCCGCCAAGTAATGCACACGGTTGACTATGTTCTCGAACTCATCAGGTAACTTCATCAGTAAACATTTAACCTTTTCCTTTTCACTAAATACTTTACCAGCACTCTCTAGTTCCATGATTTGTGTAACAAACTTATTGCAAAAGTCCAACATTTTCCCCCTTTGTATACATACTCGTTAATTTTATGATCAACCAACTTTTGTTGCTGAATCGTATCACTTCGGTACATCTCTAAGAGAGCCACCCAAAGTTCGGATGCCTTCTCTACGTGCAAATGGGGAGATGCAAGCCCTTGAGTCAGATGGCGGAGGATGAAGTGCTTATCCGCCATATTGTTGTTATCCCAGGTATCGATATCATTCTCCTCGTTCCTCGGAATAGGTGACATGAATACGGAACTGGTTGCTATTGGTGTGACCGTCTCCTTCTCTTTTCATTTGTCCACAACCTCCCCTCTCTTTTTCTCCTCCATTGAAGATGGATCTGCATCTTTAGTGAATATGCCTTCGTAAACCCAAGAGGTATCCCAAGACTTGATGGACGCCTCACCAGTCCACTCATTATTCCCCAAAAACGTCTCTCACATAGAGCTCCCGTCATCATACTTTCCCAGTATATAAAACCAGTTCCATTGAATATGGACACCCTAGATGGTGGGCCCATAACCTGTAATTTTGAAACCTCCATAGGTCCTCAGAGTAGGCAGCTCACACGAAGCCTTTAAGATAACCCTGACCCCTTTGTGTTTCAGCAAGAATAACTATCACCCTGGCAAAAATAAATTTTGACCACCTTCACCATTGTGGAGGCAAGACTCCTTTGAGTCGATAGCAAAAAGAATCTTTGAATTTGCTCCCTTGAGTAGTAAGTTATGAAGGGTCAAAATTGACATTTTGTACAGAAGCTCTCTTGGAGAGAGGGTCCGATCTATTAAATTTTTCTAAGTCCTATCTCTGTCTAAAACTCTATCTACTGAAGTACGACACCAATCATAATAGTGTATCATACAGAAAGGTATCGGTGCCGGTGTACTTTCTATACGGCCATTGTACGACATGGCAAATAAGTCGACACATGTTATTTTTGGATTCCATCTGAAATCCTTGAAGATGCCGTATTCCTATATGCTTGTGCTGAAACTCTAAGACCTCCATAAGCCCTCAGAGTGGACAGCTTCGAAAAAGTCTCTAGGATAACCATGACACCTTTGTGTTTCAGCAAGAATAACTACCACCATGGCAAAAAAAACAATGACCACCTTCACCTCTGTGAAGGGAAGACTCCACTGATTCGATAGCAAAAAGAATCTCTGAATTTGCTCCCTTGAGCAGTAAGTTATAAAGGGTCAAAGTTGACCTTTTGTATAGAAGCTCTTTGGGAGAGAGGGTCCTATCTACCAAGTTTTCCAAGTCCTATCTCTCTCACAAACTTTATCTACTGATGAACGAAACAAATCATATTACAGTTCCATACACAAAAGTAAAGCTGCCGGTGTACTTTATGTACGAAAACTGTATGACATGGCGAAAAAGTCGACAGATGTCATATCCGGATTCGAACCTGTAATCCCCGTGGATGCCGGGATCCAACGTAGTTTTGCCACGTGTCATCCGATTTGGCGATGACCACAAACCATCGAGATTCTCTTCCGCGATCTCGGTTTTCTTCTCGACAGTCTGATTGAATGCAGATTTCAATCGTAACCGTCATAAATACTTGCGCGGTATTTGTTTCGTTAAAGAAATAAATGCGCGGTACTAATTTCTTATACATTTCGTAATCCGTACTTTTACATAATTGGATCTATGTATCCCGTAAACAGTTGCAGTTAAATGAATTATCCTACGTAATAATATTTAAATAAATATCAAACCCTTTATTATGTATCATTAGTCTTAGACTAACGGTAAGACTGCCGGCTATCGGCTATCTAACATTCCGCAGGTACCAGGATCAAATCGTGGTTCTTATATCTATCCTTTTAGTAAATAAACTACTTATGGGTAAAAAAACTAATCTATTTAACCTAAAAAAAACCTCTAGATAGCCTAGGTAGCCATGGCTCTGGCTTCCACTCTAACTTCCTAGTGACTACGACAAGTGTAGGAGTTGGAGAGAGAAGTTAGAGATAGACTGCCTCGACTTCTATCTGTATCTTAATTTAGACTTAGAAATTACTTAAAAAGGAACCATCAATTTCTACACTCCCCTTATTTTCTAGTCAATCTTTAATTTTAGACCACACTTCACCTGCAGAAAATTAGCTTTGGGGAAGGCACAGGTTTGGTCATCATATCTGCTACCATCTCACTATCTGGACAGTACCATAAACTAATTATTTGTTTTCTACTTTTTCTTTTACAAAGGTGAGTCTAATGTCCATGTGTTTGGCTTTAAAATGATGTTTAGGATTGGCAGATATAGCGATTGCTACCTGATTATCACAAAAAAATTATGCACACCACTCTTAAGGTGACCAAGCTCACCAAGCAAAGACTTGTCCCACATCAATTCTTTTATAGCAAAGCAAAAGGCCATATACTCAGCCACCATGGTGGATTGAGCAATAACCTTTTGTTGTTTGCTACTCCAACAGCAAGCCCCATCACCCACATATAATACATATCCAGAAGTACATCTCCTCATCAGATCATCACCATAACTGGCATCACTCGAAGTAGTGATGTCAGTATTCTCACCACCCAAATGCAACCATAGATCCCTAGTTCCTATCAAATATCTAAGGACTCTCTTAGCTGCCTCCCAATCCTTCTTAGTGGGAGCATTTAGACTTCTACTCAGTACTTCTACAGCTGCAGCTAAATCCGGCCGGGTACAATTCATAAAATAGATTAGACTTCCCACTACTTGCCTGTAAGGAATAGTCTGCATGAACTTCTGTTCTTCATGAGATAATTCCTCGTCTAAGACTACGACTCCTTCTTCCTCACTCCCCTCACTTCCCCTCTTCAACTCCATTGGAGTTGTACAAATATTAGCTTTATCAATTTGAAAATTTTCAAGCATGTTCCCTATTGCTTCCTTTTGAGTCAGTCTTATAATTTTTCTTTTTCGGTCTCTCTCTACTTGAATTCCCAAAATATATTTTGCTTCCCCCATATCTTTCATTTCAAATCTCCCCTTAAGATCGGTTGTCACTTTATTAAATTTTTCCATTGTTTTACTTAAAACAAGCAAATCATCAACATAAATTGCAATAAATATAAAACCTTCCTCATCTTCGAAAACATAGATTGAGTGATCTGAGCTGATCCGAATATATCCCAAACCGGTAATAAACTCATCAAGCTTCTTATTCCACTATCGAGGCGCCTGTTTCAAACGATAAAGAGATTGAATCAGTCGGCATACCTTACTCTCCTCTCCTTCCTCCACAAATCCTTCGGGTTGTCGCATGAAGATCTCTTCTTCCAATTCTCCATGCTAATAGGTTGTCTTGATGTCCATCTGGTGCACCTCCATGTCTTCTGCTGCTGCTAAACTAAGAAGTATGCGGACGGAGGGAAATCTGATGACCGGGGCAAAGGTTTCCTCGTAGTCAATTCCCTCTTTTTGTGTGAATCCCTTTGCCACTAATCGGGCCTTGTAATGCTCATTTGTGTTATCTAGGTTCAGTTTTAATTTGAAAACCCACTTACAACTGATTGGTTTTTGGTTAGGTGGACAATCCACTAGCTCCGAAGTATCGGCCGCCATAATTGAGGCCATCTCCTCATTGATGGTTGTCTTCCACCGGTTTCTTTCTGGGCAAGTCATCGCCTCTCCATAAGTCTGAGGTTCATCTTGATAAGATAGTTTTGTTACCTTGTTATTAACCTGTGTTTCCTACAATCTTTTCCTACTTCTCTTTCCCCCCTCAAAATCTGAGGTCGGAATATATGGTTCTCGTGGGTTCTTTGGAACAATCTCGCCTTCTCCCCTGTCCCTTGATTCCGAATCAGTTTCCACCACGTCTTCCGCATCGGGTAGAGTTGTCTCTAGAGTTTCCGCAGCCGAGATCTTTTCGGTTTGATTTGAACCTGTAAGAATGTCATCTACTCTAAAACCTAGATAATTAGGAAGTTCAAAGTCATCGGAATTTTCTGACTCAAATCTGATTGTTACTGACTTTGTATACTTGAAGGGATCCACGGACTTTCCTTCATCCATAACAACTAGATGCTTTACTAAGATTATATCTTCTCTTTTTAGATCATAAACTCTATATCATTTAACATCCTCATCATATCCTAATAAGTATCTTGGTTTTCCTTTAGGATCTAGCTTCCAATTAGACCAATCTGTATCTAGACTGAATACTTGACTGCCGAAAACCTTTTAGTGAGATATGTCTGGTTTCCGGCCTGTCCATCTCTCATAAGGTGTTTGATCTTTTATAGCTGAAGTAAGAACTCTATTTTTGAGGCAATTAGCACAGTTCATTGCTTCGGCCCAAAACCTTTTTCCTTTCTTCTTATCCGACAACATACTTCTAACACTATCACTTAGTGTCCTATTTAATCTTTCACCTACCCGTTCTGTTCCGGGTTTTCTAAAACTGTCTTTTGGTGTTGGACAACATATTCCCTCAAAAAATCTTCAAACTGGTTAGAAGTATACTCTTCACCATTGTCACTCCTTACTCTCTTGAATAGGAGTTTCATTGAGTTTTTCGCTCCAAGTTTTATATTGTCTAAAACAATTATGAGATTTTGACTTGATTTTCAAAAAATACACCATGGAATACTTAGACCAATTATCAGTGACAGTCATCATAAATCTCTTCCCCCTCGGTGAGGGCACTTTAGCCAGTCCCCAAATATCTGTGTGTACTAAATCTAGAATTATTTCTCCCATATAAGTGGATGTTTTGGGAAAGGGTAATTTGTGTGCTTAACCTTGAGCACATCCACTACAATCACTTATATTATAACTCTCACTAAACTGAATCCCTTCCACCACTCCTTCTTTTCATCTCTCTTAAGTTATCTAGATTCAAATGCCCAAGCCTCTTATGCCACATCATAATATCATGAACACCTGCATAATAAAGTTTCTTCTTTTCATTACTTAAAACCAGCCTAAACATCCCTTGGTTACCTTTCTCAGCAATGAAATATACCTCTTTCTCAAAACTAGCAGTAAAGACTTTTTCCCAAGTGCTTGTATAAAAACCCTTATCATCTAATACAGATGTAGAGATGAGGTTTTTGTTCAGCTCCAGAATAAACAATACATCGGAGAATGTTACTATAAATGTCTTTCCTTCTACTAACACTTTCATTTCTACCGATCCTACAAGAGTAGTAGTGACTATCCTCCCATCCCCGTAATCTATCTCTACTGTGGGAATCTTTCTTATCTTAGTGAACAGGTGCTTATCCTTACACATGTGCATGGAGGCACCTGAATCTATAATCCAGCCTGCTTCACCTTTCAATCCACCGTAAGCACATTTTTGCCTTTGTCGAATTTCGACTTCGTTTTTCGCCTCCAACTCCTCATCCAATAAGAGCTCATCGTCCTTGTCCTCAGATTCCGCCTTATGTACCTATGTTACAAGGACCTTTTTCTTTTGTCTCGGGGTTCCACTGACCTGTCACTCCTTTAACTGAAGCTCGGTTAGCTTAGTGCACTCTGCCATATAGTGCCGCGATTTCTTACAAAAATGACATAAACCATTGGGAGCCCTTGGTCCGAACTCGTCGATCTGATTTTTTTGCTCCCTCCACCCATAGTTTCTGACCGGTTTGCGGGAATCCTTGCTCCTCCAATCGGTCGCAGCTGCCAAGGCTTGCCCACTCTTTCTTACCCTTCGGATCTCAATCGTATTCTCTCAAACAAGAATCATCCCTACTACTGAGTTCCATATCCACCTTGAGTCCGGCAAGTCCTGCACACGGTTGACTATGTTCTGGAACTCATTCGGTAACTTCATTAGTAAATAGTTAACCTTTTATTTTTCACTAAAATCTTTTCCAACACTCTCTAGCTCCATAAAAAGTGTAGCAAGCTCACTGCAAAAATCCAACATCTTCCCCCCTTTGTATACATACTCCTTAACTTTCTGATCAACCAACTGTTGTTGCTGAATCGTACCACTTCGGTACATCTCTATGAGAGCCATCCAAAGATTGGATGCTCTTTCTACATGCAAATGAGGACATGGAAGTCCTTGAGTAAGATGGCGGAGGATGAAGTGCTTTGCCCCTATATTGTTGAAGTCCCAAATATCAGTATCATTCTCCTCGGTCCTCAAAATAGGTGACATGAATGTTGAACCAGTTGCTATTGGTGAGGTCGTCTCCTTCACTGTTGCTTTGTCCACCACCTCTCCTTCCCTTGTCTCCTCCGTTGAAGATGGATCTGCTTTCTTTGTGAATCTGTTTCCTCTAAACCCTGGAGGGATTCCAAGACTTTATGGACGCCCCACTTTGCCATTCACTATCCCCCAAAACCTTTTCTCGCATAGAGCTCCTATCATCATACTTTCCCAATATATAAAGTCACTTCCATTAAATATGGGTACCTTAGATGGTGGTTCCATAACCTGAAACTCTGAGACCTCCATAAGCCCTCAAAGTGGATAGCTTCCAAGATGTCTCTAAGATAACCTTGACTCCTTTGTGTTTCAGCAAGAATAAGTACCACTATGGCAAACAAAAACACTGACCACCTTCACCTCTGTGAAGGGAAGACTCCCTTGAGTCGATAGCAAAAAGAATCTATGAATTTGCTCCCTTGAGCAGTAAGTTATGAAGGGTCAAAGTTGACCTTTTGTACAGAAGCTCTTTGGGAGAGAGGGTCCTATCTACCAATTTTTCCAAGTCCTATCTTTCTCACAAACTCTATCTACCGATGTACGGAACCAATCATATTACAATTTCCGTACACAAAAGTAAAGCTGCCAGTGTACTTTATGTAAGGAAACTGTATGACATTGCCAAAAAGTCGACAGATGTCATATCCGGGTTCGAAATTGTAATCCGCGGGGATGCCGCGATCCAACGTAGTTTTGCCACGTGTCATCCGACGTGGCGATGACCACAGACTGCCGAGATTCTCTTCCGCGATCTCGGTTTTCTTCCGGGCCGTCCGATTGAATGCAGATTTCAATCGTAGCCTTCATAAGTACTTGCGCGGTATTTGTTTCGTAAAAGAAATAAATGCGCGGTACTAATTTCTTATACATTTCGTAATCCGTACTTTTACAAAACTGGATCTATGTATCCCGTAAACAGTTGCAGTTAAATGAATTATCCTACGTAATAATATTTAAAAAAATATCAAACCCTTTATTATGTATCATTAGTCTTAGACAAACGGTAAGACTGCCGGCTATCGGCTATCTAACATTCCGTAGGTACCAGGATCAAATCGTGGTTCTTATATCTATCCTTTTAGTAAATAAACTACTTATGGGTAAATAAACTAATCTATTTCCCGTAAACCTCTGGATAGCCTAGGTAGCCATGGCTCTAGCTTCCTCTCTAACTTCCTAGTGATTGTGACAAGTGTGGGAGTTGGAGAGAGAAGTTAGAGATAGACTGCCTCGACTTCTATCTAAATTTTAATTTAGACCTAGAAATTACTTTAAAAGGAACCATCAATTTCTACATGTGCCACGTGTCATTCGATGTGACATTTACCGTAAACCGCCGATATACTATACCACGATCTCGGCATGCTTCGCGGCCGTCCGATTAAAACGGATTTCAATCGTAGCCGTCAAAAATACTTGCGCGATATTTGTTTTGCCTTCGAAACACATTACGCGGTATCCGTTTAACATATTTCGTACGCCGTACATTACAAACTGCTTCTAAGTCCAAATATACTGTTAAATGAAATAAACTACGTGTACAAATTTATCTGTTTATCAAACCCTATATCGTATAACTTTGATTCTAGTCTAATTCGTTAAGGCTACCGGCTACAGACATCTTTGACGCACGGTAGGTACCAAGTTGAAATCCTGGGTCGGTCAAGTTCAATTTTGGTAAATCTACCAATCTAAGGTCTGTCCCAGTCTCGATAGCATAGACGGCCATGGCTCTATCTCCCTCTCCAACTTTGAGTGACTGCCACAAGTGTGGGAGCTGGAGAGAGGAGTTAGAGGCTGACTGCCTGTGCTTTTTTTCTGCATTTTACACTACCTAGAAAATACTAAAATAACCTTTAATTTCTACACAGGGGTGTTGTCAAATTGTATGCTTGTCTGTTTGGGTTGCACTGGTTGCCATTTAAAGTGGGTTAGTCAATAAATATTAGAGGCAGACTGCCTGTGCTTCTTTTCTGCATTTTACACAACCTATAAAATACTAAAATAGCCTTTTATTTCTACACAGGGGTGTTGTGAAATTGTTTGCTTGTCTGCTTAGGTAGAAGTAGTTGCCATTTAAAGTGGGTTAGTCAATAACTATCTATAGGCTTCATAAATTCTGTAGTCCATTGGAGGACACAGAATTGCAGGTTATAGGCCCACCCTCTATGGTGTTGTCCATAGCCATTTCTAGCCATGGATTCACCCTAGGAAGCACCACAGACTACCCTAAAAACAGCGTACTTTGGATACACACAGAATTCAACAGAAATAACAAAACTAACTGAAACTACATTTACAGATATTATCTAGGATATAAAATGACCTCACAAAGTTTCACACAAAAATAATAAACAGATTGATCACATCATCTAGTCAAAGTTGCAGAAAAACAGTCTGCCACAACTTTGTCGATCAGACAGGCTAACTTCACAATGAAGTAAAACACATACCAGGCACACAATAGACCTGAAAATATGTGACAATGTTAAAAATATAAATAGGAACAAACATGCAGAATTTCAGATGATTCCGCTAGCAGATTTGAGAGTAATCCTCAGATAAAATTACCAAAAATAACCATAAACAGTTTTTGGTCCAAAAAGTTCCTATGTCCTAAAATGACGAAGTCCTACAAATATATACAAGAGTTTACTGCTGAATGTACGGAGGCATATCAGCGGTACGCTATCTACCAGCTACCTCTATTAATGTCGGTATACCTGAATACTTCAAGGTATGTCAAAGTGAGTAAATCTACACTAATAATTAATTCACAAAAAGACACATCAATGTTCAACCAAATATTTACATCGACGCTTCCGTATAATCCGCGTACTGAGTATCAACTTGATTAGTCACTTGAGGACAAAACCACGTCATGAACCGACATCACATACGTACGGTCCACTTGATACCACATTATCAAAATACAATCCTTTAACTTCAATTGTACAATTACTCCCCCAATCCACAAATCCATTCGAACCTCCATTTGTACCACCACAATATTTCCGGTAATAATCTACGCACGAACCGTCGCGTGCGCACAAAATGTGGCGTAAGTACGAAACTAACATTTCAAAAACAACACTCCCCCGAAATTTTAGTTTCGTGCACCCATAATAAAGTATGCCGCGTGTCAAATGAAACTGTACCTTTCGTTCAAATATCACCACTGCTTCCGCTGACATCACCACTGCTTCCGCTGACGTCGCCACTGCTCCAACTGCCTGCTGCCATGTCTTCCAAAATCCTTCCTTCCTAAACACACCATTGCTTCCACTACCTCTTTCTAGGTCTTCAAAGTTAAAATTTTTTCTTTCTCACACAATTTCAAAATTCAAAGTTTTAAATCAGAAATTCATCAAAAAATTATTAAATGTAAAAGATAATTACTTTCCCTAAAATTATTTTCCACGATGCTTTCTTTTGACCATTTTCTGAACATGTTTTCTTCTACGGTTTATCTTTTTACTTCTACTTATTTTCTTTGTTTTCTTAATAAATTTTGGTATTTTCTCAATTTTTGAACTTTTGTTTTCTTTTCCAATAATATAAACTTCCTCTCCTACTTCAATTTTTTGAACACTTTTTCTCTTTCCCTCTTTAAGTACAGTAATCTCCTCATGCAAATTTTTTTCAGTCTCATGCAAATAATTTTCAGTTTCCATTTCTAATTCACCTTCACTCTCTCCAGCTATCCTCACTACATTAACCTCTTCCTCCTGTAAATCTTTATCACTCACCAATCTGTCATCGGAAAAATTGACAAAAACCAAATCTTTTTCTGTCACCTCATTCTCCACTCCATTTTCGGTGACAACACATGTTTCCCTTCCTTCCTCATTTTCCATATTTAGAAAAATAACAGTCGGCAAGTATACAAATTCATCAACGTGAAGTGTAGCCTTTCGTGTAGGGGGTAGAACCCGATAGTCATCCCATCCATTTCGAAAATTTCCTGTGATACATGCACTTTTATAAAGTGGACATACTCTAAAAGTATGTCCTAAATCATTACAATAAAAACAATTTTCTGATTTACCATTTTTTCTATTTTTATGAAATTGTGATCTCACACCCTGAAAATTCCCCCTATTCTTTAAAGCCTCTTTATCATCTTCTTCATCTAAAACAAATATGATTGCTAAAGGTAAGCTCCAATCATTTTTATCAACTTGTTTTAATCTATCTAAAGCACACCTATATTCTTTAGGTAATCCTTTCATTAACAAGAGAACCTTTTGAACATTTGTAAAGTTTCCTCCTGCAATATCATTTTCTGCAAACAATCTTTGCAAACTAAGGCAATATTTCAACATGTTACCTCCAGCATATTTATATTCAAATATTTTTGTAGCACTAATCATCCAATGATACATAGAAGTCTTTTGATAAGTGCATTCTAAACACTTCCATAATTCAGCTGCACTCTTCACATCAAGGTACATCATTACAAATTCCTTAGTCATAGATAGCTTGATAATCCTCAAGCACTCCAGGTTTTTCTCCTCCCATTCAGTCGATGTTTCGTCACATATCCCATCCACCACATCCATAAGCTCCCTCAACTTGAAGTAGCTCTTCATAATACTCCTCCAACAATAATATTCAGTTCCATCAAATATGGGTAAGTACGATTCATCCAATATGGGTAGCCATGGGCGTGGGCCCATAACCTGTTGTCCATAGCCATTTCTAGCCATGGATTCACCCTAGGAAGCACCACAGACTACCCTAAAAACAACGTACTTTGGATACACACAGAATTCAACAGAATTAACAAATCAAGCTGAAACTACATTTACAGATATTATCTAGGATATAAAATGACCTCACAAAGTTTCAGACAAAAATAATAAACAGATTGATCACATCATCAACTTTGATCAGACAGGCTAACTTCACAATGAAGTAAAACACAGACCAGGCACACAATAGACCTGAAAATCTGTGACAATGTTAAAAACATAAATAGGAACAAACATGCAAAATTTCAGATAATTCCGCTAGCAGATCTAAGAGTAATCCTCAGATAAAATTACCAAAAATAACCATAAACAGTTTTTGGTCCAAAAAGTTCCTATGTCCTAAAATGACGAAGTCCTACAAATATATACAAGAGTTTACTGCTGAATGTACGGAGGCATATCAGCGGTACGCTATCTACTAGCTACCTCTATTAATGTCGGTATACCTGAATACTTCAAGGTATGTCAAAGTGAGTAAATCTACACTAATAATTAATTCACAAAAAGACACATCAATGTTCAACCAAATATTTACATCGACGCTTCCGTAAAATCTGCGTACTGAGTATCAACTTGATTAGTCACTTGAGGACGAAACCACGTCATGAACCGACATCACATACGTAAGGTCCACTTGATACCACATTATCAAAATACAATCCTTTAACTTCAATTGTACAATTACTCCCCCAATCCACAAATCCATTCGAACCTCCATTTGTACCACCACAATATTTCCGGTAATAATCTACGCACGAACCGTCGCGTGCGCACAAAATGTGGCGTAAGTACGAAACTAACATTTCAAAAACAACATATGGTGCCTATCTTCAATGGATGAGGGTTTATCTATTAGGAAGCCATGATGACAGGGGCTTTGTGTGAAAAACGATACATGGGAATTGTGAGTGGCCAAGTGAAACGTCCACCTCAAGGAACACAACCGAGATTTGGTGGAATAAAGTTTGCTGAAGCAACATCTGCTGCAGCAGAGGAGGCAGATGATGGGGTAAGCAGTGTGTTCGAAAAGGGGAAAGAAAAGGAGACACCTCTTACTCCTATTGCTTTTATTCTCACGACACTCGGAGCGGCGATTGTGAAGACCGTGGAGACCGACACTCAAATGTGGGAAGACACCAACATGGCTGCCAAGAACTTCATTATGAGACACTGCACACAAGCTTTGGCAACTCCCCACCTTCACGTATACAAGGCCGAGGAATTGTGGATAAGTTTGATAGAGATCTATAGAGCTGGTACAATTTAGGAGCTCCAGTTGGCAGAGCAAAAGTTGGGATATTATACTTACTAAGGGGGAAAGATGTTAGACTACTGTGATGATCTTTCTTGTTTGTATATGGAGATGGAGAGTGCCGGATGGACAGGTACAATGAAGATGTAGTTTAACACTCTGATCATCAAGTTACTCGACGAGAATGAGAATATAGTGTACCAAGTACAGAAGATGACTGATAGTTCATGGAAGTGGAATACAGTAGTCCGCATGATACTTCTGCAGGATAACACGATTGAAATCAGGAGAGGAGGAAAGTGCATTCAAGTTCTAGCCGCGGGAGGGGACAGGTGGAGACCGGACCCGAAAAAACCATACAAAGGAGAAAGAGTTCAGCTTGGAGGACCGAGGCCCCCAAAGGGCCTATGTCATTTTTGCCAAAAGCTGGAACACTTTATCGCGGATGGTGTAAAACTATCAAAGCTGAGGCGCCAAAAGAACCATGGAGGGGGTTCTTCCGGAGGGAAGAAAAATGCACTTTTGGTCACAATGGTGACCGGAGAGACCGAAGACGAGTCCTTTGAGGAGGATAAGGAGCTTCTTCTTGATGAGAGTCTAGAGGAGAAGGAGATCCCTTGGAGACAAAAGTGTGCTCTTGGAGCAATTCGGGAAGCTCCACAGGGAGGTTGGATCATTGACTCAAGTGCATCCATCAATATGTGTCGTGACAAGGACCCTTTCACTAAGCTAAGGAAAATCCTTACTATAGATATAAAGTATGGGGATGAGAGAGTGGTTACTACAGATCTAGTGGGAGCAGTAGACCTGAAAGTTTTAGTGGAGGGTAATACTTATATTCTCACTTTCTCAGATGTGCTCTATATTCCTCAGCTGAGTAAAAATCTTGCCTCTACATCTCTGTTAGATGACAAAGAGTTTAATACCTTCACTAAAAAGGGAGTCTTTACAGCCAAGTATGCGGATGAAGTTTACTTCACTGCAGATAAGGGTAGCCAAAGAATGTTTAGGCTTAACCTGAGTAATGAAAAGAAGAATGCTCACTATGTTGGCGTCCCAAAATTGATGATTTGGCTTAAGCGGTTGGGGCATGTGCATTTTGATAGGTTGAGGGAAATGAAGAAGCTTGTTGTAGTAGAAGGCATTTAGGTTAGAGATAATGAAATGTTGGATGACTGTAGAGCGTGTGACCAAGGTAAGGCTCACAGACTTCCCTTTCCTAAAGCCACCACATAGAGAGGAGAAAAGGTACTAGATTTGATCCACACATATATCTGGGGACCCGCAAGGGTACCCTCAGTTGGAGGGAAGAGATATATGTTGACAATTATTGTTGACTTGTCTAGGTACTCTAAAGTTTACTTCTTAAAAACAAAGTCTGAAACACCAACTTACTTTAGAGAATATAAATCCTGGAGTGAGAAGTTGCATGGAACCCTCATAATAAGAATAAGGAGTGATAATGGGGGAGAATATACCCTTAACTAGTTTGAGGAAAACTTAAGGGATGAGGGAGTTCAACACCAGAAAACTGTACCACATAATCCGGAACAAAATGGGGTAGCAGAGATGTTAAACCGAACACTAGGAGATAGTGTATGCAGTATATTGGCTGCCAAAAAAATAGGAAAGAGATTTTGGGCAGAAGCCATGAACTACGCCAACTACATTAAAAATAGAGTCCTTACCTCAGCAATCAAAGGTATGACACCTTATGAGAGATGGGTTGGAAGGAAACCGGAAATCTCACCTTAAAGTATTTGGTAGCCAAGTTTACAGTCTAGAAACGGATAGGAAAAACTGGAAACTTGATGCTAAGGGAAAACCTGGATATTTTGTGGGATATGATGAGGATGTAAAAAGATATAGAGTCTATGACTTACCAAAGCAAGATATCAATCTGGTCAAACACCTAGTTGTCATGGATGAAGGAAAGTCAATTGACCCCTTCAAATATACTAAGAAGATATGAATCAAGTTTGAGTCCGAAAGTGAGGAGAACTTTGTTTTTCCCGAAAAGGACATGAGTAAGACCGTGATTGCAGATTCAAGGGAGATATAAGAAACAGGAGAGCTTCCAGATTCCCCACATATTCCCATGGACTTCGAGGAGAAAGAAGAGGAGGAACCGGAACCATTTTCTATAGATATTGGAGGGAATGAGACAAAAAGGAAAAACCTAAGACTTCCTTCTATTCCAGTTTCAAAATTTGAAGAGGGGAGAAGGAGTTGCAAAAGTATTCAAGAGAAACAGACTGCTCATAAGGTAACTAAGCTATCTCATCCTGATGACCCTCAGTCATACTTGGAGGCAGTGAACAGCCCAAAAAATGACATATGGATCAGTGCCATAAATGATGAGATGACTTCCATCATGGAAGCAAATACTTGGGAACTAGCGGATTGCCCTCCAAATAGAAAACCTATTGGCTCTAAATGGGTATTTAAACAAAAACTAGATCCAGATAATACCATTTAAAGATATAAGGCTCGCTTGGTAGCAAATGGGTTCACCCAAAAAGAGGGAATTGACTATTAGGAGACGTTTGCCCTAGTTGTTTGTTTCCCATCAGAAAGGACTCTCCTCAGTCTAGCAGCAGCGGAAGACATGGAAATCCATCAGATGGATATTAAGACCGCCTTCCTCAATGGTGAGTTAGAGGAAGAAATCTTCTTGCGGCAACCAGAAGGGTTTGTGGTGGCTGGAGAAGAGAGCAAAGTCTGTAGACTCATAAAGTCCTTATATGGACTTAAGCAGGCTCTTCGACAGTGGAATAAGAAACTAGATGAGTTTCTCACTGGTCTAGGATGTATTCAGATCAGCTCTGACCATTCTATCTACATGTTTGAAGATAATGATGGTGTGATCTTTATTGCATTTTATGTGGATGATCTGCTAATGTTAAGTAAGTCTTTGGAAAAGATCAATAAGTTAAAGAAAGATTTTAGAAGCAGATTTGACACGAAGGATTTAGGGGAGGCAAGATATATTTTGGGAATCCAAATGGAAAAAGATAGGGAGAAAAAGATCATTAGATTCACTCAGAAGAAGCAATAGGAAATATGCTTGAGAAATTCCAAAAGAAGAAAGCAAATAGTTGTACCACTCGCATAGACTTGAAGAAAGTAAGTGATGGGAGTGTAGAAAAAGGAGTGATAATCTTAGATGATCAGAAGAGTCCAGAGGAGAGAGAGTTTATGAAGTCTATTCCTAACAGACAGGTCGTAGGAAGTTTGATCTACTTTATAAATTGTACAAAATCAAAAATTGCGGCAGTAGTAAGAGTCCTCAGTAGGAGTCTTAACGATAATAGAAAGAGAGATTGGAAGGTAGCCAAGAGAGTCATGAGATATCTGGAAGGAACCAGAGAGATGTGGTTGCATTTGAGAGGGGAGCACACTGATATCACCACTTGGAGTGATGCCAGTTATGGAGATGCAAATATGAGAAGATGCACTTCTGGATATGTTTTGTATGTGGGGGAAGGTGCTTGCTGTTGGAGCAGTAAGCAACAAAAGGTGATTGCTCAGTCTACTATGGAGGCTGAGAATATGGCCTCTTGTTCTGCTGTAAAAGAATTAATGTGGGTCAAGTCATTATTGCAAGAATTGGGGTATATGAAGGGAGTGCATGAAGTCTTTTGCGATAATCAAGTTGCAAGTGCAATTGCTGCCAATCCAAAACATCATTTCAAAGCTAAACATATGGACAAAAGATTGACCTTCATAAGAAAAAAAGTTGAATATAGAATTTTGAATCTTGTGTATAGACCTAATGAAGAAATGGTGGTTGACATGATGACCAAACCTGTGCCCTCTTTTAAACTAAAATAATGTAGGGAAAAATGCGGGTTAAAAGAAAAATTAAAAAACTAGACTTGAAAATAAAGGGAGTGTTGAAAATAAGTCTGTTCTAGGTCTAAATTAGATAAAAAGTGAAGAGAGCGCAAGCAATTTGTCTCCACCTCTCTCCCTCCATCCCCAATACTTGTAGTAGTCATTGGAGGAGAGAGAGAGAGAGAGAGAGTAGTGGAGCCGTGGCTACCTCAGCTCCACTTGTGCAGGACTAAAGAGTGACCTAAGTCACTCTCAACAAAAGTTTGAGTTCGGTAAGACTCGAACCCCCGACCGGCAAGGCATGGCGTAGCCGTTAGCTCTAACTGGTCTGTCATAGAAGTTCGCTAGAGTATATAGGGTTTGATAGATATTTAAACAGCGTTACAATAGTTATTCCGATTAACGCAAATACAGACATAATTACATGGAGGGCATTAAATACAGTACCCGACCGGCAAGGCATGGCGTAGCCGTTAGCTCTAACTGGTCTGTCATAGAAGTTCGCTAGAGTATATAGGGTTTGATATATGTTTAAACTGTGTTACAATAGTTATTCCGATTAACAGAAATACAGAAATAAGGACATGAAGCGCATTAAATACAGTTCAAATATGATTACGCACGAAACAAATGAATCAGACATTTGTTTGGACGGTTGAGATCAAATACGAAGTTTTATCCGACGGCGCATGTCATTGCCGGGATCTCGGAATGGTCAATTTGGCATTTAGTGACGTGGCATGACCTGGCGCCACGTGGAGAGATAACATTCGGTCGCGGGAATTCTGAGGAACGTACGGACAAGTGAAAAGTGGACACGCGTCCGTTTAATTGCCTTGTCGTACATAGGCCGTACATAAGGTACACCGACGGTAGTACTTTTTGGTACAGTACAATATTTTGATTGGTCCATACTTTAATAGATAGGATTTATTAGAGGGAATAAGAACTTAGAAAGTTTTGGTAGGCATTCACCTCTCTCTTTGAGAATTCGTACAAATTGGCATTTTGTACCAGAATAGTGGATTTTGAAAGAATAATTGTTAGACTTTCAACAGACCGTCACAGTAGTGAAACAACTACTGTCTCCTTTGCTTTAGAGGGGATAAGAGCTTTAGTTTAGAGAACCTCATCTTCTTGGGAGGAGTTAGGGTTCATGTTACCGATAGTCTTACGTTTGTCCATCAGTCATCACTCAATGGGAGGGGGAGAAGCTCAGGAAAAAAGGGTTCCGGAAATCGAATCTGAGGAGCAGGGTAGTCATGATATGTTTCCACCAGAGTAACAGTCACAGTTGCCCGAGGAATCAATCCCCTTTTCCACTCTTTTATGAAATTCTATGGGCTCCATTGCCACACAGAATTTGCACAGCCAAAGAAGCTAATCTAGATAGTGCCGACTCTAAGTTGATATAAACCCAAATGATTGACCCCTTAACAATCAAAACCCCATTACAGATTCACCCCTGTGAAATAAGACTTTCTGTGTGCTCAGTTTCATCGCAGAATGCAAAGTTAGAATATGAGTTTTGGATAACATTCCCCACTTTGACTTTCCCTTAGAAATGCAGCCACCCTGGCAGGCAAAAACTCTTACCAACTATACCCCTGTGTAGTTTAGACTCCCTTGAGTCCGCAGCAAAAAGAATCACTGAATTTGCTCACCCGAGCATTAAGTTATCAATGGTCAAAGATGACCTATTTGTACTGATGCTCTCTGGGAGAGAGGCTGAAACCCAAAAATATTATAAGTCCTAAACTACCTCTCTAAACATACTACAAGTGTACCTATCCAATCAAGAGACTGTAAGGTACAAGAAGGTACAGGTACCGCTGTACTTCTTGTACGGCCATAGTATGTTGGTTTGAAAGTTAGTTTCGTGCGTACATAATGTTTTGTGGGTACAGTACGCTACTCTAATGCTATCTTGATTTACTGTGGAGGTTCGAATTGATTTGTGGATTTGGGAGAGTAATGGTACTAATTGTTTTTGGGATATACGGAACTAAGTGGGTGGCGTGAACAAGTAAATGAAGAAGTACGGAATATGTAAGTCAAATGTAAGGTGGATCGCGAAGCGATCCGATTTGGAATGTTTTTGAAGAAGTACGCCGCCGGTACGGACTAATTTGGATGGAGTGATGTCATTTCGCCAAGTGGATTTTGGTGATTATACTTCACGACATAAGGGTTCCGAAGAAGAGCTACGGACGGAGGCGCCGTCAGTTTGGTGAGGGACGCAAAATCTCGTCCATCACATGATATTTATTTTGGACGGTCCAGATTCGTTTGACTGAATTCCTAAGACTTGTAAATATTTAGCAATGTTTTGTCTTGTGTATTTATTATTAGCTTAGATCTTAGGTACACTCACATTAATTGAGGTAGATGATTGATTACGTCCGGCTGGTATTCCTCTGTACAGTTAGTAGTAAGCTGTCGTGTATATTTGTAGACCTTAGTCATTTTTAGACTTAGGAACTTTTGGACGGAAACTGTTTTCTGCTCCTTTGTGGGAATTTCATCTGAGAATTGCTCTCAGTTCTATTGGCAAAATTATCTGAAATTTTGCATGTGTGTTCTTCATTGTATTGGCAATATTTTGGCAAATTTGCAGACCTATTGTGAGTCTGGTTTGCTTGGGGCTTCATTGTGAAGTTGGTCAGATTTATCAAAATTCTGGCAGGCTGTTTTTCTGCAACTTTGACTGAGTGTTGTGATTATTCGGTTTGGTATTGTTATATGAAAATTGGTGGGAATACTAAGTGTCCTAGAAACTATCTGGTTGATTATTTTCAGCTTGGTTTGGTTATTCTGTAGATTTCTGAGTGGAATTAAAGGAGGCTGTTTTGGGGTAGCCTGTGGTGCTTCCTAGTGTACATTCATGGCTGAAAATGGCTATGAACAACAGGTTATGGGCCCACGCCTATGGCTACCCATTTTGGATGAATCAACCCTGCCCATATTTGATGGTTCTGAATATTATTATTGGAGGAGTATGATGGAGAGCTACTTCAAGTCAAGGAAGCTAATGGATGTGGTGGATGGTACATATGGTGAATCATCGGTTGGATGGGAGGAGAAAGACGATGAGTGTTTGTTGATAATCAAGCTATCCTTGAATGAGGAACTTGTAATGACTCACCTTGGTCTTGAAAGTGCAGCTGAATTGTGGAAGAGCTTAGAACGTGTATATCAAAAGACTTCTGTGTATCATTGGATGAGTAAAATTACAAAAATAGTTGAGTATAAGTATGATGGATGTAGTATGTTGGATTATTGTATTGGCATATAAATATTGTTTTCGGAAAATGATATTGCAGGAGGAAACTTTATAAGTACTCAAAAGGCTTACATGTTAATGAAAGGATTACCTAACGAATATAGGTGTGCTTTAGATAGATTAAGACAAGTTGATAAAATGGATTGGAACTTACCTTTAGCAATCAGGTGTGTTTTAGATGAAGAGGCTTATAACGAGGCTCTAAAGATTAGGGGGAATTTTCAAGGGTTTAGATCACAAATTCAAAGAAATAAGAAAAATTGTAAGGTAGAAAACTGTTTTTATTGTAATGATGTTGGACATACTTTCAGGGTATGTCCGCTATATAAAAGTGCATGTGTCGCAGGAACTTTCAGGAATGGATGGGATGACAATCGGGTTCGACCCCCTATACGAAGGGTTACACTTCCTGTCAAAAAATCTGTATACTTGCCGATTGTTGCACTTCGAGATATGGAAAACGAGGAAGGAAAAGGAAAAATTGTTGTTACACGAAATGGAGTGAAGAAAGAGGTGACAGAAAAAGAGTCAGTTTTTGTCACCAGATTGGTGAGTGATGAAGAAGTGCAAGAGGAAGCGGTTAGTGAAGTACAAATATTAGGAGGAAGTGAAGAGGATTTGGAAGTTAAAACTGAACATAATTTGCAGGAGAAAATTATTACAATTAGAGAAGGAGAGAGGAAAAGTGTTCAAAAAAATGGAGCACGTGAAGAAGTTTATAATACGGATGAAGAAAATAAAATTGCGAAAATGGGAAAAACATTAAAATTCAGTAAGAATACGAAGAAAGGAAGTAGAATTCAAAAGATGAATCGTAGAAGAAAACGTATTCCGAAAGTGGTCAAAAGAAGACAGCGTGAAAAGTGATTTTATGGAGGATATTTTTGGAGGAAATGGAAGACATGGCGGAAGGCAGCTGAGGGAGTGGTGACGCCAGCGGAAGCGGTGGTGACGTTTGAACGAAAGGAAAGAAAGGAGAAATTTGAAGGTACGGAAAGGTACAACGATATTTTACACACGGCATATTTTGTTCCGGATGCACGAAACTAAATTTTCGGGGGAGTGTTGGTTTGAAAAGTTAGTTTCGTGCGTGCGTGTTGTTTCGTGCGTACATAATGTTTCGTGGGTACAGTACGCTACTCTAATGCTATCTTGATTTACTATGGAGGTTCGAATTGATTTGTGGATTTGGGAGAGTAATGGTACTAATTATTTTTGGGATATACGGAACTAAGTGGGTGGCGTGAACAAGTAAATGAAGAAGTACGAAATATGTAAGTCAAATGTAAGGTGGATCGCGAAGCGATCCGATCTGGAATGTTTTTGAAGAAGTACGCCGCCGGTACGGACTAATTTGGATGGAGTGATGTCATTTCGCCAAGTGGATTTTGGTGATTATGCTTCACGACATAAGGGTACCGAAGAAGAGCTACGGACAGAGGCGCCGTCAGTTTGGTGAGGGACGCGAAATCGCGTCCATCACATGATATTTATTTTGGACGGTCCAGATTCGTTTGACTGAATTCCTAAGACTTATAAATATTTAGTAATGTTTTGTCTTGTGTATTAATTATTAGTTTAGATCTTAAATACACTCACATTAATTGAGGTAGATGATTGATTACGTCCGGCTGGTATTCCTCTGTACAGTTAGTAGTAAGCTGTCGTGTATATTTGTAGAACTTAGTCATTTTTAGACTTAGGAACTTTTGGACAGAAACTGTTTTCTGCTCTTTTGTGGGAATTTCATCTGAGAATTGCTCTCGGTTCTATTGGCCAAATTATCTGAAATTTTGCATGTGTGTTCTTCATTGTATTGGCAATATTATGGCAAATTTGCAGACCTATTGTGAGTCTGGTTTGCTTGGGGCTTCATTGTGAAGTTGGTCAGATTTATCAAAATTCTGGCAGGCTGTTTTTCTGCAACTTTGACTGAGTGTTGTGATTATTCAGTTTGGTATTGTTATATGAAAATTGGTGGGAATACTAAGTGGCCTAGAAACTATCTGGTTGATTAGTTTCAGCTTGGTTTGGTTATTGTCTAGATTTCTGAGTGGAATTAAAGGAGGCTGTTTTGGGGTAGTCTGTGGTGCTTCCGAGGGTACATTTATGGTTGAAAAGGGCTATGAACAACATAGTACGGCATGGCCGCTCCGCTGACGCGTGTCACTTCTTGTACGGCCATAGTACGGCATGGCCGCTCCGCTGACGCGTGTCAGTTCCTGAGCTGAAGTTGCTCCCTCCGCGATACCCGCTGTCCAATCACCCTTCGCCACGTGTCATCCGCCAACATATGCTCAGCAAACGGCCAAATATCCCCTCCAGTGCGTCGGCTCCACCGTGAGCCGTCGAATGTTAAAACCGTATCTAATCGTGTCCGTTAAATCCAATGCCGTTTCGTTTCATATGAGTATGTAGATTTGTACCAAGTTTAAATACGTTTCGATCTACGTTAGTTCATTGTTTCGTTAACGCCTAAGTGGATAAGACGTACAACTAACTTATCAGTTGTAGATCCTGGTTCAAATCTTCATAATGGCAGTATTTTGGTAGAAAGCCTTCTATTATTATATCTTAGTGTGTACTGTGAATATTTAATTAAATACCGGACCACGATTGTTCAGTTTCAATGAGACTTAAGGGATAAGGCGTAAGGCTTTCGATTGTTCAGTTTCAATGAGACTTAAGGGATAAGGCGGAAGGCTTTCCGTACTGCCTGTACAGTGAGAGACCTTGGTTCAAATCATGTTAGGTCAAATATTTTATTCATCTTTCTTTCTGAATATGGCGGCAGCCATGGCTATCTCTGTCTTCCAGTGACTACGACAAGTATGGATGACTTTTAAAGACCATCTAGCAAACACATAGAATAAATTCAGACCTAAAAAATACCAAATTTTAACAGAAACTTGCCTGCTCAGAGACATGTAAGAATTAGTGTAGCCGTACGGATTAGTGAAAGCATAGGATAAATGCCATTTGGCGAGATATTAACTTTTGCAAATTAAGTACGGGAATCCAACATTGGAAAGTTGTCGTTTGCTGAGAAGCATTATTCTCGGGATTTGTCGAACTCTACTGTTAAGGTTTCACCTAAATATTTAGTGACAGGCTAGTTTTTGAGTTAGGGTTTTTCCTTTTTCAGACCCATAGTTTCATACTTGTAATTGTCTCTAGGCTTCTCCTTCTCTTGTACTAAGACCTTACCTAATCTACCAGCGCAAGCCAGCCTGCAAGGTTTCCCTCCAAACTGTCTTCTACGTGCTGTGGTTGTTGAATTCCGTTTGTGGACTTGGTGTTTCTTGCTGTCTCAGTGCTGACTTTGCAGTCTAGCTCCAGTCATGTTTGGCTTTGTGGGAATACCGACTATCTCGTCTCCTTCGTCCAGTTAAAGAAGGGTTCTTGTCTGTTGGTTGGACTACGTTGGGAATGTTAAAAGACTTCAAAGCCTAGTGGCTACTGTCGCAAAATTCCATCCTTACCTACCTGATCTTGTTTTGTCTTTTATTTCCTTGCTAAGTCTAGGTGTTCGGAATAATTTGCTTGTTTTTCGGGCAGATTCATTTATTATTTCTTACAGTATATATACTTTGTACTCCGAGTGTAGTCACAATTACTATACATATGTAATGGTTATTCATATTTTGGTGTTTATCGCCGACCCACACGGGATGTGATGCATGCCATTCACAGTTGTACTGTCATGCACGACACCGCGCGTGCGTGCGAAATATCGCGCGTGCCTCCGAAATACTGCGCGTGCGTGCATTTTATCGTGCGCGCACGCCGAATATCGCGCGTACGGGCATGATATCGTGCGCGCGGGCAATCGACACGATGCGGCATGACAGCTGTCGTGCATGAGAGGCAAGCAAGCCAACATGCATCACAACCAACACAGGTATGCTCACAAACATATATACCAACGAAAATAAATATGAAAAGGCAAATATTCTATACACCACGAGAAGGAATAAAGGTGAAAATGAACTAAAGAGAGAAGGGAAAGAGTACTCCCCTAGGGTGAAGTGGACCCAATAATTCCCCCCCCAGCTCCTTAGCCTGTAGAGGAGTTGGTTAACAAAACTGGGGGCCTCGAACAGGTAAGGAAGCACTAATGGTCAGCCAGGTTGAAAGATAATGGACGAGAGAGGCACTCCATGTGGAACCCCTGATCACTACCTGTATATGTATAACACCCTCTGCAAACTCAACATCTCATTAGTATCAATGTTAACCACAGGGAGAATGTGTAAAGGGACATTAGTGTCAGAAGTATCCAAGAGATAACGTGAGTCGATGAGAAGACTGGGCTCACTAAAAGTTTCCGCCATAGTGAGGTGTCGAAAAGGATCCTTTCGAGAAAAAAAAGTCGTAGTTCTCTTCCCTACGGTCGATACTAGAGAATGCACAGCCAACAGGTCAAGCAAGACTCGACCTGGAAATAATACTCCAATAACAGAGCCAGCAACTGGCCGCAATTGCTGCAGAAGTGGCAGCCGTGCGATCAAAATCTCCCTCCAAGACTCTTGTTTTGACGCCTGTTCAAAAACTCCACCGGAGAAAATAAGAGTTACTACAAAAGCTTGCGGAGCTTGAATAAGAAACCGCAGCGGGCGAAAACGATGACGATGTGATGGGGTGGGACATGGAACCTCATAAGCCCATCACGCACAATCCTTATTTTTTGGAGCTTGGAATGTCTGCATGGGAGATAGTCGTAGGCAGCTTCGTAGCTCAACATCCGCGCAGATAACTGACAAGCAAAGACTGGCTCAAGGAGACCACAGCAGAATGACAAGTGGACCTTTGTCCTTCACCCCCAAGACAGTCATTTTGAACGACAAAATAGGTCTCGAAATCAAACCCACAAACCCGCCTCCTCGAGCCGCAAAGAAATTGCCTCCCGGATTCCAGAATTACAAAACAATAATTACTCGGAAGATAGAAAAACAATCAAATGAGGAGGAAAAACGAAACAACTAAGACTGGTTTGAAAAATATTTGGCATAACGTTCGGAAGATACCACACCAAAAACGCCACCAGAATAGGAATCCGAACAAGAAAGTGAGGAAGTACGGGGGGGGGGGGGAGAAGGAAAAACCGGAGGAACCAGCATATTCCCCCATTTCGTCACCAAAACCTCAACCTTCTTCCTCCAAACCAGCTGTGATGTTAGAAATGCATCTATTGCCCTACGCCCTCACTCACGTGAAAACACTGGCCTCTTCCCATAACCTGCCAAAAGAAATTCTCATCCAGGCCCTCGGAGAGGAGATTGATTCAGGAGGGGAGAAAATAGACCTAGTAGATCAAGCCAGATCCGTCTTTTGGTCCACCAACCAAAAGACCCCTATGATGGATAGGGATTATAAGACGTTATTTGTGGGGCTAATCCTCAACCGGATGAGAAATTTCAAACTCAACAGATACGATGGATACCAAGATGAAGTGGTCGATACAGGAGCAATCCCAAATCTAATTACCACTTTGGCTCTGCAGCAAATGCCTAAGGAACTCCGACCGGAAATGCCTAAAGAACTCCGACCGAAAATCTGCTCGGTAACATCTGGCTGAGCACTGTTAGCAATGGGAGCCAACCAGTCCACGGAATTTTCAAGGCCATGTTAATCAAGTTCTCCGATGACGCGGGTCATGCAATTCTGTGTCCTCCATTGGACAACATAATACAGGAAGCCTCAAGATAGTTTTTAACTAGCCCACTTTAAGCCACAACCACTGCTGCTCAAATTGGCAAACAGACAATTTGACTGCACTCATGTGCAGCATGGACTCCTTTGAGTCCATAGCAAAAAAAATCACTGAAAACGGCCAACCAGCCGATAAGTTATGAGGCAATAAAAATGCCAATTTGTACAAACTCTCAAAGGGAGAGGTGACTACCTACCAAAATTTTCTAAGTCCTGATTCCCTCTAATAACTTCTATCTACTGAAGTACGGACCAATCAGATTACTGTACCGTACCAAAAAGTACTATTGCCGGTGTACCTATTGTACGGCCTATGTACAACAAGGCTATTAAGCGGACGCGTGTCCATTTTTCACTCGTCTGTACGTTCCTCGGAATTCCCGCGACCGAATGTTATCTCTCCACGTGGCTCCAGGTCATGCCACGTCACAAAACGCCAAAGTAACCTTTCCGGGATCTCAGCGAAGACGAATGCTGTTGGATGTGAACCGGCATTAATTATCGACCGTCGAAACAAATGTCAGATTCATTTGTTTCGTGCGAGATTCAGGCCGCACTGAATTTGACCCGTTCTATGATGTTACAATTACATTTCCGTTAATCAGATTAGGTGACGTAACACACTTTAATAATTAATCACACCCTATATACTCTAGCGATCTTCTACGATAGACTGGTTATAGCGGACGGCTACGCCAGGCTCTACCGGTCAGGGGTTCAAGTCCTACTGGACTTAACCTTTTTGTAGAGAGTGACTTAAAGTCACTCTCTAATCCTGTATATAGAGTGGAGGCAGCAATGGCTCTATCACTCTCTCTCTCCTTCAATGACTACAAAAAGTATGGGGGTGAGAGAAAAGAGATGAAGGCATGCTACTTGCATGTTTCTTTTCCGCTAATATATTAAGACCTAGAAAATACACAAACTATTTATTTCAACAGGTCAAAAGGTTTGAATTCAACTTCCTTTCTTGGTGCTGCAAGGTAAGCAGTTTAAAATTTTGCTGGGGATGGCCACCTGGACAAGGTTGAATATGGGATTAAGTGTGTGGAAGGAGCAACTTACTGTTCGGGATCTTGAGGATCAGAAAGGGGTCAAGGTGGTGGTACCCTTGGATCTATGGAATAGGGGGAAAAACAATGCTCCCGTAGCCGGTTGTTATCTTTTTTATGCCACACACACTCCAACAGAGCAGCTCGCCAGCGCTACCGATATCGTAGACTTGATATAGCAATTCCCTTTTTCTTAGCAGTGGGAAAAGCGATACCAGAGCATATTAACACAGATACCAACACTTCGGCGGGAAGTGCGCAGCTGTTTTCGCAAAGGAGAAAAAGCCTCTGGCGGAATCTTTTGAGGATCCACCCGAGAATCAAAAAATCCATCGACAAGTGGTGTCATTATCAATTCCGGATTCCGGGCTCTGGATGTTATCCATATTCTCTAGAATTAGCACGGACCTAGAGGTTGTATTCAAAGCGGGATATAACGTGGAGTCTTATGTTTCGGTGGAAATCTCCCCTGATGCTTGGGTAGTTAGTGAACACTAACTGCAATCCGGGCCCCCAGCAACTTCAATATCCATGCAGATCTCACTAAACCGCCCCAAATGTAGACGTATCCTGAAACCCCATTTAGCTATGCTGGAGCGAGTAGATCTGGTAATAGCAGGATGGCCATGTCAAGAATACTCTCTAGCAGGGAAAGGCGGGGGACATCAGGACAGCCGAAGTCGAAACTTTCTCCAGATGATCAATTTAATTTCCTGGCTCCAACAGTCCCAAAACACATCAGTGAGGTACGTTTTGGAAAATGTTCACCCGGGAGATGATAAAAAAGACAGGTCGCCAATAGCTAGAATCAAGTTAAGGAGATTCTAAGAGCTCCCCTCGTTTTTGATGCAACGCAATTGGGATCAAGGGCTCACAGAGTTCGAGCTTACTGGACCAATCTGATACCTTTGTCAGTCCTCCACCAGCTCTTACACAACCACAAAACAGATCCCGAGATTACATTGCAACAAATTCTAGGGCCATGGCGAATGATCACTCCAGTTATCAAGGCTGACCGTCCTCCATTTTTCAAGTGCAACAAACCGGGGACACCACAGCGAGCCCTGCCAACCTTAGTTTCCTTCCCCAACAACCATGCATATCGAAAGGGAGCAGCCGAAATGATATTCGACAACAAAATTGAAGTTTGGACAACACCAACGATGGAAGAACAAGAACAAGCAATGAGATTCCAACCTGTCACCACAGCAACACCTGAAATTTTAGACCTCAATAGGTGCAGCCTACTCGGACAAAGCATAGATCTCAATGAAATTGCTTGGGTAATAAAACATTCTCTTGCCTTTTCCAGCCTACAGTCTCCTAAGTCAAGGGCTAGCTACCTTCAAGCTCCACAGTCGTTAGCGGTGCAAGCCAAATTGCAGCTTGTGGGGGGAGAGAGGCAAGGAGACAGATTTTATCATCAAAATTTTCCAATCCCAACATTTCACCCAAATTAATGGATTCCTCAGTGGGGTGAGCGGAGGCTCGCGAGGGGACTGCTTAGCGGAAATGGTTAGCAGTAGCAATCTGACCGGAGGAGGGGAAGTAGACCCAAAGGTAGGGTTGGAATTTAATATCTCCCGCTGGGGTAGACCCCCACAGGCTTGAGCAGCGGTGGAACCCGAAAGATGGATTAGACCTTAGGGGAGCTGTTGAACCCTCAGCAAAAGGCCTGGCTCTCTAACCTGTTCGAGAAGAACAAACGGGTGTTCTTCGGTCAGAAAACGGCGTTGACATCTACAAAAGAACCCTTTTCGAATCAATTTAATAAACAAGACGGCTACTGTTTGGCAGAAGTAGTACCTGCTCAGCATTAAGGAAAAGGAATTCATCGCGGTAAAGGTACAAACCTTGGTGGAAGCAAGATTCGTGCAGGAAAGTACTGGAATCCATGGGTTTGTGTCCCCAACCGTTCTCCCTCCCAAGAAGGACTCGTTTGTGAAAACGGTAGACTTTCGGACGTGTGGAGACTACAGGATGCTCAACACGGCAACCTTACCTGACCGATACCCAATGTCTACCCCAGAAGAAAATTTCGACTCTCACGCCGGGGCCACCATTTATTCATGAAGAATGGATGCCACCAGATCGCAATAGAGCCAAAGCACCGAGAAAAGACAGCGTTTTGGGCATGGTCCCGGTTGAATGAATGCCTCTTCATGCCATTCGGGCTAAAGAATGCACCAGCCAAATACCAACGTGCCATGGATGAGGCGCTTTGTGGAATTGACTGTGCACGATGCTACATCGACAATGTTATTATCTTCTCGAAGACCTTCGAGAACACTTGGAGCACATAAAGATTGTACTACGGGCTCTCTAAGCAGCGGGCTTGAAATGTCACCCGTGTAAGGGAAATTTTGGGGTGCAGAAAACTATTTACCTGGGACATGAAGTTACACTCGGGACAGTGGGTCCCCATATGGTCAAGGTGGCAGCCCTTGATGCCCTTCCCCCTCCTCAGGACGTCTCTGCACTCTGCATTTTTTTAAGCCTAGCTAACTCCTATCGGGATTCATCCCTGAATTTAGCAGTCACGCTCAGCCTTTGTGTTGAAAAGAGGTAATTAATAGTTCACTTCCCTATTTTAGTTTTGTTTTAAAGAAAGAGAGTAAGGATCAAAGGCGCGCCATGGTTGCCGCTATATTTAGAAAGTGGCAGTTTTTGCAGTTAAGGGTATTTTGGCTAAAATGATGCTTAGGTCTAGATTTGAACCTGTGACCTCTAGACTCTTTAGAGCCTAACGCCTTAACCATTAAGGCGTTACGAAACGATACACGTAACAGGTTTCATAAATATATAAACATTAACGAAACAGCTAATTAAAAGCAGACTAACCAAAAGGAGCAATTTCTGCATGTACGCGAATCTGAACCGTGTAAAATATGTTTTGATCGGACGGCCGGCATTATAGCCGCCACGCGAAGTGAGATTTTTGGCGGCATACGGATAT
>JBBHKE010001215.1:0-26781 GCA_037447655.1 Zygnema cylindricum
TTTTTAGTCACGTGTTTATTAATATAGGAATGGTAATGGGTATGATGCCAGTAGTTGGTGTACCATTACCATTTATTTCATATGGTGGTACGATGATGGTATCAATGCTTATTAGTTTTGGTTTAATTATGAATGCTAGCATGCATCAACATAGTAATTTGCACACCAATTAATTATGTATAGATCATCAATCAAAGCATTATTAGCTCTTATTTCAGGAGCTTATATATTTTTAATTTGTTTAATACCGTTAAAATTATATAAAATAGGTATAATTAACATATTTGGCGAGATTTTTCCTGCGTTTGATATAGTAATTATTTATTATTTTTCGACTTATACTAATATTAGATACTGGATATTATTTATTATCGGGATTATATTAGATCATGTACATCAAGTACCGATTGGCCTTAATTCGCTAACTTTTACTACGGTAAACATCATTCTAAATTATACAAGCAGATGGTTTATTCTAAAAGACGAAGTTACGAATGTCTTAATCTTTTGCGCATATAGTTTGCTCATTATAGGTTTTAAACATATAATTTTCCTGACAAAAAATAATTATGGTTTTGAAGGATTCTCAATTTATTTTTACTACCTAACGACAATCTTTTCATATCCAATATTACGATTTCTAATTGACAAACCTATTACTGCATTAACCAGATATGCTGGATAAAACCACTATTAAAGGACAACTTATTTCTAGACGTACTTTTATAATTGGAGTAGGTAAATTTGTTTTTTTACTTTTGCTAGTAGGGAGAATGTTTTACATGCAATTCATTAAAAAAAATGAGTATAAAACGCTTTCGGATCAGAACCGTATAAGAATGATAATCCTGTTACCTAGTAGAGGACAGATTTATGACAAGCATACGCAATTAATTGCTAAAAATAATACTTGTTTCAGGTTATTATTAGATAAAAATATCAGCCCGTCTTTTGAGGAAGAATTAAAAGATGTCACAGAAATGCTTGAATTGGATACTGATCAAATAAAAGAAATTAGTAATAGAGTAAAAAGAGCAGGGAGAAGAATCCCTGTATTAGTAATGGATTATCTAAACTGGCATCAAGTCTCCATGATAGAAGAGCGCAAGGAGGTTTTAAAATCGCTATTTGTTGATACAGGCAATATCAGATTCTATAAATATGCCGAAAATATGGCCCACTTACTTGGTTATATGGGAAGAATTAAAAAAAACGAAAAAAATGATTTGGCTTTTGTAGAAGAAAATTTCAGGACTGGAAAAAACGGCATAGAAAAAATTTATGAAGAAACATTACGGGGAAATTTCGGTTATAAACAGATTGAGGTTAACGCTTATGGTAAATATGTAAGGGAATTGTCAGAAAGTAAACCTTTATCAGGTACCGATCTATATTTGAATATAGATGCAGAATTACAAAAAAATATTACACCACACTTAAATTCCAAAGGTTGTAGTGCCATTGTAATGGATTGTCAAGACGGTAGCGTTTTAGTTTCTAATTCGACGCCTTCTTATAATCCTAATAACTTTAATTTTTTATCAAATAAATACTGGTCGGAGTTAAACCAAAACCCGCATAAACCACTAACAAATAAAACAATCCACAGTCTTTATCCTCCTGGCTCAATATTTAAAATAATTACAATCCTCGCTGCGCTGGAAGCAGGAATAAACCCTTCCCATACCATAAATTGCAATGGAGGACCAGCCTTAGGTGGAAATGGTTTTAGATGCGGAAAAAAAACTGGTCACGGTTTCTTAAATATGCATGATGCAACAAAATACTCCTGTAATATTTATATGTTTGAAATTGCAAAAATTATAGGACCACAAAAAATTATTAATTTAGCCCAAAAATTTGGTTTTGGATCAAATACCGGTATTGATTTACTATCTGAGCTGACAGGTTTTGTCCCAACCCTAGAATGGAAAAAGAAGCAATTTAATAACAAATGGACGCTAGGAGATACATTTAATTTATCAATTGGACAAGGATTTTTATTATGTACACCTATACAACTAGCAAGATTCATAACTGCTATAGCTACAGACGGTAAATTATATACCCCTAAAGTTGCTAAATCTGAAGCAGAATATATCCATCTTAATCTAGAAAAGGATCATATAGCTTTTATAAAAGAAGCTTTATATAGCACTGTTAATACATTAGGTGGAACTGGCTATGGAGGAAGGCTAAACCATAATACATTGCGTATGGCTGGCAAGACCGGCACCGCCCAGGTAGTAGCCAAAAAAAATACTAACGATGATCTTAGTAGATCTGATATAGCATGCGGAATAAAAATTAACCTATATAATATAATCTAACTAGAATGATTATAATATTATCGTTATTAGATAATATTATCGTTATTAGATTCTTTCCCTTCGCTATAAGGGAAGGGAAGAATGCAGTGGACCCATTAAAATTCGTGAATTATTAGTGCAAAATAAGACTTGTGTATCAAGTATCAGAGGCAAAACTTTTAACATAAAGCCATACTAAAAAGTAATTTAGAATTAGTTAATCTTAAAGTAATCTTTTTTATCACAAACTATAATTTTATAGCAGTAAATAACTGTATACCAATTACTGTATTCCTCAGGTAAATCACGCCATGATATCACGGTCCTTAGCACATGTAACACTCCCGCAAAAAAAATTATAATGACCCACTTGTATCGGTCGACCCGATTTCTTCTGCTCCTTTTTTATAAACAGTTCTACTATTTCTTTAAACTTGCTTTCGCTAATTGGGTATTTTCTTTTACCTTCCATAATTGAACCCTTTTTACTTGCTCAATTATTTTTTACCGGTTCTTTCCCTCAATTTAAACTATTTTATTAACATCGTCCATAGTAAATCATATAGTATTAGGTGCAATAAAACTCTTTTAAAGCTTCATACAAGTGCACAAATTTCGTAATTTTATTCCTAATCCATCGTTTCATATTGGCCCCAAATTTCTTAATCGGATTAAGATCTAGGTTTAAGTATCATAAAACTTGATCCATTATTTCTTCTTGGTAAACATCAATATTTAAACCTCAGTAGCGTAATTGCGGGCATCACGTTAATAAATGACAGATTCATGATTTCAGTAAAAATATTGCCAACGGTATCGCTCATGCTAAATAGGCAGGGAGGATAGAGAAAATTAATCCTGAAAAATATTCCCATTTAATAGCTAAAAACGTTCAGATATATCTCAATGGGGCACCACATAACGAAGCAGGAGCTCAGGTGTTAGCATCCAGTATATTTAATAATCGGCGTGACCCGAAACAGGGTAGTAGAGAAATTTTATCCGAACCATCTAGCTATGTTCCTGATACCATTGTCCAAAAATCTCAGAAATATAACATTAATTTACGTTCTAGCCACTCCCTAAGCTCAGCAATAAAGGAATTAGAGCAATTAAATGCCGAAAAAGACTGTGCCATCATTATTACAGGTTCTTTGTTCTTACTTAGTGATTTTACAAGCTGCTTTAAAATATTTGTTGCTAAAAACTCACTGTATTTATTAACTTATAAATTAATTTATTTGATAGTTTTTAAAACAGCAATTTTAAACTTGCGAGCAAAAAATCTCACACATAGACTCAAATACATATTTTAGTTCATTAACTTTCGAAGTGTGTATATGAATCTTTCTAGTTTCTAAATTGAACTTAACCAAGACTTGGTATGGCGTTTATTTTTAGTTTTATTTACAATTAGCATTATTATTGTATCTTCTGACGCTGCATTTGCTGGTAGTAATAGTAACGACGTTGTCGGAGCCACCTTCTTTTATGCCGTTTAGTGTCTAACCTTTCAGGAGGTATAGCAAGAGGTATAGCAACAATAGCAATTTTTGCCGTTGGTGTTGGTGTTTTCCTTGGTAAATTAAATTGGGGTATCGCGGCAGCTACGGCTGCCGGGGTTGGTATAATATTTAGTGCTCCTAAACTTGTAGCTTTCTTAAGTGGTAGTGATGCTAATTCTACTAGCCCAACTACTTAAACTTTTAACCTACTCAAGGGCAGAATCCTTTGTGTCTGCCCTTGAGACCTTTTTAGCTACTACATTAAAAATTTCTCTTAGACTAATTAATTTAAAAGCTATAAAAAATTGTAGCTTCTCCAAAATTAGGTTACAAATTAACAAAAATAAGTTATATGAAGATTTCCCGAGTCCTACTTATTTTTTCTATAAGTTTATACAGCATAAATTTTACTATTGCGTCTACGGATAAAAAAATTAGGGTCAGTAAGCAAAACTTTTTTGATTTCAAAAAACGGCAAATGCCGCAGAAATAAAAAAAAATGCTACTGCTTTAGAACGGGGAAATGACTTTTTTGAAAAAAATGGTCAATTTATAACGAAGACCTTAATTTATACACAAATCAAGGTAGTTCCCCTTTTAAAGCTAAAATATTCGTTTTACCGACCATTTCTGCCGTAGTACATGCTGGTCATTTGTTAACCAAATCTTGCAGATCCCTGGAGTGACACACATAGGAATTCCAACAGTTATTTAAAACAACAGTTCTTATGCTCAAAGTGTATAAGATCGCCTAGTGATAATTTTGTGTATTATCACTAGGCGATTATAAACAAAAATGTATTAAGTTATTATATTTCATTATAATTAACTCCCCCTCCCCCAGGCCAGATCTGCATATATTAACTTCTCTATGATAGAGCGATAAACTGAGCTTATGTTTCCTTGGGCATTCCCTTCAGATGACATTTTAGTGGGAGGGGTTTTGGGTTCAAAGGGAGTAAACACGAATTGCAATCAACCATGTCAAAACTATCGAGGAGATTGATGATGTAATGCATTTCACTTCTGTTTGTGCATGCAGAACTGCGACATGAGAATGTGACGCCTAAACAGTGTTAAAGATCTCATAAATCTGTCATTGGCCAATAAAAGGAACAAATGACTGTGAATTTTTTGTTTTGCTACTACTGGCAAGATTAAAATCGTCGATATAAATGATAACGATGAATAGCCTATTAACTAACGGCAAGAAACTAATTGATCGCTTGTCTTTACTGGTCAAGTTAAGTCAACGCACCGGCCTTCAGGTTTTGAGAGTGCTGTGCCCATTTCGTCCCGAACTGTGCAGTGTAGGTCCTGTACGGCTGTCACAACACTGACGACCAAACCCCAGCTTCCGATGGAATTTCACATCATGTGCCGACCAGCATAATGTAGGGTTTTCTAGGGCTTTTTAACTGTACACTAGCTTCACAACATGAGTGTCTCCCCTCAAAAACGGCCCACACACAAAGACATAGGAATGAAAACTGTAGTTCTATCAAGATTCGCAGTGGGCATCAAACCCAACTCATAGGACACAAACATGTGCAAGCCTTACATCCCATGGCTATACAAGCAGGGTCTGCAACTTCCCTTGCAGACAATTGGAAACCGAAGTGAACAAATTGAAGCACATTCTTATTATGACGTGCATTACAGCGAGCCTATCCATTCCAAAACTTTTCCTAGAGATAGGCCATACATTCCACATGCTTTTGGTACTTAGAGCGGGGCTACGGTGGAAAAGGATCATCATCATGATCATCCCAGGTTTATGGAAGGACGGAACATAAATCTCTACCTCACTCTTCTAACTCCACAAATCAAACAACATTTTATCAAAACTTGCAGTCAAAAAATTTCCTTGTGACGACAGTTGAAACCAATGTAAAAGAAAAAAACAGCAGCCGGCACATAGATTATTCTATCAGCGCAAACAAAAACACTGACATAACTAAGTGAGAAATAATATTTTAATATATAGTGTCAGCAGATATTTTGTCCATAAAAAAAATGTTTTGATGGCCCGTTTTAGCTCCAACTTTATCGGGTCTTGCAAGTATTGCAAATTTATTTTGCAAACCCTAATTACCATCTTCTGCCCAATCAAAAACCTCCCTAACGACATGCGACTGTATGCGTACTTTTCTCTGTACAAGTCAGTGTCCCTCCTGACCCCCTTAACAGCTCTACTAATAAAACTACCATCGCCCTCAGCGCCCAATTCAGAAGCAAAAGACGAAATAAATGCCACCAACCAAAGGAGGAATTCCAAGCCCTACATTGTCGGTACTAGTCTTGTATGACTCCAAGTCCGTATATTTAAACGGGAAACCCTAAAATTACACCCTAGAACTTTCAAACAGACTCTGATACAGCAACTTTAAAAAAAATTGTGAAGGAAATGCTGCATGGAAAATAATTTTAGGGCATAAGATCACAAATCCCTCAAAACCTCATCCAAGCTTGGAAGAGCTCCCAAATCGACTAAGTCGCGATCGACATCCAATGCTGGTTCTCCTGTCTGATGCCCACCTTCTGTTTCCCTCTCCCTCTCCCTCTCCCGCTCCCTTTCCTTCTCCCTTTCTCTATCCCTCTCCCTCACCGTAAGTTGCTCCTGCAAGTCCTGCGAATGGAACTGCTGGAAGTTGACGGGCACAAAAGGAGACCTATCTCTCACAATGGCATGAGAAGGAGAACTCGGTTCCGATTTCACTCCGAGGCCGGCCATGGCCGCCGCAAGAGCCGGATTGATTTGACTTGTGACGACTCCCCTTCGAGTGTGAAAGACGCGAGAGACAGGTGGCGGTCCATGGCTATGCCTTCCCTCATACGTAGCCAGTAAGATATCCGGCTCATCCTGAGACCGTTCCATTTGCTTCAGAACTTTGCAACCTTCTTTTGTGCATCGAAAATAACTTCGTTTAAAGGCGCTGTTTTTAATCACCTTCTCGCCGTATTTTCTCCACTTATAACCGTCCTCCAAATCCTCCTCTCCAAACCGTATCCTCACTGTCACACGTTCTGAAGAAGGACTTCGTGACCGTTTTCTACTCGTGGGGGAGGCTCCTCCAAAGTCATATCCTGGAGAAGAAGTAGGACTGCTCTCCCTCGTACTATTCCCCTTCCTTTTCCTTCCCTCCCAGTCCCACGAATCCCCGGAATACATATCAAAATCGTCCAAAGGAGGCGCTGACCGTGCCGACCCCGGACTCCACGTGGCTCTGTTTCGGCTCAACGGCGACATAGATTCGCCCTCCTGTTTCCGCATTTCCCACGGATCCACTCCCTCCGGCTCCCTCCTCGTAGTCACTATCGGTCCCAAAGGAATCGGAGTCAACACCCCTTTTGCAAAGCCGTCATTAAAATTCCACGAATGCTGCGCTCCCTTCTCCTCTCCCTGACTCCCCGCCTACCTTCCTTCCATTAAGGCCCAGGCCTTCCATCAAGACCATCTGGCATCCATTAAGTGTCCATCCATTAAGTTCATTCCAGGCCATGCCTGCCTCCAGACCTCCATTCCTTCCACCACTATGTTATCCAACCATCAGTCTCCTCCTTCCCCCCCCCTCCCCTCCCCTTCCCTCCCCCACCCCTCCACCACCCCTTGCCCTCCCTCCGCCTCCCTCCCCCCCCCCCAGCTGGCACTGGTCCTGGGCCAGATCCTCGTTGGTGTTAATCAATCAACAAATCGTGAAGGCCAATCAAAGAGATCTGGACAAAAGGAAATCAAAAAAAAATCGAAAAAAAATCAAGAAAAGAGAGGGAAAATCGAAGTGAAAATAAAAATCAAGGTGTAGTGGTTGGGAGTGGAGGATCGGTGCGGGACGATGGAGCTTAAGTTGAGTCCCAGGCGTTCGGAGGAGAAAGAGGGTCTTTCTGAGGCTTGCGCATTGGCTCCGGTTGGGCGGTTTTGGTTGAGGTGGAATTCGAGGGGCTGAGTCTGGCTGGGATTTAGATTTAGGCTCTGAGTCTGGCTCAGGTTCAGACTCAGGTTCTGGTTCTGGTTCTGGTTCTGGTTCTGGTTCATATTTTGACTCAGGTTCAGGTTCAATAAATTTTCAGTCGACCCCAAACTCAGCCTCAGAGCCTCCTGGTTCGGAGAATCTGAGGGCTCCATGCCCCCCCAACCTCCGTTAGGGTTTCCTACGTTATTAGGGTTTCTTGACGAGGAGCCTGGAGAGAGAGAAGAGTTCATATTGAGTCCGAGGCCTGCCAAGAGAGAAGCCTGTTCCTGGGGCCCGGCCATGGCTGCCATCCCCACTAATTCCGCCAGCCCCTCTAACATGGCGGCCACAGGCGGTCTGGGGGCGGCCATGGCTGTGGCGCTGGCCACGAGCGCCTGCAGGTCGCTGAACCCGTTGCGGAGGTCGGGGGTGGAGAAGGGGTTTAGGGACTCCTGGGGCTGGAAATGGGAGAGGCGGGAGAAATCCATGGTGGAAGGAGAAGGTGTGCTTTCGGAAGGGAAGAGCGAGAGACCGGAGTGGAAATCGTCTTCTTCTCGGGAGGAGGATTGTCCTCTCATGGTTTGCGACACGTGCGGGCGAGGAGGGAGGTTGTGTCACGTGGGAGAAAGTGAGCTAAGGTTTGGGTGTGCACTGGGGGCAATGGCAGGGGAACGATGAGGTCGGTTGTAAACAGACAGGAGATGAGCCGATAAGGGAAGGGTCGTAGTAACGGAGTCTGAGCCAGGCACGTTTAGGGTGGGAGGGAGCTAGGGCTGCGAGAGTCAATGAAAAGAGTCGTAAGGAAGAACAGAGACGACCAATGGGAAGCGAGGGAGCTCACAAGAGTCAATGCTGCTGAGTACGTGTAGTGCTCGTGTTGGCTTAGAGAGGTTCGGCGGTCAGTAATCCGTCGTTTCACTGACATGCGACGAATTGTAAACTCTCTGACTCGTCGCATGCCAATGAAAAGGCGACAGTTGCTTCGGAGGAGAAAATCGCGTTCCCTGCACGAAAAATCTTGGGATACGCACTTTGTAGGGATTTGAATTTTGGGAGTTCCGATCGTCGTGCGCTTCAGGTGTTTCCGAGAGCGCCAAGCACAGGTTGACCGAATCGCACGGTTGGGAAATGAAAAGCGTTGCGGACACTGATTGGCGGTACAGAGGGCAGTACAAAAGAGTCAAGTAACAGGAATAGTGTAGACGGTGTGCGATAACCTGCAGACATTTTCAAGACGACGATAAACGAACCCGATTTGTGCGAGTTCTAGGAGTGCGTATTAAATTTATGGACATCGTACGTAAAGAAACAGTTGCTTTGTCTTTTCTGCCGGCTTTATTTCATGGTGCTGAGGCAGCGAGCGATATAACAGCTGTTCCGTGGCGGCGTGATTTGTAGTGGAAAGTCGTACATCCCTGTTACTAGAGGTTTGACACTATGACAGTTTAACATAAGCCTCAGGGTCACCTTAACTTATCGAATCGGCGTCATCGCTCTGTTACGGAAAAACGATATTATGAATTAACCTCTGGGATTTGACGTCGCGACAAACAAATCTAAAGTTATGAAACTGATGGAAGATTTTGGAAGAAAGCCTTGTACAGGCGACGACCGTTTACATTTTCACAAATCGGCACGTACAGGACAAAGACGTACTTATTAGTTATTACTTATTAGTTATTGCTAACTTCCTGCAACGACAAGATTCTGGCGGTCAGCAATTTTCGCGCGGTCTCATTGATGGGTTGAGTCAAAGAAAATTGCGAGAGTCTGGGATTAGACGCGGCCATTGGTACGGCCGAGCTCTCAAAAGTGGTGACTTGTCACGCAAAAGATGAAAGTGAACTGATTTGCTGTGGACACTGTATTCTAAAGTGAACAACACCAAAAAACAGCCGTACGGACACTGTAATGTTCGAGCCTTCATGGACCTGTTTGCGTCACGACTGGGCTGCCAATATCGCGTCGGTTTTGGGATTTGTACGACGGCCGTCAGCATTCTCCGCTACACCACCTAAGGACGAACAAGCTAGCCGTACATTGCCTTTTAGCTTTCGCATTTGCTGGATTCACACTAGAAAGGGATGGTGAATGAGATGAAGAAATGAATGTCCTTTTTTTTTGTCTGGACGTGAATTGCCCTTGACGTCATCTCACGTCAACAAAAACGTAGCGATGTGATTCATGTTGCCGTACGACTAGGTATGGACCAAAAAGTGGGAGGCTTGGAAGGTGGATGCGATCTGTGACGATCAATGGGGGGAACCGAGTAAGGAAGGTTGTTCGGGAAAACTAAAGGGGCCGGGGAAAGAATTCTTTCGGAGGTTGGCACGCGACTCCATTTGCGAGGTAAACGCAATGAAGGATAAAAATGGGATGGGGTATGCAAGAAAGGCCATGATTCAATGTGGTTTGTCGGTGAAAAATGGGAAATGGAAGGAGAGTATGTTGACTGGGCACTTGAAATGCATCATAATGAAATGGCGGAATTACTTTGAGGGCGATGAGGTGCCACTTCCCAGCGTAAGGGCACGAGAATTTCTCAAAGGCATGCGAGATGCCGACACTCATGAAGACGAGGTCACCGAACGAGACTTGGTGGACGATCTCGTATAATCCATTTTCAGCAGTATTAATGAATAGGAAATTTAGGGAGTGAGGGGGGGCAGTAGTTTTTTAGTATTAGTTTGTTTTTATTGTCATTTTTTTTATTTTTAGTTTCATTTGCGATGTTTGGTTATTTTTTTTTAGTATTAGTATGATTTTCGTTTTTCCTATTTTTTTTTAGCTTCGTTTGCGAAGCTTGGTTGTTGTTTGTATACGAATTTGACGGAAATAAATATTATTTCAGACCTTTATTTTCTGTGTTTTTTTTATAAAATTGTATACAAAAATATAAAGGGACATTCATTTATCATGATGTTGTGTTTGCATGGAGTATTCCTTTGTCTTTTTGAATTTCCCACACTCTTTCATTGTATGTTCTTCTTCCACAATGGTAGAATTTGAGACAGTTCCGTCGCTGAATGGAAAAATGTAATCTGAACATTCGGCAAAACACCATGTTTTCTTGAGAGTGGCTAAGCGACAAAAATGCCTCGTCGCTGGATCACTTCCAGCGATGAGAAGGTGCAATACATTTTATCATATAATACTTTAGACAAAAATAATTTGTTTACAAATTTGGTTTGACATTCCTCCAAAGTTTGAACTTCCTCCAAAGGGAGCACTTCTTCCAAAGGCAAAATATGAGTGTTGCCAATGTAACTCTCAACTGAGATTGTGTTAAACCTGTTTTTGTATCTCAAGGATTCCCCTCTCCTCTTAAGGTGTTTTTTTCACCGTTGTTTTGTTTTTTTTTTGCACGTTTGTTTAATCTTTTTGTTTTCACATACATGGATTTTACAATTCTATAAAACTATTACTCCCTCGCTCAAATAGAAAAAATACTCCGTCGCTCAAACATGAGAAAACACAAAATGAAAATTACAGAATGTACATTTTTTTCCATTGTGCACTTTTTATACTTTTTTGGCGCATATATATGTATTTCTTAAAAAACACAACATCACAAGAAATCGTGATAACACTTTATGAAAAATATTTATTATATATCATAACCCTCTTCACACAATTACAAATAAAAATGTAAGAACGCATACAACGACAGAATTACATCGCTTGTCCAACATTCATTAAAACTAAGCCTATATTAAACTAAAATAAGACCCTTTTTTTTAAAGAACTAATATATATTTACCCTATCGTCATTGTTTTCTACGTCTCGATTCGCGATACCAACAAAAAAGTCCAAACATAGTCCCAAAATGGTGGTCCATCCACTCCATCCACTTGTGTTGAAATTCACTTATTATCATGTGGATCCTGTTTGAAAAAATAGGAGCAATTTTTTCATTGGTGGTAGAGAGAGAGAGAGAGAGAAAGAAAGAGAGAGAGAGAGAGAGAGAGAGAGAGAGAGAGAGAGAGAGAGAGAGAGAGAGAGAGAGAGAGAGAGAGAGAGAGAGAGAGAGAGAGAGAGAGAGAGAGAGAGAGAGAGAGAGAGAGGAGAGAGAGAGAGAGAGAGAGGAGAGAGAGAGAGAGAGAGAGAGAGAGAGAGAGAGAGAGAGAGAGAGAGAGAGAGATGGAGAGAGAGAGGGAGATAGAGAGAGGGGGAAAGAGTGGAAAGAGTGGAATGTGACCAACCGAGACTTTAGAACTTGTTAATCTCCGCCAGAAAAATGTTGGTTTCCTGTCAACCCCTCATTCTCCATCTTCCTCAGATGATGAATTCACGTTGTACTCTTCCCTTTTCTTCTCATGTTCTTCCACATCGCTTTCTCCATCCAACTTGTCGTTTTCATATTTGATTTTTTTATTTACAAAACATTTTTTTTCATTTTTTAGAGATAGTGGATAGAGCGACAAAAATATAGAGATAGTTTTAGAGAAAGAGAGAAAGAGAGGAAGAATGTGACGTAACAAAAAACGATAGGGTAAAGGAAAGGACGAGAGAAGGGAAGAGGTAAGAAGGATTGGAAGCTGGAAAGGAAACCCTAAACTGTGGAGAATAAGTGCTAGATTGTGAGGGAGGGTGAGAGGGAAAATAGACATAGAGGCAAATGAAGAGGGAGAACGATATGCTGAGATCGAAAGTAGAGTAGGGCAAATGAAGAGGAAAAAGGAGAAGGAGAGGGAAAGGGATAGGCCAATCGCAAAAGACAGAAAAGCTAAGGGTTATTCAGGGGAAGAGGTAATGGTTGATAGAGATGAAAAGGGAAAGATAAGGGCAGGGAAAAGTTGTAAGGGAGACGGAGAGAGAGGGAGGGAGGGAGAGGCATACAGAGAGGGTGAGAATAATGGTATTTTTTTTTTTTTTTGGGATAAAAATTAAAAAAAATATATATATATATATATATCAAAATTGATTATCTTGTCCTCCGTGTGGTGACCATGTTGCTTTTCCATAGGCAGTGGGGTAACACAGGTCCCAAGACGACGACTTTTTGACGCCGTGCTATGAGTGGCATCCATGGAGGCGAAAGAAGCAGGCGAGAGGCGAAACTACGCAGGTGACAGACGAAACGAAGCAGGCGACAAGCTGTCACCTGCTCGTTTGTTGTTGAAAGGTCGAATTTTAGATGTTGACGGTGCAAGCGTCCAATCCCATAGGAGCCAAGGAAATGGTTGGTTTCCATTAGTTAAGAAAAGATATAATTTATGGGGAGTGTCCGCATTTGACGTGACTCCACTCCAATATCAACATCCCGAAATATTGTAAATGTATTATATTTATTGTAATTAAATTACTGTAATTTGTGGTCCTTTTAGGGCACCCACCCAATATTAACGTAAACGTTTACAGTATTTTATGGCCAAATGGCATATTTGAATCGTATTAGGGTATGAGTTTATACTAATTTACCTGTAACTCTCAATTAGAATTAGTTTTATTACTAATTGCGAATGATAACCATAGCTAAAATGGCAATTGCAAATGTTGGGCAGACTGTTACATGTTTGCGGCACAATTCAATGAGTTCTGTTAGCTTACAGTTTAAAATATGAATTTCCACACGCGAACATGTTCGATGTTCACACGGTAGACGGACAAACACATGAGAACGTGATTTTTTTCGACTAGTTTGGGTCTATTTCTTCCAGTGCACATTCACATGTGTGCGCAATAATATTAAGTGTCTATTTATGCCTTTGTATTTCAAATAGTACCATTTCATACGGAGATACCTTGTCCGTACACCACACTAAAAACATTGCAGTGTACTTCGATTACTAACGCTAATTGAAAAAAAAACCCTAATTAGAATAATGGAAAAAATAGAATTATGGATTGTATTTCAGATTTTTTTTTTTGAAAAAGGGCACCGAATTGGCGTTATATACTCTAATAGCGATTGGCGGTGTAACACGTATAACCTGAGTTCACATATCCAACGTTTGAACATGTGAGAACAACTTCGTTATATTTTTGTAGCATGGTAATATTAACTATTATATCGCTATTAGTGTTATGATTTTTTTTGCCACTTAAAAACAAATTTTCTCCGTACACTATTTTCTAGTTTTCGACTTGAGACCGTCAATATGAAGCTGAAACTCTTTTCTTTCCATCGGAATCGTCACATATTGAAACCGACATTCGTGTACGGAGAAAAAATGTTTAAAAAACCGTAAAAGAACTTCAACACTAATAACGATTCACGCTGTACACTACAAACGTGCATCGTTATTATTGTTAAAGCTTTTTTCCCCACTTAAAACAACCATTATCTGTGCAAACTTGTCCAATTTTCAATTTGAGACCGCCAATCGGAAGGTGAGAATCTTGACTTTCAATCACAACCGTCAGATCCGCAATCTGACAAGTATGTACGGAGAAAAGTCGTTTTAAGAGACGAAAAAAACCATAGGTCAAAAGTAGGTGAAAGTAGGCCCATACAATATTCCTATTGTACTTTAAACATACAATATGACCAGTGTTGTTCAAATTGTGCGATTTTTTCAATTTTTACGATTGAAACGTATAACTTGTAACTTTTGAAAAAATTGCAAAAAAACGCGCTTTACTTTCTGTCCGGTAAAATGAACCGACAGTTTATAAGGAAAGTACAATATTTTCCGTAAAATGTACGTTTTTTTACGGAAATGTACGGAATTCAAAGAAAAGATACGTCGCACTTATTAGTACTTTTTGTCTAGTGAACAGAAAATTCACGGAACTTGAACGTTATTTTTTCGGAAATATACGGAAATTTTTGAAAAGAGACGTTGAGTTTCACACTATATGTGCGAGTTAAGTTTTAAAAATGTACGAACGTCTTGTTCGTTTTTTTTTTAAAAGAAGGCGTCATGGACTGTTGAAAACGAAACCGCATAGACACCGCCTCCCTCTAACCTACCCTCCTCCCTCCGAAGCTTTTTACTATCCTCTTTTTTAAACATCGGCAGAAGCAACCAAACCCATAACTCAAAGAGAGGAGTGGGAGCACGTGAAGGCTGTAGATGGTGGGATTCTGGTGGCCAACCAATTATGCATATGTATTTATTCCAACTTCAAATATAACGCCCATTGAAACTCTGAGACCTCCATAAGTCCTCAGAATGGATTAAATTCGATGATGACGCAAAATGTACTTCTCTTTTTTTCTATTTTATTGTACGGTTGAAACTTACGCGGTACGACTCTAAGTTTTACAGGAAAACGACAGAAAAAAACCCTTACTTAAGCACACAAAAAAACCCTTACTTAAGCACACAGAGACGCACCCTAAGTTACCGCTACATGTGCATTTACCCTATGCTCTGTGATTTCAGGTTCTGGATATCGCTTACCTGACAGCTCATAAAGTACAATTTTGAGATAATCGACCTAGTCGAGATAAGCCCACAGGGGACATTCCCCTAATTTTATCACAAAGTTGCGTAACTACTGTACTCGTCATCCACTTCTGACACCGTACGGTGGTGACGGTTATCCGGATATTCTACAACCACTTCTAGTTAGTCAGCAACTACGTTACGGTAAAGTACATAGTACCGTACTTTCTGAGCTACACTGTTCAAAGGACGAAAAAATCTCACCACATGGTACTGTAGTTTTTTTGTATCACGTGGGTGACACTTTTTTACCGTGCAACCAACCGGGAGCGAAACATCCCACAATTCTTGGCCTCACAGTCTTCAGTAGTCCAGGTATTGCTGTTGCTAAGGACCTCACGCTCCTTACCGAATCAGGATATCAGGTTACGTTTTAAGTTCGAAATAGGTTCGACAGTCCGAAGCTGAGCCTCGGTTTAAAAAAAATCGGCACTTCTCATGGAAGTGTGGCGAGATACACCATGTGAACGGTCTTACGTGAAGATTAGTTTTTGTCATTCTCCGTTGCCAGGATGACTGTTCAGTGTTCACACTTATAGTAGATCTGCAAAATCAGAACAACGCCATATCGTCATTCGCAAATTTAAACTTTCGCTGCTGCTGCAATTCGTGAATTCCGACAGTAAACTTTCTTGCCATCCCTCCTCTCTCCTCTCTCCTCTCTCCTCTCTCCTCTCTCCTGACAAAGCATAATACTGAGGCAGCCATGGCGAACTTGCTCGATCTCCAGAAGCTGGAAGTTCCTGAGCCTTTTGTGGTTGCTGAATACATCTGGTAACGTGTCCCTCGTCGCATATATTAAAGACCATTTTTATCATTTTTTTTTTGAGTCCCCTCAAGTTTGAAATGAAAGCCAGTGTCAGCTTCTGTCGTGGCTTTCTTAAATCTGCACTTCTATATCTGCCTTTTGAAAGATTGTGTATACATTTTTGTCTTTTATGGGGAAGATCTCTGATGATTTTCTTTTTCTTCTCTTCTTATGCAGGATTGGAGGCAGTGGAATCGATCTTCGCAGCAAGGCCAGGGTATGTCTCCTCCATTCACATCTCCCCTCTGTTCGAGCTGATTTAAGTCCGAAGTCCTCTCTCTCTCTCTCTCTCTCTCTCTCTCTCTCTCTCTCTCTCTTTCTTTGTGTGTGTCTTTTCTCTCGCTCTCTCTCTCGCTCCCCCCCCTCCCTCTCCCTCCCTCTCCTAGTCCTTCTCTGGGATTTCAGCAATGCCTGCCGCTCCTATGCGTGAGTTGATTTCAAATTCAGAATCGAGTTGATCCCCGAAATTACTGTTATTGACACATCAAATATTTTTGTGTACAGACCTTGAAGGGCCCGATCACCAGTCCAAGCCAGCTTCCTAAGTGGAACTATGATGGCTCTAGCACAGGTCAAGCTCCAGGGGAGGATAGTGAAGTTATCCTATAGTAAGTATTTTCTTCTGGTGAATTCGTCACTCTTTTCGGGAAGAGCTGGTTCAGTCACCTGTATTCAAATTGACTTCAGGTTCATAGTATTTTAATTTTAAATATGATTTAAAAAATGATTCATTTTGGAGGTTTTAAAGTTTCCCCACTTTCATAGGGGGCTGTGCCAGTTTCTTAAGTTTTAGTTCTTACTTTAATGTGGAGAATTGCTACCTTCGTCCTTCTTTAGTGTTTTTTATTCAATGCCTATATTTTTTATGTTTTCTAACGCCTCTTCCTGATTGAAATTTTGCAGTCCCCAGGCAATCTTCAAGGATCCCTTCCGAGGTGGCAACAACATTCTTGTGAGTTTGTGCCCAATCATTTGTTCATTTTTCGTAACACTTTAACCCAATTTGTCTTGTATCTTTCTTGTACGTTGCTACTTGTTTGTGCAAATGTCAATCTTTAGTCTGTCCGTCGGTCAATGCGTTAATGTATTTCTGGTTGAAGACTTTGTTGTTGGACATAATCTGCTTTGGAATTTTAAATTCGCATTAGGACGAATATTATGTGTTGGTTGTTCCAAAACGGATGTATATCCCTGTTGGTTATATTGCTAAACTGACGCAAACTTTCCTGCTGGGGACAGGTGATGTGTGATTGCTACACTCCTGCTGGCGTGCCGATCCCGACAAACAAGCGTGCTGCCGCAGCTGAGATCTTCGAGAAAGTGAAGGAGCATGTCCCATGGTCAGTTTGACTGTATTTTTAGCTCCCTGAAGCTGAGTTTTGACAATGTGGTTGTACAATGTTTTGTAATTCTTCAAATGCAACAAATTCTAACTTGTTTTCATTTGTATGATGTTTTCCTGCAGGTTTGGAATTGAGCAGGAATACACATTGCTGGCGGTGAGCTACATTCTGTGTTCTGATGTTGACGATGCTTGATTGTCAGATGCATGTGATCCAGTTGCTGTTAATTCTTGCGTGCTTGGTGCTTCACGGCTGTATGTGTCTGAATTGCAATTTATTTGTTTAATTCAACACTTGTTTGTTTGTTTGTTTTCATTTCACATTTTTTTGTTTGCATTGTTATTTCTTTCTTTTTGGATAGAGTCCGGCCATGACAGCAAGGTCTGTATTGTACCCGAGGTAGACCTCTCATCTGTCTTCATTTCTGGTCGTTGCCTTAAATCTCGTCTAGGGGATTTGTTTTGAAGTCTGGATTTCACTTCTGCTAGACATGATGTCGTTAACAGGACTGTAATGATTATAACATTCTATTTCATGTCAGTCCTTCACCTACATTGATTGTTACTATTAGGAATGCTTTGCATGTTATGTTTTTTTCGAATACTAGATTTTGTGTGTTTGTCAAGAATGCGTCTCCTTGGAATAATGTTAAGTGGGAAGTGTTGTACCGTGGATGTTACTGGGATTTTTGCCTAATTTTTTTCCTGCATTTTGAAGTATTATTTAGCTTGATGAGATATAGCAAGGTGCTCCTATGGAATTCATCTTTGTTTTGTTTTTACCGAAGATGTGTTTTTATTGCTCTATGATGTTATTACCTTCTCTCGTAAGCCAGGTAGTGACATTTCTGTTTTTTCTGTTTATGCTGTCACATGCAGAAGGACAAGTGGCCACTTGGATGGCCATCTGGAGGTTTCCCTGGACCTCAGGTAACATTTTCTCCTATTTTTTCTAATGTTGACGAACAGCAGGCGAATATATAGATAATTGTTGTGCCTAATTCCTACTTGTCGGGAAGTGAAAGTTCCGAGCATAATTCATATCTGTAGGTAGTTTAAAATAGATGGTTCATTGTGCCGAGAACTAATTTTTGACAACCTCTGAATGATCTTGAATGCCTGTATATGTGTTATGCGCAGCAGGGTAATGCTATTTGTTCTCTGAAGTATTCTAGTTTTGATCTTCGTATGCTTCTTTTCTATCCTTCGGTTTTCATTTTTTCCCCCGGAAAGCTTTTGTAACTTTGTCATAGGAGAATTTTGGTGCTTGCAGGGCCCTTACTACTGTGGTATTGGAGCTGACAAGGCATGGGGACGTGACATTGTAGATGCCCACTACAAGGCTTGCTTGTATGCAGGAATTATGATCAGTGGAGTCAATGGCGAAGTTATGCCTGGACAGGTATCTTGTTTTTTGTGTTTTCTGTTTTAGTTTCTTTGACAGCATTTTGTAGCATCTGGTTATTATTATCCCGCTGTTCTAATTTTCCACCTTTCTGTTTAGTTCTAACTTCTTTGGAACTTTGATATTGTTTATTTGTTGATTTGTGTTTACAAGGTACATTTACCTTGTCCATATTTCAGCGTCCTGCAGTGTATTAAGGGAAACATTTATGTGAACATTTGTTGCTAATCATGTTATTTGGATGTCATGTCCAATAATTGTCTTGAAAACATATTTTTGCTCTGTCAATGGGATTTTCGACACCCAAAACAGAGTTTTTTTGGATGGCACACATCTTATTTTCTTTTTCTCTCTCATTTTCCAGTGGGAATACCAAGTGGGACCTTGTGAGGGAATTTCGAGTGGAGATCAATTGTGGGTGTCTCGGTACCTTCTCGAGGTGATATTTCTGACTATAATCTATTATTGGCCTTAAATTATGTCAGATTTCGACAACTCCCCATGTGTGCAGCGTTTTATGAATGTAAAATTTCGGAAACTGACCCATGAATGACAAATGAGCTGTCTTTGCCCAATCTGATTTACCCCAGTTCAGTTAATATGATTATGGCTGTATCAGTTCTTTATGACGTGTTAAGGTTTTCAGATAATATACCCGTGATGACATTGCACCTCTTACTTCTCTTGTTTATTACTTTGGAAATTAACCCGATGTTTGTTTGCTTGCAGAGAATTACTGAGGTCGCTGGAGTTGTCCTCACCCTCGATCCTAAACCCATTCCGGTAGGTTATGGCTTTTCTTTTTCATTGCATTTTTTGTTGGGCTGTTACTGATTTTTTTTCTTTTTCCTTTTTTCAATCTTTGTTGGGGCTGTTATAGACTGCAGATTTTAGTATTTGACATTTAGGTGATTAACGTTTTTCTGGTTATTGTCTATTGTTTCAGGGTGACTGGAATGGAGCTGGATGCCACACGAACTACAGGTTAGACCTCCCTCCCTCTCTTTGACTCTTAATTGTACATTATTCTGTTTTATTTCTACTTGAGCAGTGGAAAAGTAGGCTGGAATAAAGTTTGAATGTTACTTTGCACATTTTGGAATTACCGTGGGCCAAGGTTACAGCTGCAGGTGAATGACAGAATTAATTCGGAATAATTTGTTGTTAAGTTTGTCTTTTTGTGTTTCGCAGTACCCTGGCTATGCGAGAGGAAGGTGGTTATGCCGCTATCACCAAAGCTATTGAGAAACTTGGTCTGAAACATAAGGAGCACATTGCCGCCTACGGAGAGGGTAACGAGAGGCGTCTAACTGGAAAGCACGAGACGGCCGACATCCATACCTTTTCATGGGTAAGTGTGGGTTATTACATTGTGAAGGTGTTAGTCTGTCTGCAACATTTTATCGGTTTGTGGGTAAGCAGTGGACTATTGTGTATTTTGTCTTTTGGTACCATCTTTTGAAAGGTTTATTGTTATGTTACTGACGCTCAACGCAATGGTTGATTTTTGTTGGGTAAGTAACTGTGCGTTAACAGAATACGGTGTTCACTAGTCGTTGGTCTTAATTGGTTTTTTTTTCCGAGTAATCATTAAGTAGGAAATTGGTCGATGATGCAGAGCCAGATACGTGTATGTCTCAGAATTTTCTGTTGGTTTTTTAGTAGTTTTTGAATTTAACTGTTGTTTTCTCCCACAGGGTGTTGCTAATCGCGGCTGTTCCATTCGAGTTGGACGCGATACTCATGCTGAGGGCAAGGGTGAGTTTCGAAAGGAAGGGACTGTGAATTGTCCTCTCATTTTTTGGAAAGAAACTAGGTAGTCGATGGCCTCAAATGTGTCAGTTTTGAAGGCATTTTGCATTTGCAAACTCTAATGTTGAATATACTGTGGTTTGCTCCGTCCGGTATAGTTTGTTTTTTTACCAATATTTGTCTTTGTCTTTCAGGATACTTTGAGGATCGCCGACCAGCTTCCAACATGGACCCCTATATTGTCACATCCAAAATTGCAGAGACAACAATCATTTTCGAGGGTTAAGCTTGTATGTCCTCTCCATAATCAGACACATGCATGTATTTTTTCTGCTCACTTGAACTTGACCGCTGATCATGGATTTTTTAATGACTGGTCTTTGTTGTCTTTTTTTTGCAAGTCGGGAATTAATTTTGGTTGTAGTACAGGCAGGAGGGGTGTTCGCACTTATGGTTCTTCTGATCTCGGCAGCTGTAGCTAACCCCATATGCAAGAAACACCATTTTTTGGAGTGCATTGGTTGCACGTTATAGTGGTATGATGTTGAATGACTTTCGTATGCGACCTTTTAGTTCAAACCCTGCAGTCCATGTTTTGGTATTTTTATTAACAGACCAGATAAATCGCAAGGTGTTGAAAATGTAGGACAAGTTATGAGGCATGTACTCTCGCATGGTTTGGTCGGTGATGAAATATGAAATGATGGCACCTTAGATTTGTACAGGCGTGGTCCACGTATGAAGGTTGAGTCTGTTGCCTATCTCATTGAGAATAATTGGAGTATATATATGTTTATGTATTTATAATCTTGAGTTAGTGTACACTTACTAAACACACGTTAGGAGATATTTAATCATATTGTTTATATAGTGGATGTTGAACCTCGAGTTAAGCAACACATTGCTATTGTAACTGTGAATTTTGAGTGTGCAATATTATAGCAATATTTGTATAAAGCACTTTTTGTGAAGCCGCTCATTAAGTTGTTAGTTTTCATTATTATTATGAACAGTAGAAACTGTGGCCTAACTGGAGTTGTCACTCATGTTTTACTGTCCAAGATGTTGAACTTACTTCAATCGGGACGTATTGGGAAACTTGATTTTCTTTAATGGAGATCTTCCTGTTGTGTTGTTAACTTATCGTTTTTTATTTTTGTTTTCCTTGTGTTGTGCTTTTGTTCTCCCTTTGTGTGAATTATGTCAATATTTGTCTTTTGGTGTTAAGTGAAGACTCTAGTTAATTCTTAATGTTGAATTTATGGGTGAAAACTAAAGCAGTTTTCTGAAACTGTGGGATGTTTGCAGGTAAATTTTACAAAATATGTGAGGACAAAGTAGATACAAGCGGGGAGTCCACTGGAAGTCTGGTAGGATTTATTTGGTTTTCTAATTTGGTTTTCTAAATCGGTATAGAATGCAGTAAATTTTAATCTATGTACATGCCTTAGGACATAAGGAGAGGCTTGTGACAACATGTAGAGGGGAGTAGCTCTTCAATTTTATATCATGTAGATTGTAGCGAGTGTTGTTTGATTTGAAAAATGTAGTTGTATAGGTTAATGATGTGGATATAAAATGTTTTAGGAACAATCACAAGCTCCTATGAGATGATTTTCCCAAAATGTGTAAGTGCGCCATATCTACTTTGGACTGTATCATGCTTGTATGGAACAGGTAATGGTGTGGATGCCTGCGAATTTCTGGTTTCAGTTACTTCCTTGAATGATAAGAAACTTGTGACATTGGTTGTTTTGCCAGAAAGTTTTGGTTCGCGCCATTTTTTGGGTAGCTTTTCGTATGTTTTTAGTGAATCCTACTTGAACTTTTTCATAGCACTGTAATTTTAAAACAGATTTTGGTTCTGTTTTCTATCTAAAGCATTTTTTAGGACAGCAGTAGTGGGAATCAAAACAATTTGGTCCCAAGGATGCTTATGATTCAGTCAAAACTTTAATGTTAAACATCGAAGAAGATTTTACTGTGGAGTATATATACTGTTAGTATTAACTCTAGAGCAGTTTGTATGACACAATCACACTAAATGTGATACATGAGTCTCCTGTAAGAAATGTGGAAGGCTCTTTGTTGTCGACAGTTTTCATTTTTGCGTTTGTAATATTGCGATATGGGACCGACATTTCGGCGGCATGTTTCTCTCTTGAATTCACAGCACATCGGCTAAAGTTGTTAGCGGAATAACTGTCTAATTACTAAAATAGATACTGACTTTATTAAAAAGCGCGATAGTAAACCGGCTGAGTCCATGGGAATAGAAAAGAGGCAGGAATGCTAAAACAGAATTATAAAGTACTATAACATCCAGTTATACTTTTTAACACTTTTTGCAATTTTCAGTGAAGATAAGTAGTTTATTATCAGAACCAATGACTGCCGTTAGTGCTGAAACACTTTCTTTGTCAGAAGGAATGTAGTGGTAAGTCTTTGTTTTCGGGCAGAGGCTTATATGAACGGCAGAATTGAATCAGTTTGAATTCACTGTTGTTATATGCACACCATCATTTTCCGTTAGCGTGGAAGGTGCAAGCAGGTGGTGTAAGGAAGGGAAGAATTATCTAGATTGGCTTCTACATAGATGAAATTAATTTCTGAGGCTGTTCTCTTTTCTTCTTTTCTCTTCTCTTTGATGATATTGTTTTTCCATTTTCAGCGCACATGTTTTCCTATGCATCATTTGTTTTACAAGAATGGTAATCTCGGCCTCCAGAGGGAAGCCTATTGTCTGTATAAATTATTTTCCCTTGTTAAACGTCTTTTTTTGTAATGAGACCTCAGGGCGGTTTTAAATTGGCTTACTAAATAATTACAGTGCCTTGATGTATAAAATAATATACATATTTACATTGTGGCGGTTGTAAGTGTGACTACATTTAAACCATTGGCTCTTTTTTTTTTTTTCCTTATTTTCTTTTTCTTGTAGTTGACCAGTTGGAAGCTAAGACTGTTACCCTTTGTCTGCTTGCCCTAAAAGGAAAGGCTGACAGTTACGATTAAAGTCAAAAACATTTGAAGTGCCCGAAAAAGGAATGTGCGTGAAATTTTGACTTCTGTAAATTCGTTAGTGCTCATCAGAGTTATTCGTCTCACTCAACTAACATTGAGATTCGAAAACTAAGTTGTAAATAGTATTGAACCTCGACATGTAATCGATACTTTCAAAAATGGTTTCTTTCAAATTAACAAAAAAAGAAGTGATTACAAAAATGGAAATATGCATAAAAAAGAAAAACTTAACATGCTTCCACAGATCCCCATCACTAACATAACAAACATTTTTATATGGAAAGAAATTTAGCCTCAGAACCAGTTGAAACTAAAATTATAACAATTTTACCAAAGAATGAATGATGAGAGAGAAATCAAGCCAAAGGTGGATACCCATATGGAGTAACGAAGGGTGGAACACAAAATGTCTTTATTTTTGAAAAGAAAAAACAGGGTTTTTGAAAAACCACCATCGTTATTAGCGTTAAGGATCCATTAGTGTTCAATTAAAATTAGAATATATAATAACACTTTAGTGCAAGCATACCTTACCGATTTTAGCCCATTTATCTAAATAGTGTTGTTAACACTATTTTATGATTTTCGGCAAAAAACGTTGATAAAAAATAGTGTTATAATCTCTAATAATGATGGGTGGTGTAGTTACCAACCAAGCCCTAGGACCTGGCTCGCATAAGAGACGAAATGTGCACGAGAACAATATAAATAACATTTTGAGTTTGGGTGCTTTTATTTTCCTTGTTGATTGTTTCTTTTCTTTTCGTTTTTTTTGTGTTCCCATGGCTCTATTTGTTTTTTATTGTAGTTTTTCAGTTTTGGCCATGCCACCCCTTTTGTACCCTGGACTTAGATGGGTTACCATCGTGCTTTTTAATTTATCCTGCTTTTACTATGAACCCTATAGGGAGGAGCCTCGAAAAGCTCGAATCAAATGATAGCGACAAATTTTATCGGGAGTTAAATTCCTGGACCCATATACCTGATTTGAAACAAGAAAAGAAACATTTGGTATCTAGGTGAAAGCAATGGGTGGGAGGGAGAGAGAAAGAGAGAGAGAGAGATCACATAGGCCCCTAACAAGGTCGTTGAAAAGAAGAGTAGAGACGAGGGACAATGAAAGTAAGATGAAAAAAAAAAAGACCAAGGAGAGCATCTTGCCCAAAGTGATGGGATGGAGGGAGAGAAAACTTTTTTCCTTCCTCCAAACGAGGGATGATGGAAAAAAAAGACAAGATGAATACTACGGTAGTCAAAAATCGACGCCGAAGTCAAGGGACACGAGGCACAAAAAAAAAGAAAGAAAAACAAAAAATCTAAATATCTTGCACTTGCCACTTCCTTAATTTAACGGAAAGGAAGGGAAAAGTCCAAACTCTCGCCAAGGAGCCCCAATAGATAAAGACTTTTGATGAGAAAAAACAATTTACATTTGAAAACTCGTCACTAGTTTATATTAACTAAAAGTGGGAACAATGTGGATTGGACAATTTGAGGTTTGAATTGGAAATCATTTCTCCTCCTCGTAAATGACCCGGAACATACGATATCTTTTAATAATTAAATTTTATTTGAGGTGTTTACTTTTTCCCAATTTTTTGAATGACCGCTTATTTTGTAATCCAACAAATATAAATCCTTCCCATGATTGAAACAATACCCAACTTTATTAAAAAAAAAAGGGTGATGGTAAACCATCAGACTCCATGGGAACAAAAAGGGGCGGCAATACTAAAACTGAAAAAAACACCACTAGTCGTTATTAGTGTTAAGGTTTTTTTCGCCACTTAAAAACATCTTTTCGTGCACACTTTTCGGATGCTCAATGCGATGGTTGCTATTGGAAGGCAAGATTCTCACCTTCCTATGAGCGATCTCCGATTGATGATTCGACAAGTAAGGAGGGAGAAAATAAGTTTTAAGTGGCGAAAAAACCTTAACATTGACAACGATAAGCGGAATGTACATGTGGAAGGAAGCAAGCAAAAAGGATAAGCAAGGCAAAGGAAATGAACACAGGTGAAAAAAAGGAAAAAGGACATGTGAAACAAAGACACCCAAAGAAGCAAGGAATGATTGAAACATTCGCTTCAATGGAAAGCATTTCGTGAAACACTTGCCATTGAAACTCTTCACAATATTTTAAGATCATTGAAACGGTAATTCGTTTCCTGGAGATTTTTTTTAAGAACACTGTCGCAGAGCCTTACTCGCCAAGTTCAAAAACTAGACGAGAAGTCATTCAAGATTACAAAGAAACAGTAGTCGGTTGACCAATCAACCAATCAATCGGAGATCTCTGATTGGTCGTCAGCTAGTTCTTTTTTCCTTTACCTTAGAGAATTTATGCGTCTAACCTCCTTTACGAAAAAGGGTTTTGACAACTTTTGGGAGTCTATGGTCCAATCAAACAGTTTTCACTGTGAGTATTTTATACTCAACTTAAGACTGGTTTCCCATTTTTTATGTTTAAATTCGGAAAATGTTTTAAGGTTAAACATGGGAACAAATAATTAACAATTTCCATAATTTTAGCAATAATGTGACGCGATTTTTACGAGTAAAAGAGTACAACTTTTTTCTTTCTTGCTAAACTGTGGATTTCAGGATCCTCGACAGAATTCTGTTAAAAATGTCGGCCTAAAACTTTCACCGACGATTTTGTTTTCTTTTCAGCTTTCTGATAAAAATTTAGTGACTCGATGATGACAGTTGCGACGACAAGGAAATGTCCTATTCTCCTGATTTGGCTTCTCTATTGTTATTATTATCATTATATATTTTTTTTTTTGTTGATTTAGTTGATTTTTGTTTTCTTATTTTTAGTATTATTCTGATCAAATTCAATATGATTCCAAAATTGTCAAAAAACTCACGACTGAAAGCCTCCAGAGGAGAAAGAAAATGTTTAAGTACAAAAGTGAAAAATAAGTACTACAAAAAAATGCAAAAAGAAAAAAAAGACCAAAAAAAAAAAAAGTTGGTCAGTGACTCGAGCCATACATTAACTCGCATCCAAAAACCACCTTAAAACAAAAACACTTACCACAATCAACTTGAGGGAAAACTAAAATAGTATGGACAATTTTACATACGTTGATTTAATTAATACTAAGCTTTCATGATATAACCGGGTGAGATTGAGTACCGTAAGTTCGAAATAAGTACTCCACAATAGCTTCTGATTCCCCCATATTTACACCGGTATTGGGATCCACAAGATAAGGAACCTGGAAAAAAACAAAGAAAAAAACGAAGGAAAAAAAAAACAACAAAAAAAATGAAAAAAAT